>JAQQZY010017568.1:0-12123 GCA_030068375.1 Ostorhinchus rueppellii | reverse complement strand
TCTTTATATTTGTTCAGATTATTTACATTTTTTGTGAAATTATTATACTTTGTTTTAGTGTAAATACATGAAAATATCTACATTTACAAAGAGAAAAATTTGGAGTTGTGTGTATTTATAGGTTATTGTGATAGTATTTGGCTGATCTGAGCCACTGAGATTGAATTGGTCTGAATGTGGAACCTGAACTAAGATGATTGTCCATCTTAATATTTATTTTTGCATTTCACAAATTTACCCCACGGGCCAGACTGGACCCTTTGATGGGCCAGATTTGGCTCCCGGGCCGCATATTTGACACCTGTGATGTATAGTGGTATGTTAAAAAGTAGAACAGTTCCATAAAATAGAGATCTTTAGCAAAGAATAACGAGCCCACTTGATAAACAATGTGTGCAAATGTCCTTTTTCATATAAAAACCTCGAATCCAGCTCTGAGCTTTGGTTGTACTGTCACTAATCAGAACAGGCCTCGTCTGAGCACATGATTAGCTCTGTTATATAATTCCAACGTACGCCCAGAGGTTTGTGTTGTCTCGTGAAAAAAGTTCATGAACAAAACAAATCAGCGGTTCTAAAGGAATGGATGTAAACCACAAAGACGTGCAGTAAAATGATAGCACAATAACTTAGAAACAATGACAACGCCAAATGCTTCTTTCTTTTAATGTAAAAAAGTAAAATTACAGTTCGAACATATTTACATTTACAAACTATCCTTTGAACAACCTGAAATGTTTTAGAAAAATAAGTGTCATTTGAACAATATTCTGTCTTAGTTCATTTACACATGAACATTATGACGTACAGATCACAGTGGATACCATTAAACTGAACAAGGAGTGACAACAAATAGACAATAAATGAACAAACTAAACACCAATGACCAGAAATAAAGAAAAAGTGAGGAAAATAATTAGGAAAGACAAGGATATAAATTTTTTTTACAAAAATAAAAAAAAAAGGAAAAAAATCAATAGCATGAGCAAAATGAAAAAGATATGAATGACAACAATGAACTGAACAAAAAATTAAGAAAACGTAAATAATATCTTTTAAAAATGGACAAAACTGAACAAGAAATGGCAATAAATATCGAAAAATGAACAAAGAGATTGGAAGAACTAAAAATTTTACATATTTTCTATCTGTCCATCCTTTTTTTGTTCATTTTACTTCATATTTACATTTATTTTTGTTTATTTTCTTGCCTGTTTTGTTTGATTTTGTTCATTTTACATACATTTTGCAACTTATTGGTTTTTGTTTTTACTACATTTTGATGCTTGTTTGTCCATTTTTCCCTCTTATTTTCAAATATTTTACTCATTGTTATTCATTTTGTTAATTATCCATCTATCCATCTGACATTTTTCTAGGATTTTCCATCTGTCTGTTTAATAACGCAAAGTTCTTTAACTCTTCAGTGGTAAACAGTCGTAGTCTTTCTCATATACGGTTCCGTCCAGGGTCATAAACATCCCATAAACCCATTAAAGCCAGTGTTTCCTGTTTGCAGTCAGTGCTGATGCTTCTGACGGTCCGTAGATGCTTTTCTCAGAAACACTCCAGCGGTTTCCAGTCCAAGCTTTACTTTCCTCATAAACTGTTTGGTTTGTGCAGAGGCTCAACGGCTCCAAGTCGTGACCCGTGCGTCGTCCCGTCCGTCTTCAAACCTTCACTTCGTGTCTCATGATGTGTCTTTACGGGACACATTGGTCTGGCAGCCATGTATTAGCACGGATCATGTAATTGTAACATAAAATAAGCCTCTTTATGGAGATCAGAGCGACCTCGGCTTCACCTTAGTGTCATTTCATCCTGTACATTATCCCTTATATAAGACATGGTATACAGCATATGGAAACACACGCACACACAACAGGATGAACACACACCGCCTGCATTCTCTGGGATCTAGTCACGCATATATTTAACCAGAAACCACTTCTGTGGTCATTGTCCTAGCATCTTCTCCAAAACTACTGGTTGGATTCATTACCTCCGCCAAGGAGGTTATGTTTTCATCGGCGTTGGTTTGTCTGTCTGTCTGTCTGAATCAGAATAGCCTTTTTTTGCCAAGTATCTTCAGTAGAATACAAGGAATTTGACTTTGGTTAACCTACGCTCTCACTGTACAACATATATGACAAAACACTAAATATCGTACATATGTACAATATTTACAAATAATAGTAATAACAATAGAGAATAACAAATAACAAGTTAAGTAGTGCAATGTATAAGTAAAAAAGAAAAAAAATATGTGCAATTTTCAAATGAAGAATGTGCAAGGGGGGAACAGGCACAGGTAAGAGGGTCTATGGGTTATAGTTTAGGGCGGGTTCAGTGTTCTACAGAGTGATGGCCTGTGGACAGAAGCTGTTCCTGTGCCTGGATGTTCTGACACACAGAGCTCGGTAACGTCGTCCAGAGGGAAGGAGATGAAACAGTTTGTGTCCAGGGTGTGTGGGGTCTGCAGAGATGTTGCCAGCTCGCTTCCTGGTCCTGGACCGGTATAAGTCCTGGATGGAGGCCAGACTGGCTGTTGTCTGTCTGTCAGCAAGATAACTCAAAAAGTTATGGATGGATTTTCATGAAATTTTCACAGATTATCAGTAATGGGGTATCCTCCAGATGATTAGATTTTGGTGGTGATCCGTGCATTCAGCGCCATCTAGTGGATGAAAGTACAAACACTGCCTTGGCGGAGGTCTGTGCTCTCTGAGTGTTTCTCTAGTTTCAAATGTTTTTGTTGTTTCCTTGGAACAAAAATAAGGTGACAGTGTTGAGAAATTTAGATTTTTGGATTTTGTTGAAGAATTTTTAAAATATTAAACCTTTCATGCGTACTAGTCACTCCAGTGGGCAGCTGTTCAGAGGTGTTCGCTTGTATATTTACCTCCACCAAGGAGGTTATGTTTTCATCGGTGTTTGTTTGTCTGTCTGTTAGCAGGATAACTCAAAAAAGTTATGGATGGATTTTGATGAAATTTTCAGGATGTCCGCTCTGGGTCAAGGAAGAGATGGTTAAATTTTGGAGGTGAGCCAGATCACCGTCTGGATCCAGGAATTTTTAAAATGGATTCTTTATCAATGCGATAGGGCATTGTGGACCAGAGTTGATTATGAGGTCATTCAGCACCATCTAGTGGAGGAAAGTACAAACACTTCCTTAAAAAAAATACAAATACTATCTTGGCGGAGGTCTGCGCTGTCAGAGTGCTTTTTACCTCCGCCAAGGAGGTTATATTTTCATCTGCGTTTGTCTGTCTGTCTGTCTGTCTTTTAGCAAGATAACTCACAAAGTTATGGACAGATTTTCATGAAATTTTCACAGATTGTCAGAAATGGGTTATCCTACAGATGATTAGGTTTTGGTGCTGATCTGTACATTCAGCGACATCTAGTGGATGAAAGTACAAACACTGCCTTGGCGGAGGTCTGCGAGTGCTTCTCTAGTCTAGTTTTGAATCCAGTAGTCTTACAATTACATTCATGTAGATAACCCTTTGGCGGTGACTGCTGGACAAATGCGGTACAGCATGCATGAATACACAACAGCATAAAAACTACCACATGTACAACCTGTGGATCCCCACAGGTCAACGCACCAGTAAGACTGTAACAAGACAGAAACATTAAAACCTGAAGTTTCAGTTAATTTAATAAAATGTTTTTTTTCCTGACAGACATCCCCTCGGTAGTGGTGGTTAACTGGTTATACAGGTAGAATTTAAAGTAACTGAATGGTTTATCATTTTGTTCCATTACTAAACTAGCAATGAGCATTAGTAGACCTCTGACCCCTTGCAGTCTTGCAGGCCTGCCCCTTTTGTTCAAATATGGTCACCTCCACCTCCAAAAAGCCAGCGTGTTGGTGATCAAAACAGAAGGTATTGGCTTTAAAATGACAGCTGATAGTTAACTTTTGTTAATGAAGTTACTCTGTCACGGCGGCTGTGGCTCAGCTGGTAGAGTCCAATGACTGAAGGGTTGGTGGTTCGAATCCTGGCTCCGACTGTCCACATGTCGATGTGTCCTTGAGCAAAACACTGAACCCTAAATTGCTCCCAGTAGGTCTGGTAGTGCCTTGCAGCCGCCTACTGGTGTATGAGTGTGTGAATGGGAGGTTTTGTAAAGTGCTTTGGGCTCCATGAAGGTGTAGAACATGTGCTATATAAGTACAGTCCATTTACTTTTACAAACTGAACCTTTGGTCCAGGACTGAGGTTTGATTTGATCTGGATCAGATTTGACCAAATGCTGGTATTTCATCTGATCGAAGGAGCTGGTCTCCATCTGGATCAAAACCCAGTTGTGTTGATGTACAAAGTGAAAACTGTGGATGCACAGATACGTGTGTGTCATTTTATTTTGAAGAGTTTTTCATAAATGTGCAAGATTTAATGTGTTCATAGACAGAGAACGTGATGAAGGACTGACAGACTTGAAAAGAATAACTAATTTTATATTTTTAATGATGTATTTAAGAGGATAAACAACAAAAACCATCTAAAGTCCACAGTGACACTGGTGTGGGTCATGACTTTCACTGTCGGTGAATCCCTGGTTAAACCCTCCGTCTGTGTCAAGTGCTGGTCTGTGTGACAAAAGCCGCCGTCTACACAGACTCTGAAGCGCACACGCACCGTCAGATGCCGTCGGCTTCATCCGGAACCGTGACGCTGATCCGAGCTCCGGGACGGGACCAGCAGACGGTGGGATCACCAGAACGTCACCGAAAGAACCTCCGCAGTGTTAATCTTCTCACTGAGCGCGCTCAGAGGTCGACGATGCACACAGACCGCTTTGTCATCATGTCCCTCTGAGCGTCGTTCAGGATCCGGATCCAGATCCAGGTCCAGATCCAGGTCAGAGCGCAGTCTGACAGATTTCAGACGAGCTGAGCAGAGGAGGGAGGGAGTGAGGGAGTGAGGGAGTGAGGGAGTGAGGGAGGCGCACGACGGCAAAATCCTGAGATGATTTGATTATTTTGTGCAACAGAGAGAGGGAGAGGGAGGCTTTGGACGACACCGAGGCAGGATGTTGATAGGTCTGTGAGTCTGTTGTGTTGTTTTTGTTGTTTCCAGGACCATCATGGGCCCACACGGCATCAACCGACCCGTCCAGAGGCTGGAGTTCAGCGACTGCAAAAAGGGACTCGGTGAGCAACTTCAACTTCAGACCAGACTTTAAGACCAGTCTGTAGATGGACAAAAGTATTGGGACACGTTGAATTCAGGTGTTTCTTTTCTAACAGCGTCTGGGATACAAAACAGTCATGACTAATGCCAGTTTTATATTATGGGATAAATATCAGTGGGTTGGCTAGTTTGGTTGAAATTCTTACCTTTGTTTCCAAAATGCCTCAGAGATGCTTTTGACTCAATACTGATTTTGTTGAGGTTTTTTTCTTTAATTTTTCCAAGACTGATTTTAAGTGTTCTTCCTCTAAATTTCTAAAATATTTATCCTGCTCTGACTGTAAATACTTCTACCATCTACTTTCTTCACATCAGACTGAGGAAGAAAAATCTCCCATCAAACTTGAAGGAAATATTGATGTTTCTAAACTATATGGAGATAAATATTGGGACACATCATGTCTACAGCTGTCAGATGTCCTGTTCATGAGGATTTGAGCTAAAAACATCAATATTTGAATATTTGATTGATACATATTTTGCACGTGCAGCGTCCAGGAGCTGAGTTTAGTATATAATCCTTTATTTAGACAGGTGTGCTGCAGAACCTCAGCTCTGAAAACAAGAAAACAACCAGAAATGAAAGCAGTGTCTGTCTGGAAACACAGATTTAAGAATCATTTTCTCAACCTGTAGTGAGACAGATGAGATCAAATAAATTATGGTTACTGCTCTGAGGTGTTAAACTGACAAAAAAAAGTCGTTTACACTTAAAGAAATGAGCATCATTTGATCGTTGATAGAAACATTAGGTAAAATACTGATCAATCAGATCATGTTTTAGTGAAAAAATGGTGACAGGTTTACTCAAGTTTTACCTTTTTGTGTGTTTTATGTCATTTACATCAAATTATCATGGATTATTATGAGCTGTATTTGTTTTCTAACAAAGGCATCAGTACATTTCACATTTTTTATCATTTCTCCATGAGTTGATTCCAATTGCTCCAGTCATCTGTCGTTAAGTTCATTGTAATTTCAACATATGATCTGATTAATCTGTATGTGTGTCTGCAAAAAAATCTGAAGAAAAACCTGCAGACTTTTAATTTGACTGATCTACGAAGTAAAAGTGCAAATACATCGTAATATAATGAAATAAAAGTGTAGAAGTCCACTGTGCTCTTTAAAGATTTCACCGAGATCAGAGAAAATGAAAATAACTGTATTATGTTTGAACATACTGTGTTGTGTATTATTACATATGCAAATTAGAACAATTAAGGAAAAAAACGTTGACAGATGTGGTTCTTTTGGAGCTCATAGAGGATTTAGTGTTGTCTTACTTTCACTAAAAACATTTTTCTATCATTTTGGACCTTTGGGCTTTAATTTTATAACTGATTATATATTAACATATTTTGGAATTAAATATACATCATTTCATTTTAGTTTAATTGTTTATGTTAATGGTGTGAAGGGAACCCACAAAATAAGACTTTCACTGCTCAGTACTGGTGTGTATATGACAGTAAACTTCTTGAATCTTAACATACAACTAAACAAGCAGCACTTAACCTTAATAAAAACTAGGGTGTGGGCTATGAAAGAGTTTCGTTCCAGTATTTAGCCTGACCCCTGTGCGCACTCAACGTGTCTTGAACTCTTTTGTTCCAGTAATGAGATTTACAATAATCTGCTGTTTCATTCAGCGCATGCCAAATATTTCTACTTGCTTGGGAGAGTTTTTGGCAGGTTTCAGACATTGAACCACATATACCATTTTTAAAAAAAATCTGTATAAGACACTTTTTGTATGTGTTAACCCTTTTAGCACCATACAGATATGTTAATTAAAACGCTTGGTCTTTTTTTTGTCTTATTGTCAATAATAGTGTCAAAAACATGCCCTACGTGTAAATAATTTACACCCTATTTCCAGGAGAAGTAGAACTTTCCACATCTGTCCAGTATTTCCCATTCTTATGTCATTAAATATATAAAACTGTGTGTTAGAAGAAGAAAAGGGCAAAAAAAAGAAAACAGAGTTGAATTTTCTTCAACTTTCTTTTTATAAATTCTTGAAAAGTGCAGCTCAGACAATTTTACATCTCTGGAGCTTTCCTAGTCCATGTTCCAGGCTGTTCTATTTGTCAATAACCAAGCATTTTTTTTTTTTTCATTTATTTTAGCAGGGGTAGTTTCTAAAACTATTCCTGTCCAGCTTTCAGGGGTGGTTTGAATGATTGAAATTGCACAAAGTAGCGAGGAGTTACAGTAATTTGAAATACACAAGCGCCGGGATCACCAGTGATCCCCGTGGTATTAAAAGGGTTAAACATTGTAATGTTTACAGTGTTTGTGATTGAGTTCATTACCGCATCATTAAAACTGACCGTCAGAGCAACACACATCCAGTTTGACCTGTAGATTGTGTTACAAACTGATGAGTTAGGTTTATTCCATGTGAATCATCAGGTGTGAAGGTAATCGGAGGTTACCGAGAGCTGACGGGCGAAGAGTTCGGCATCTACATCAAACGGGTGGTGGTCGGTGGGTTGGCGGCGCTGGACGGTATGTAGTTCACTGGTACTCTGATGATGATGTATATAGTACATTTATATCCCCTATTCTGCCTCTTATACTACATATATTAACTCATTCACTGCCAGGCGTATCTACAGAACAGCTTTGAAATGACGCCAAAACACATCAATGGCAGTGAATGAGTTAATTGTTTATCCTGTATAAAACTCATAATATATTGAACAGAAGTTGAGATACAGGTTAAAATTCAGAATATATATAATAAAAGTTTCAATTTATTGAGTAAGAGTTGGATATATGGGAATAAAAGTTATAATATACTGAATAAAAGCTAAGGTATGGATTAAACTGGAGAAAATACAGATTTGAAGTTGAAATATTAAATTAAATTTGAGACATGGATTAAAATTCAGACTGTATGGAATAAAAGTTGAAATATATTGAATAAAAATTGACATTTTTTGAGTAAAAGTTTAAATGTGTTGATTACAAGTGAAGATACTGATGGAACTTGAGAAAATAAAGATTTAAAGTTGAATATATATTATATATAAAGTTGAGATATGGGTTAAAATTCAGAACATATGGAAGAAGTTTAAATTTATTGAGTAAGAGTTGGATATGTGGGAATAAAAGTTATAATATACTGAATAAAAGCTAAGATATTGATTAAACTTGTGAAAATACAGATTTAAAGTTGAAATATATTAAATAGAAGTAGAGATGTGTGTTAATATTCAGAATATAGGGAATAAAAGTAGAAACATCTTGAACAAAAATTTTTAAAATTAAGAAAAAAATGTAAATGTGTTGAATAAATGTTAAGATATTGACTCAATTTGACAAAATACAGATTTAAAGTAATATTAAATAAAAGTTGAGATGTGGATTAAAATTCCGAATATATGAAATAAAAGTTTACATTATTAAATAAGAGTTGAAAGGTATTGAATAAAAGTTGGAAATCATATGGAATGAAAGTCGTAGTCTATTGAATAAGAATTGATAAATATGGCTGATGTATATGAAGTAAAAGTTGGAACATATGGAATAAATGTTGAATAATATTGAGTAAAAATTGCATATATGGAAATAAAAGCTATAGTATATTGAATAAAAGTTAAGATATTTATTAAACTTGAGAAAATACAGATATAAAGTTGAAATATACTAAGTAAAAGTTGAGATATGGATTAAAATTCAGAATAGATGGAATAAAAGTTTAAATATATTGAATAAAAACTGTCATTTTTTGAGTAAAAGTTTAAATATGTTAATTAAAAGTTCAGATATTGATTGAACTTGAGAAAATACAGATTTTTAAATTATTCCTGCTCTGAAACAGTGTGATCGAACTGTTGGAGGTTCTGTGGATCAGCAGGAGCTTCATACTCTGACATTATATTTGGGGCCATGGTGCAGAATATTCAAACTAAAGGGGACAAATGTTTAATGACAGTACCACTTACTGGAGGAAAAAACGCTCTGACAAGGAAGTGGAACAACACCAAGACTGAATCAAAGCAATTCATGAAATATCTTTATAACGGACCAATAAGTGTCCTTTTCATTCAGAGTAAAACAGGATAAATTTATGGAAATGTGGTGAAAATGGACTGAATTTATGGCACCATTGAACTGAACTAGAAACGACCAGTTCAGTTTGTACTGGTTGAATGGACTGGAGGTGGAGTTTGAAATAAGAATAATGAAAACAAGGGGGAAATGGGACATGCTTTTGTTTTAATGTATGTTATTTAACAAAATATAACAAAAAAGAAAAAGGGGAAGACAGAGAACTTATATAAAATATGTTTGTGCTAAATTTCATGTTTTCTCTCAGCTTGTTTTTATTGTTGTTTCATTTTATTTACTCTATTGTTAAGTATTTTTCCCAAATGAGAAAATCAAAGTATAAAAAATGAAACTACAGAATAGCTGTTATTGTAGTCCTTCTTGCGGTCCGTCACCTGTCCTTGTGTCCGTCTGTTGTCACTTGGTGTTCCAGGGCGGCTTAAGTCAGGTGACCTGATTCTGGACGTCAATAACATCAGTTTGGTGGGCGTCACCAATGAAAGGTGAGTGTGTGTTTCCACTGCAGTTTAACACAGCAACCCTCTTTATTTTTATTTGAATATCCCATAACAGACTTAGAGGAGCTTAGCGAGCAGAAGCAGCACCGTGTACGACGATAAAACCCAAACAAACAAACCACCCTGCAGAAAAAAAAACACCCAAAACATCATTAAATGGACAAACCCTCTACCTGACCTAATAAAACACAATGGGATTATGGAAGTTACTAAACTTTTCAACTTTGGGCAAATTTGCAGCTCCACATTTCCTCTTTTTTTCTGAACCCTTTAGAGGACACTCACACAGCAGGTCTGTTTGCACAACTCAGATTTTTCGGTGAAATGCGTTTTTGTGTGTGTGCTGGTTCATATTACACGATAAATGCGACTTCTGTCAGTTTAGAGTCTGAACTGACTGTGACCCTGAATGACCCACATGCACCAGAGAGGTCCTGATGTGAAATGTGACCACGCAGACACACACTGTGTTTCCGGAAGGAAATATGGAGTAGGGCTGCGCCATAGTGGAACAGTCCCCGTCAGCTTTATTGTCAGTTCTGCACATATACTAGTCCAGTGTTTCCAGCCCTTTTTGAGCCACACCACATGTTTTACATTCGAAAAATCACAAGGCATACCACCAAACAGAAATGTCTTTTTTCAAGAGGGGGGTGCAGGGGTGTTCGGATCAAGAAACCTGAGCGGGGTGTGTCACTGACCCCTCGGACAGACCCCTAGATTGAGGTCCTTTGTATAACCGTGTGGGAGGCGTACCTCCAACCTGACACCTGTGGTTCACAGGTGACAGTACTAGTGAGGGGGGGCTCATCAACAGAACACCCCACATTCTGTGTTCCCTCTCATTGCATGGATGGGTGAAAGACACTGTCGACACAGAACACGTTTCAGTTTCATCCTCCTGTAGCTGAAGTGATCCCACATACCTGATGTTTCTTTTGTTTTTAGCACCAAGTCTTCATTTTCTGTGATTTTCTCTTGTTCGTTGCTCATTTTTCAATGTTCTTACTGGCGACTCACTCCATGTGCAAGGGGGCGGGGTCTGCTACAGCAAACTGATTAAGAACGATTGTGATTGGTAGATCTGTGCCCAGTGTGTGTCAGGTCCCAGGTTGAACACGTTGAGTTCATTTGTCTCGACACTGCAGGACCTGTGATGCGACTATTGCACACACGTACATCGCGATACCGATGCTCAAATGATACTTTGTGCAGCTCTACTATGGACTCATCTCGTCTCAGCACAGAACTGTGACATTTGTCACATTTCAGTGACATAAAGGTTGGATAAATGCGACCGGGCTGTTCAGACGGAAGTCGGATACGCATCATATTTAGGACCACATATGAAAGTGGCATGGGTCGGATTGGATTTGTGCTGTTCAGACTGTCTTTAACAGATCAGATACAGGTCACATATGGGCAAAAATTCTTCATCACTTCTCCCGTCAGTTTTACTGCTTCCATGTGTCTTTTCCGATGAAAGTTCACGAAATCACGCTTAGCTCACATCTCACAAATCACGAGACTTGCGTTTCATTGGCCGATTTTCCATGACGCAGTGTGGCCGGGCGGCTACACCCCGCAGTAGGTACAGCTTACAAAGAAAAGAGGACTCCTTACTTTTAAATTGTAGCTAAAAGCCTGTCTAATGTAGACGAAGAAAAACCCTGGTGTTCAATATTTCAACCTTAGTGTGTTATTGGAGGACATAACAAGACTTTAATACTTTGGTGAAATTGTCTAAATGTTTTATTCTTATGTAGAAAATCAAGGTTAATGAAGTTACCATATTTGGCTCCTTACCCTCAAGTGGCAAAAAAATAAAAAAAATTCAACAAGTAAATATAAAAACTAAAGGAAAAACACATGTAAAATGAAAGGAACCTGTATTTGATGCCATGAGAACATGACTTTTGTCCCATTAGATCCATATATGTGCTGATCCAGACCCTGGTCCACAACCACAGGATCCCTTTGAATGTCAATACATTCGTACCAGTACTTCATTACATTCGTACCAGTACTTCATTACGTTAGTACCAGTACTTCCTGGTACCAAACAAAGCAGGTCCATTCTCTGTTCTTATTTCTTTCTTTATTTCGAATATGCAACGACAAAATAATCTTACTTAGTCCTTAGAAATAAAACGGGTACTAAGAGGTCATGAAAAAAAACACCAAAAAAACCTAAACTTGTACATATACATGACTTCATTTGCACATTCAAAAAGGAGTGGGAGGAAGTTCAGTGTTTATCAAATGTATTCTTCCAGCTCCACCCAGTCTAAGGTGTCCCACTGCTGCCATCATTGAACAGTATTTGTGTTTCCCTA
>JAQQZY010017478.1:0-12129 GCA_030068375.1 Ostorhinchus rueppellii | reverse complement strand
AACCCAAATGTCTTCAGTATGAAACAAAAACAAAGGAACTGAACTGGCTGTTCCAATACTTTTGGAGGGGACTGTATGTATATGTATGTGTGTAATATATATGTGCCAAGTTTGAAGTAAACTGAAACAAACGATGTTTTTACAGAGGTGAAATTTCACCCATTATAAAGTAAATGGGGAAAAAAATAAAAATAAAAATTAAATTCATGGTTTGGGCAGGGTTATGTGTTGTGTCATGGATGGATGCTGTTGAGAAAATCAAAAATTATCTTCCTGTAAAATAACTACCATATTCATGTTCCGTTATTAATAAAAATAAATTAAAAAAAACAACAACAACAACAACAACTCTGAAAGAAAGAAAAATGTTAAAAAAAAAAAAAAAGTGAAATTTGACCCATTTTTCCTCAAATGTAATGACATCTGTTCTGGGTCACTGGTAATCTATAAACCCAATCTGGTCTGAATTTAACCAATAGTTTTGCTCTTAAGAGTGTTAACAAAAACCAAAGATAATAACCCCTGCCACCCCTTCACAGGTGGGGTAACTAATCCAGATAGAAAGGCAGTAGAACATTCTTTCATTCATTCTTCTGTTGGTTTGTTTATTTCTGGTGCATTTTCAGATAAACATTATGAAACTGGCCAGTTAAACTTGACAGCTTGTGCTGTATCCAAAATGCCTGGAGGAAATTAAAGTTTGCTTAGCTACAGTTTTAGGTTATTAGATGAGCTTGTTTGCTTGCTTGTAGAGGAGGTGTGCGTGTGTGTAATCATCACTGGTCATTGGAGAACCATGTGGAGATGCATTCTAATGATATGCTTGACTAGACACTTTTAGAGCTGTCGACTTGTGAACTGGGGACTAAAAATGCATGCTAATAACAGGAGTGAACAGCCAGAGTAGTAAGAGTAGGTGTCACTGTGTGTACCTTCAGGGAAACGTCTTTGCTCTTGTTCCAGACACACTGCAGCAGACCGGGCTGTCCGTGGTTGAAGTCTAGCAGCTGGAGCCTCATACGGTCGTAGATGTAGAGAAGGTAGTGGGTGTCTGAGCGGGCATACTGCACCATCTCATCTGGCAACGGGCTACATGGGCGAGTGACGAGAACATTCGTACTTCAGCCGAGCAGTGTCAAAACTAATGCCGTGTTCTATTAATAAGAATCATAAAAAAACACGTCAAGTTTCCAGATTTTCCTGCGTCCTCACCGAATTCTCCAGTCAGCGAGCTGGTAGCGTTTGTCGGAGTCGACGTTGCAGAAATGTTTGAGCAGGTGGTCGAGGGAATGTCTGGCCAAGTTCAGAGCGCGACTGGCCTGATGTGTGTCAAACAGGTTGACGACGTACACACCAAAGTCCCTCTGGAGCCACTCGATGTCAGAGTCAGCACCGTGAAAAACCTGAAACGAGTAAAGAAAACACAGAATACAGTCACAGTCGTGAGTTACTAGTGCTGCATGGAACCGAACTGTCAGGGAAAAAGTGATGATGAGCCTCTGGTACAAACTTATAATTTTTTTTTTTAAACAAAACTTGACATCTGAAATGCTTTGCGCTAACACATTTTGAAGACTGGTGGCACTGACATTTTATCATTTGGATCATTTTCACAGAGCTTGTCTGTTTCAGCACATGAAGCCTACGCACTACACGTTTTCACAGGTGTCCCACTGTGTGCAAGTCACAGAGCTCCCACACACCACAGGACACCCGCTAACTTTTTAGAAAACAGTCGGGCATTAGAGAAGTTAAGCCAGAGGTGTCGAACTCATTTTAATTCTGGGGCCACATACGGTCCAATATAACCTGAACTGGGTCGAAGCAGTAAAATAATAACCTAAATATCCTCTACAAACTCTAAAGTTTCTCGATATTTTGAGTGAAAAATGTAAGATTACATCATGAAAATGTTTACATCTACAAACTATCCTTTAAAAAACCCTGAAGCATGAAAAAAAATGTAATTTCTTAAGGGAAAAAAAAAAAGTGCAATTTCAACAGTATTATGTCTCAGCTTCTCATTTCTACATGTACATTATAACGCACAGATCACAATGAATCTACAAAAACACAAGACACTTAACACAGAATATTGGTACAATTACACTGATTTCTATTGAAATATTTCAGGTTGTTCATATTTGTTCAGGTTATTCACATGATTTGTAAAAATATAGTTTGTAAATGTAAAGATTTTTTACATATAATTTTACTTTTTTACACTAAAACAAAGACGAACTGAACCAAATGTGTCTGTATGTGGCCCCTGACCTATATGATTTGAACGTCCTTGACTGTTCATATCTTCAGTGTAATTTTCTTATTTCACTAATTCATCCCACGGGCCGGATCAGACCCTTTGGCGGGCTGGATTTGGACCCCAGGCCGCATGTTTGACACCTGTGAGTTAAGCCTTAAATCTGCACAAACTTCAAATATGCACATGGTGGACGTTTTCTTTTTGCATGTGGTCAACTGCGATCTATTCTTGAGAGCAGATGATTAGACAATTTAGATGGGATTCTGAAGTCATCACGTAGTCTGAGCCCTTTTCTATTTCATCTTCTTAAAATATATTCCCCTTGAGATTATCTTAAAGCCACTTTCATCACTGAGATCTGTGAATGCTGTGGCACAGCTTTACAGCGGGGCCCAATATGGCAAATAGCACAAGTTGTCACACATCCAGATTTAAGATATCCTCGGTTTAATTATCCCAACCCAAGGGACCGCACCAGAAATATCAGCAGAACTGTCCACCGCATTATCAAACCATGTGTGTCTATGACTAAGTCACTCTAATTACATAATTGCCTGAGAACTTCTTTGAACTGACCATGATCATTTTGGATAATTGTTAGAAATGCCATATGCTCAGCAATATTTCCATCACTTTTCACTGTTTGTGATTCAACTGGCGCTGTTTCAATGTTGTCATCACATTGTACTGACTTCTGTTATAGTTTGATGGCAACAGAATCACTTCCACCATATGTTAATCTAGATGAGTTTGGTTTATAATACACAACTGACAACACAACATTTGATTAAATTACCATCAGGAGGCATGTTTTGGTTATTACTAACCAAATGAAAGGATTTTAAGAGGGGTATGATGATAGACTGCTTACAAGACAAGACGATACACGATATTGGGTTCATGAGAGTGACACGATATTTTACATTACTTTTAAGAAAATTAAAATGATAAAATATATACGACTAGACAAACAGACTTTTATTTAAATAGTTAAAACCAATGTAGGTGCACTTTTAAATGTTTTATCACTTGCATCCATGCACGACCGAAGCATGAGCTTTTAACTGTTGAACTGCATTCCACAAATAAATTTTTTTTTTTTTTTAAAGTCCTAAAAATATGCGCAAAATTGTAAAATGGCCTCATTTCAGCTGTGATGAAAACACTGAAGTTTCTCATTATTGCTGTGGCTCTGGCGTTTGACTCTAGGAGTTTATGTGCAAATGCGTCTGTCAGTGTCATCTGGCCTTAAACTCTTTAATCGCAGGTGCAGTGGATTTGAACAGTGAAGTGTGGTGCTTCTGTGTGTGTCCTTGCACAGTCCTCATGTTAGCCGTGGTGTACAGTACTATTTTCTTACAGTTCTTACATCAGGGTTCCACCACATTGGAAAATTCTAAATGCCATACTTTTTACAGACCCTAATTTCCAGATGTCTTGGTAAAAAAAATTCCAACCAGCCAACCAATTTTTACATTTTGGATTTATGAGGTAGTTGTCAGAGGATCTACCCATTATGAATTCTGTCACCGATCATAAGAGGCATGTTGAATATCTCGCTCACCAACAGTGTGTGGACGTCACCTGTCTGTCAAAGCAGCAGTGACACCTGACCACACCTGGGCGGGGCTTAAAATGGACTGGAGGAGAATAAGAGCAGAAGGTGGGGCATTCAACTGCTCAATCTGCCCAAATGTTTTCTGGGATGTAGCTAACTGTATGTGTTCTCACACAAACACTTTAGCTGCACTAGTAAGACATTCATAATTTTATGTTTTAGAACATAGAACAGCGGTAACAGTCTTGGAAACATGAATATTTTTCAATGCATTTGTTTCCATTTTCCATACTTTTCCAAATTTGGAAAATGATAAAATCAAATTGCATACTTTTCCAAACTGCGTAGGAACCCTGCCCGTGTCTTGTCGGTCCCTCGGTTGCCATTTATCATTTCCATGCATGCAATAACAGCTCTAAACACTTTACCCTGGGAATGAACAAGATCTGGTCAGTGACTTGGTCATCTTAATTTCTTCCTCGTCAAATTCATTCAGATTGTTACACTTGCTCATTTTGCTGTTTCTAACACATAAACTTCAAGGGCTAAATGTTCACTGGCTGCCTAATATATCCACCTCACTGATACGTCCATTCATAATGAGATCATCAAAGATAGCATCACTTTGCCTGTCAGTGGTCAGAATGTCATGGCTGTATGCTGTACAGCACAATTGTGGCTGCATGGTTTCTTCCAAAGACTTGAAAGTGGAGGTAGTACACAGGCCTCTGGAAACGGGAATTGTGCGATAGCATTCAGATGCAACATTTGTGGCCAAAATGTACTGTCTTTGGAAAAGACTGCCCCTCCTAATAAGAGTGTCCAACATAAAATACTTTTAAAACGCGCTTGAAACATTAGCTCCAAGAAAACCACAGATGCACTCATTTTTAACTGACATACATCACCTGTACACTTTCTCCGTTTTGATGTATGCAAGTATGTATAGGTAAAGTAAATGTATAGGATAATGCCCCTGTGATCATCCTATGTCTATTTGTTTTTTTGTTTATTTGTTTGTTTGTCTTCATGATGCCTACTGTATGTCATCATTATGTGCATCTCTTTTTTTTTTTTTTTAAATTCCTACAAACAAGTAATGTAACAATGTTTGCTGTTTTATGCTTTCTTTCGGTCACCTGCCAAGACACTGCAGATGAAAAATAGTTATTTTTTTACCAATTCTGGCATATTTACATGAGAGTATTTTCTATACATGTTCATGAATGGCTATGGTCCCTACTAAATAAACCAATAAAATAACTAAAGAAAGATACATTTCTCGAGTAGTGCATGCCAATTTCTACTCTGTAGCAATTCCATAAGATAACGCAGGTACTTCCAAACTTCTGGAACAAAATAAAATGCAGAGAATCCTAACAAAGATTTAAAACTGCTGAAGATCACCTTGACAATTGCTGGATCTGTGAATGCCTCATTAAGGATGTACATCTCACTGCGGAGCTCCAAAGTGTCGATGATGAAGTCCTCATCTCTGGTGGAGATCTGCATCAGACAGGTGATGCCGAGGAAGCTTCTGTAGGAATGGTGCTACGAGAGAGAACAGACCATTGGCAAAAAGGGAGATATCAGATGTTTATTTTCCTAAACTGTACGGTACTTGACAGAATCAGACAAACTGCAGTCTTAAAAAGGTGCAGACAATCTGGTTTTCTAATCCTGTACCTCAAGATCCACAGCAAACTCAGACAGTTTGCAAAGCTTCCCATTCAAAGCCACCAGATCCTCCAGGTTATGAATGAAGGAGCACGTAGTCTCAGCCATGGGTCGGTACATCTAAAAATTAACCCACAAAGCATACGTTTACAAGAAGAATTTCATAAGTTAATCATATTTGAAACAGCTGTCTATATTTTACCTGAGGCTCTGGTTTAGACAGTAAGTTTTCTGATATTATCAGATGATCCACTTCAAACTGGTATGGATGAGCAAACCTACAAATGTGATGAGCAGTTGAAGTTTAAATAAAAAACAAGTGATTAAAAAAAACAACAACAATATTTTCAACTATACATGAGGACAAAATATTACATGTCTTCAACATGTTCCTGAGTTCTTTGCTGATGAATGAAGTCAGCCAGGGCAGCTGGAACATCAAGATCTTCTGGTCTTTCTTTGGAGATGTGCTTGTTGCTGAAATCTACATTTGGAGCATAAACATGTTGAAATGTTCAGATGCAATAAAAAAAAAATTTACATTTCTATTATCTTAAATAAAAAAAAATAAAAAATAAAAAAAATCAAGAATGTCAGAAACAAAACACACATCTTACAGGAGGGAAGAGACTTTAATGCATTAGGCTTGATGAAGATCTTGGGAACAAATGGCGTGTTGCTGTTGTCGACTTTTTCTTTAAATTTCAGCTGAGGTCTTGTAATGTTCTTGGCATGGAGCAGTTTAAATGTCTCCGAGCGACTTCCAGAGCTCGAACCCTGATCAATAAAAACGTTGTTTACAAAAAGTGTGAAAGGCAGCAGAGCACATTTATAATAACATTTTTTTTAAAAAAACAAAAAAACAAAAAAAAAAAAACTTGAATTGCTTAAACACTAGGATTGGCACATAAAGTTTCAATTTGAATGAAACCCAAAACAGAGATTGGCATCTGCAGCACGAGAGCTTAGAGGTTAATTAGCCAACCTTGCGATTCCAGCTGGAAACCACAATCTTGGGAGGCTGAAACCCTGCAGGCATGACAGGCTGCTGGCTCCTGTTCACCCCATCAGCTTCATCGAGAAGAATCCCCTGGAAGTGAATGAAGAAACTCAGTTTTCTGCAGTTTTTTACTATGAAGAAAGTTATAAAATAGGAAACATGCTTTACATACCACTCTTTCAAGGATGACATCGTTTGAGTCCACAACCAGGTCAAACCTCTCCTCCAGCCCTGTCAGTCTGCTCTGGTCTTTCAAGTGAGCTCTGCATCCATGGTGCTGCATGATCTGACTCATACTAACAAAGACAGAAAAAAATTTACATACTGGAGATGGATGACACTTGATTTCAATAACAGGTGGGTGGTTATTCAGCTAAAGGACTTCCAGTTTAACAGAAGTTTTAAAAGGTTTCACTGTCATGAATCAGAACAAGGTAACTGAAGACTGAGGAGCTCTTTATTTTCAAACACAGAACATGTCCTTCTTCAGGTTGAACGTACGAACAAAGCTTCACTTGCAAACTTCACATGCATCACTACAAGAGCTGATGGCATTTAAACTCAGAGGGAGTTTGTCGTCAGTTGAATAAGAATCTGACTGAGCCTGAAGTAAAAACTAACAGTATCTAATATTCCCTCACCAGTGTAGGAGCTTATCTCCTTGACTTTGACAGAACTCCTGGAATCCCGGGAAGCTCCGATAGAAATCATATTCATCTCCAGCTTGAGGCAAGCCGGCAGATGCTTTGGTGGCTGATAACACAGCACCCAATCCATACTGCAGGAGACAGGAAGGAAAATTGGAGACAATTTTTAGGCAGATTTTTAAGGTTGTTGAAAACAGATGTTATCAAGGCGCCTGAGATTATGGGAACACAGCCCAAACCAGTGAATTTACCCATTGTGGGATCAGTAAAGTTAATCTTATCACTTTCTCAAACAGCATAAACAGTTTCCCTTCTTAACAACTATCCTGCTGTCAACTAGGGAGTACAGTTGTGGAAAAAATTATTAGACCACCATTGTTTTCTTCTATTTCTTGTTCATTTTAATGTCTGGTCCAACTAAAGCTACATTTGTTTGATCAAATATAATGATAAAAATAGCTCATAGTAGTTTAATTTCGCAGCTGATATCTATCCATTTTTCATAGTTTTCTTGATAAAAACCAAAATCACTGCAGTTCTTAAGTCAATATCTGTGTCTTTGTACTGATAAAAACAGTGCTTTTATACATTCCATGTTTTCTTTTCTGTCTGTTTTAGTCACATGATACACACAGGAGTTAGGACTTGTTTGCATAACCATTGTTTTTGATTACTTCTGATGATCTAATAATGTTTTCCATTACTGTGGATTCATTCTTTATCTCAACTTCTCAGCGGCATTTTTTAAAAACTTTAAATGTATTATTTAGATTGTATGTTTGATTCAACATTGATTGTGACTGACATGCCATTTGTGCTGCTGTCTGTCCTGGACAGCAGGTAAATGTTAAGATTTTTACTCTCAATTTGACTTTCCTGGTTAAAATAAATTAAAAAAACAACAACACATAAATAACTAAAGCTAACCAGAAGCTGATATTCTCCTGTTGTGAGCCATCAATGTGTTTTAGCGAATATAGTTTGTCATAATATAATGCTGTGGCATGGCTGTTTGTAGTTTTTGCATCCCAAAAACAAACCCACCAGCCAGTGTTTTTATTTCAATTAAGTTCATTAAGAAACAAGATGGTACGGCTTAGTGGAGCTTTGCTGTTAAGCTTACTAGCACACAAAATAGGCGGTCTTGTCCTTTTATGTACAGTTACCTTACGAACCAAAATATATAAATGTAAAATAACTGAGCCTCAATAAATAGATATACGTTATTTTCTGAATACTTCTAATATTTGTGCTAGTTTACACACACATTCCCACGTTGTCCAAACTGACTGCTAGCTTAAACGTATCAGCATAGCTTCCGCTGCTTCACTTACTTTAACGAATGCATCTACGTCCTTAAACCCGGGGCATAAGTCGGGTTTATCCTCTTCGGTTGTGTCGGGACTCGTGTCTACACGGCCACTACTTGAAGATCCATCTTTTTTCGAGGAGTCCATCATTAACTGCATGGACTGTGTACATGTGTGAGCCACAGGAAGCAGCTCGTTTCACCCAGTGTTTGCACTGCGTTAAAGCGTAGGAGGCGGAGTCACAGCGCCCCCTGAGGGTGTGGAGGGACACGACAGGCAATGCGGTTTGTATCAGGGGCGCCAAATACACGGCCTGTGGGCCAAAACCGGGTCCAATTTGGCCCGTGGATTGAATTTGTGAAATGGGAAAATTACACAAAAAATATTAACAATCATGTGTGTCAAAATCATGTTAGTCCAGTGGGCACATAAAGACTGATTTGATCTCAAGTGGGCCAGACCATAACAATACTATCATAATAACATATAAATAATAATGAAAAATCCAAATTTTTTCTCTTTGTTTTAGTGTTAAAAGTGTTGTGATATATATTGTTATATATATCACAAATTTCTTATATTACATTAAATTTCCAGTTGAAAGTATTGGTGTATATTTTCTACTGCAGTGTTTTAGTGTTAATCTATTAGTGATTTGTTTACTATTTCTTCGAATCAGCAGCACCCTTCTCCATCTGTCTTGTCTTTTTCGATTGGATGACCAAACTCAGGCGTCGATGCATCCATTCAATGCAGTGTCACACTGCAGACACAGCTTTATCTCCCCTTTATTGACTCTCTCACCTTCCCAGACCACCGGTGCACTAGCCTCCAGACTCCATGAGGGGGCAGTGTTGATATTCATAACCTACTGCATGTCAGCCACAGTATCTGCACTGTAGTTTGGATATGATAGAGAAGTAATACACGCTTCTTATGTTTCAGCCAATATAATTAAGCTGTCCAGTCTTCTGATCCATGCACTGATCTGGAGCATTTCTCTGTTTTCAGCAGTAGAACCAGGACTACAGGTACAGTTAGCTCACATAAATGCCCTTTCTTCATTATCTAGTGCAAAAAGTTACAGTGGTCCATGGTGTTGTGATTCAGCAGTGAAGAGCCATTGCCGAAGTATTGACACACCAGCTCATTATGGATGATCTGTGGTGTGCAGAGAGAAACCTCTCTTTTCTTCACTTCCCTTTCCTATTGATCTCTTCACAGGGTCCTCTCTTTCTTATTATCTTAAAAGCATCTCTGCAACACTGGCTCAATCAATATTTCACAGTAGCTTTCCATGTCATTCTGGTGTTTTAGTGGAAAGTATCTCAACTTCAGCAGATACACGGTCTAATAATCTAAAGAAACAAATCAGTATTCATCGCAGAAGCTGCAGCAGCAACGCCCTCTTTGCAATACCATGTTTTCAGCCAATGTATTAGGATATTTTGAGACCGTGCATATGATGCCACTGATTCAGATAACCTTTATTCACTAATAAAACAATTAAAATATGAGCAAAGTCTGTAAATGTATTCTTTATTCACTGAAAAGGACATTACTGCTGCCATTTACTCTCATTTATATGCTTTTTCATAATATTATGCATTTTATAGCTTTGATGGTGCCCCAAGGCTCCACTCAAATTCTTCTGCAGTAAAAGACACTAAAACTGCTGATGCTGAAAATGACAGTGCCACACATAACTCAAAGAATCCCAGAGAAAATCCTCAAGTGAATTGTTTTTATTAATTCCCTCATTTAGAAAACACAAATGCACCAAACAATATCATACATGCACAGCTTCAGCATATCAAGATCAGCTGATGACTTTTCAATGTGAAAACGTTACTGCCACGATCTCACGGAGATCACCTGGACGTCAAAAATACTGAGGAGTTACGACAGAAAGGCCAAGCGTTGTCACCCCGAGCACTGATTGGGATTTTCGTCAGTCTTTACAGGATTAAGAATTGTTGGGTAACTCATTTGGTTATTTTCAGATCAATGCTCTCTCCTTTTTGATCTTGAAAATAGCAAGAAAATTGAAAGGTGTATTGGTATAAAAAGACAAAAAGTACGAGAAGATAGCACTACTGTGCATTGGCTGACTACCTTGTAACAGGTAGTGTTTGTGTCACTGCACCAAAAGGCTGTGTGTGATAGCAGCTGCTAAGAAATGTTACTCTCTGCTCATGTATTTTTCAGATTCCAGGTTTGACTGAGAATTACAATTGGAAGTAGGACACACTGGTTTCGCCTCCTGGTTGGTGGTGTTGCTTCAAATCACAACAGTGTACATACAGTATGTACAGCTCACTGTATAAAGGCAAGAGAGATCGTAGTGCACTGGCTTTTCCATGAGCCAATACTGACTCTTAATTCTGTCTTTTAAAGCAACACTTGACCTTTGTGCAGACTTTTTGTAAAAGAAAAGACAAATAGGAACCATATCAAACATTAAAAAAGAGGAAATAAAAACCAAAACAGCTCCACAGTACCGATACATTACAGAAACAGAAAGGTTGGCAATGCGTCTATGTACCCAGGACAGAAAGTCAAAAACTGTGTTTTTTTCAGTTCATATAATCAATAAATCTGTCAGAAAGATGTATTTTCTGTGTAAACATTTGTTTCCTTAACAGTGACATTTTGTGACAAAAGAATGTGTACAGAGTCACAGGTAAAAGCCACAAAAACAACATTTTGGAACACGAATCAGGGAAGAAGAAGGAGAAGAAGAAGAAGAAGAAGAAGAAGAAGAAGGCGGCATTTTTTCTTCACATTTAACACAAACTTCTTGCGAGGTGCAAAAGACCAAGGTTTTATCATTAATAAAAGTAATGAAATGACAAAAACTAAGAGAGTAAAGGATTTTCAACTGAAATAAAAACAAGGAGGAAAACAAAACTCAATTTTGTGTGTGTGTGTGTGTGTGTGTGTGTGTGTGTGTGTTTACAAAGCTGACAGCAATAAACTGTCTTTAATTTTCATCTTTGTCCATTTATTTCATACATAATCCTTGTATTCTGGGTGGATCGGATGAAATCTGTCATCCAATTTTTTTGTTTTTATCTGTGCCAGTTTTACGGCAACAGATGGCAAGCACGTTGTGAGTTTTTACTGCACAATACTTCTTTTTTTATACTAAAAAACCCCTTTTTGTATCTCACCCCTGACAAATACACAACATAGAACAAAAATCACGTCAACTATGTACTTCCTAAACGAAAAACCAATAAAATACAACTGAAACTGAAAGTGAGAAGTCACAACGTGTCAATGAATCTGAGTGAAAAATGCTCACTTACGATATTCTTGCAGTCGATTTTAGAGCTTTAACTTTTTTCAACCAATCTACTGTAGTTTAATCCCATTACGCTGACACGTCCATGTCCTGTCTGGGTTAAATGCAGGTTTTCTCCCTGACCTTGTGTTACTGTGTTTTCAATGCCTGCAACACTTCAGTTTCTCAAAGCCCTGAACCATTGTTAAGTACAAACAAATGAGCTTAAACGACTTTTTCCCAAACGGCAGAATGGCCTTCTTGAAAACACTTGTCCGTGACACCTTAGGGTAAAGTAATAACCACACACACACACACATACACACACACACACACGCACACACACACACACACACACACACACACACACACACACACACACACACAC
>JAQQZY010017405.1:0-12133 GCA_030068375.1 Ostorhinchus rueppellii | reverse complement strand
GGTAAATACTGCAGTGGTTAATAATGTTTCAGCTGGAACAGGTTATTGAACTCTAACTGCAGTGAGTGTCCCCTCATTAGTGGTGGGTGGATCCATACTAAGTATCGATACTACCGATACCACATTGGTATCAGTATCGCGTCGATACTTGTGCTATGGAATCAGTACTCAAGTTTCAGTTTCTTTCCTCTACATCCAGTTACATATTGGAAGGTTTGTTGTTTTTTTTAATAGCTTAACTCAAACTGAACAAAGCCCTCAAGTGAAACAGTAATTGTTTAATTTAATTGAAAACATTTCTTGGTTCTCTAATATTTTCATAAGATAGTAAATAAAAAGTATATTAATTTGTCTATCATCTTTATCCTGTTTTTTTACTGTGGTCGTTATGGAAACTAAGTAAGAGAAAAATCACAGAATCACTTAATCCTGAAAATGATCATTTCTTTAGGCTTATTTTCATTCAAAACTGGATATTCATGGTGCAGAGCCTACACTTAATGATAATGCATTGTTGTACATGAAAAAGTAAATAAGCTACTCTTGTAAATGAAAAGTATTGGTATCAGTATCGGCAATACTGGCCTTGCATTTACTTGGTATTACCAAAATACCGAATTTTGCAGTATCGCCCTTCACTACCTCTCATGTCTTTTTGTAAGTCGCTTTGGATAAAAGCGTCTGCCAAATGCATAAATGTAAATGTAAATGTAAATGTCTGATGTCAAACAAACTGGACAATGCCAGGACTGATCAGGATCATCAGGTATGTGACAGAATGGTTCAGGGACAGTGAGACATCATTTCCACACATGGATTAAACAACAGAAAGTCCAGACTCTAATTCAGGATGGGATGAAGACTTGATGCACCGCCTTGATTCTACATCATCAATAATCAGAAATTAATGCAACTGTGGATGAAAAAAATATTATGAACCTTATTGTGACACTACATAAGCATTATGAGGCAAAGAAGATGTGACAGTGAGTGTCTCCTGTAATCAAAACCAAAGGTGGTGCAGTTAAATATTGCATATGCAACTTTTTTTTTTTTTTGGCTGGGTGGTGTATAAATGTTCATGAAAATTGAGAATAGATTCAAAGGTTATTATATTAAAGGAAGTGTTTTTGGGTTTTTTTCTGTAAAATATATCAGTTATAGAACATTATGTCTTGCACTGAGCTGCACTCTCCAACTTCTCTGGGTCTGCAATTTATTTGCACATTTGCAATTCATTTTGTATTATATATTTTATTACATTTATTTAACCAGAAAAACCTCTTTGATATTAAAAATCTCCTTTTCAAGAGTGTCCTGGCCAAGACGAGCGGCACTACATTAAATAGTTACAGACACAAACTTTCATACATAGAAAGAAGTTTATATATATATATAAAACAAAATCAAGTCAAAACTTCCAAAGTCAAATTTGCTAAAAGTTTCCATGAGCTGAAGATAAAGTGCATCAGACAAAACATCTGCAGCCAGATGTCTCCACCTTTAAGTCATGAAAGTGTCCAGTGAAACCAGATCTTTAAGTTTCAGGTCCTTTTGTAGTTCGTTCCAAGTGAATGGAGCTGCAGATCTGATGGCCTTTTTCCCCTGTTCAGTTCAAACTTTCACAGATTATAAGTGTCAGTGGTTCTCCGACTGATGTAGGTCAGAAGGTACGATGGGAGCAGACCTAGAATAGACTTATAAATTAAAATACGCCAGTGACTAAGTCTGCGATCTGACAAAGAAGACCATCCAACATGAGTGTGAGTGAAATACTGAAAATGGGTGATGAACCTCAGACTTCCACGATAGTGTTCATACAAAATGTACACAAAATACATTCAAACTACACATTCTGTGTCACTGCACTACATACTGTGTGTTTATACTTCATTTCTATATATGATGTATGTAGTCTTGAGTGTTTTTATATTTTTTTTTGTCAAGTTGAGAACTAGCCTAGAAATCTAGACCGCCTAGCAACAGAAAATGCCTAGCTTGTGGTCTAGCATCACACAGTAGGAGACAATCCTTTGTTCAACACAAAGCATGTCGGACCAATCAAAACGCTCTGTCTGTGTAGCGAGTCGTTGGTTCAGGCTTTGCACAATGGCGACAGGACTGTGCGAGGGTGAGATAGCAGAACAACCATAGAGAGCAACGAAGATGGATGTGGCTAACAAACCGCACTCGTTTGAATCAGCTTCTGTTGTTGATTTTGTTAGACTTAGACTTGGGCTTTTCTCTGAAAGTTGAGCAGAAAGAAGCACTCAAGTCATCCGTTTTATTTGCTGTTTTGCGACCAGCTACACGAACAGTCTAATATACCAGCTGGCTCCACCTGTAGCTCTGAACACGTCACACTGTCGGTTGCTCTGATTGGTCATAGAACTGGCCTATTACGTGCAGGAACAGTTTGAACGATAACAGTTGAATCCACCCACAGGCTTCAGCTCTGTTTGGTCTCATTCCAAACTATACAGTTCATGTGTGGTTTGACCTGCCAGGCTAGCTGAGAACTACTTGTAAGCAAAATGTCATCATGTGCACGTAATGACAATAAACAGTTTTGGATGTTGACTCAAAACAGGCCTCATTTGATTCAGTATTTCAACAGTGGATCAATGTTGTAGAAGATGACAGTGTTTCCATAGTAACTACAGAGCCTCTGAATGTCCAAAAAGGTCATATCTGCTGACCATGAAAAGATGACAAACTGTATTTTACACCAATTATTATTGAGATGTACTGATAGGATTAATGGATCAGCAGGTGTTAAACAGATTAAATCAGGTGATGGTTTTTGTCACTGGTGGCTGTGGGGCTTTCACAGGTTAGAAGGAGTGGAGCTTCATTAGTCTTTCTTTCTCTCTACCAGCACTGGAGCTTCCTGTAAGTATTTCAACAATGAACTCTCATTTGTGTCATTAGTGCCACTGTAGAGGAAAAATGCCCCTTCAGAAACCAAAGTGACAGTGTTTCACCATCTCTCTGAGTGCACTCATCTGACAGCTGTATTTGTTCTGCTGGAAAACATTTTTAGCACAAGTGATGTTTTCATGAAACATATTTTATTTTGTGGTTCGAAATTCACTCTGCAGCAGCAGAACAAATGCCAGCTGTTGAACTTTGAGAATGGGCAAAGATGGCAGTGGAGGAAATGCTGAATTTTGATATGATTTGTGTGTTTGTGAAAATGTTCAAATCCAGACTGCTGCCAGAGCAGCTGAAACGGAGTTATGTGCTGACCGGCACTTAATTTTTGGACATGTGCTGATGAATATATTTTTATACAATCCACATTGTGATAAAGGTCAGTAAAAAGAAAAAATCCTCTTCTCTTTCTCTCTTTTTCTTTGCAGAATGGAAACACTCAGCCACTTGTCAGAAAAGGGAAGATCAGAAAAACTGCAACTCCCCTTCTGTCTAATTATATTCTAATTGTCTGGGTAAACACGGAAATAATTAGAGGTAAGGAGGTTTCATAAACACATTTATAAAAATGTACACTGACACAAACCCACACGCACTGATTTGAAGACAGCGTTACCATTTGTAAACTATTGAACAGGCACAAAAAAATCAAACAGTACATGTAAGAATTAAATCAGGTGTCCAGTTGTTATTAAAACACTGCACAAGTAAAAGCAAATGTACAAAAGCCTGGAACAACATTCAGTGGAAAAAGTGTTTTTGTTTTGTTTTTGCTCATTACATGTTGTTCATATTCTTAACCCTTTATTGGGCAAGTGACTATTTTTGGTCATTTCCACATACATTACAAGACACTGACAGTAACAGTTCCAGTGAGGACAGTGAGTCAACAGTCTGAGGTCCAATGTGGTCTCCAGGGTCTGTAAGGTCCACATGAGTATGAACAGTGAGTGGACCTGCTTTGTTAGGTACCAGGAAGTAATGGTACTAATGTAATGAAGGAATGGTACTAATGTAATGAAGTAATGGTACTAATGTAATGAAGTAATGGTACTAATGTAATGAAGGAATGGTACTAATGTAATGAAGGAATGGTACTAATGTAAGGACTGATGTTCACAGGGTGGATGTGGACGTGGACAGGGGTCTGGATCAGCACTATATGTTGGTCTGATGTTATAAAATACATGTTCCTTTCACCTTACGTGTGTTTTTCTTATATCTATTATATTGACTTCTTGCATTTTATGTTATTATGGATAAATATGTTATATTATAAGAGATCGATAATGTAAAGCACTTTGGATGCCTAGAAGAGCTGTAATGATATAGGTATGAATCCACGAGCGAGACCAGAGACAGGAATAGATTTTGAAGGGTTTTACTGAAGGGTATGTGTCAAAAACACAGCACAGGATTTCAGAGTCAATATTAACAGGTTTCTTCGTCACCCGTTGGTGCGCGCAGTTCAGATGGTCCACACTTCGTGGACTGGGGCAAGCTCTCCACCGGAGTGGAGTGTGCGGTCGCGGGTCCGAGCCGATCCAGGGTCCAAAACCAAGAGCACAGGGAAGCCTACTGAAGATGTGGTCCAGGGACAGAATGCGGGTGGGGTTCTGGGGCGGCAGCAGGCTGAAGACGAGGTTCAGGGACTGAAGGCAGGTCAGGCAGAAGGCAAACCGGAACACCATGGGGCAAGCAGGTTTCGTGGTCGGACAGAACTGAGTCAGGAGCAGGAGACAGAAGACAGAAACCGAAGACTGAAACTGGTCATACACAGGTGATCCGAACCAGGAAACGTGCTGGTAAGTCGTGCAAGGCATCTAACAAACTGGCGAAAATTGTAGCTCTGAAGAAGGAATATACAGGGGAGAGGTAATGAGCAGCAGCTGAGCACCCAGGTGAGCAGAGTTAACTAATCAGGTGAAAGTTCAGGGTCAGATAGAAGCCGAGGAAAGGAGAGAGGAAGTTAAAGCACACCAACCCACCACCAGAGGACAGAATCCATCACCAAGAGACACAGACATGACAAGAGCGCTGTAGAAATGTAATCCCTTATTATTATTGCCCCCTGAAGTAGGCAAGGGGTATTGTTTTTGGTTCAGTTTGTTAACACTGTAGCAGTAAAACAATTGGTTAAATTCATACCAGATTGGGTTTATAGATTGCCAGTGACCCAGAATAGATGTGATTACATTTTGGGAAAAGTAGGTCAAAGTTCAATTTTTTACATCTTTTTTTTCCTGCCATTTACTTACAATGGGCAAAATTTCAAATGTCTATAAAAGCATCAGTTTTGTTTCAATTTACATCAAACGTGGCACATATATACAGGTAATGGATATGCTGACATCAGCACATGCAGAGACATGATGACATCAGCTGGACCGATGCCAAAATAAGACACAATGCATGCGAGGGGCAGGGTTCGTTATGTCTGACATCACTGTTTTTTTTTTTTTTTGCCAGTTACAGGAAAGAAACCAAATATGGTAACTTTATCGACCTTGATTTTCTACATGACTATAAGAGTATTAACCCTTTCATACATACTGGTCACTACAGTGGATAGTTATTCCACAGCTGTTCTCTTGTATATTCATGGATTTTGTTGTTTTAGTTCCACGTCAGCCACTCAGAATTCAAACCATTACTGTAACTTTGCTGTTCTTGATAAACCTGATCTGCAGTGATATATTTTAGGGTAAATAAACAAGCAAAACTTTTTTCTTTTTTTTTTTTCATATTATCTCTTTGAAGTGAATACGTGAATAATAACTAGTGTTAGAGTGTAATGAAATGTGGGAAAACGTCTGATAAGCAGCATTAAAAATGTTTTTATTGCATAGTTTTTCATATCACTTTCTGATATTAGGTTTTAAATACAGGTTTCTTTGGTTCAAAAATGAAATGCATGGTGAAAAAAACCCCCAACTTGATCGCATTGTTTTGTTTTTTTCATGCCTAAAGAGGAATTAAAAACGCTTGGGAACTACACTTAAAAAAAAAAAAAAAATCAAACATTGATTTTAATTAAGTTTATTTTGTTAACAGGTTCCACAAAAGTGTATTATGTTAATTAAAAACGAAAATATTAAGTTAGTTAAATGACCTTACCATTTTTGCTTTTGAACCTGTTGACAAAATAAATTTAATTAAAGTCAATGTTTCATTTTTTTGAGTGGGACTAAGGTTCTCAGAATTCATCCATGAAAGTATTAAAGCCTTGTTATGTTATTAAGGTTGAAATTTGACATTTCAGAGTATTTCTATTTGTGTCCTATAAAGGGTTAAACAAAATATTAGATGTTATCATGCATGTATTTGTTTGTCACAGCCCATTTTCACTCTAAAGTAACAAGTTTGTGTGTAAAAGGAAATTGAAAGATTTCCCAAGCACATTATCCATGTTAGAAGTAGCTGCTGACTGTGAACTATCTAATACTGAGCTGTGAAGATAAACAGTTTCTCATCATTTTTATATTCAGATAGGCCACAAGCACTGGTGACCCTCAACAAACTGTGATATTAAAGTAGAGTGCATCAGAACATGTTATTACAAGCTGCTTTGTGCACTGCACTAATAAATACAGATGAAGAAGTCGAGGTCCTGGTGAATTGTGGTATTTTGGAGCTATTTTCCAACTAAAATGTTTGTAATGTTTTTTCATAAATGTGACCTTGGTGAACCTGGGTCTCTTCATCAGCCCACGTGTATCTGGAGCTGCTTTCATCGATGTTTCACATTAGGAAATTCAGGAAAATGGTGATATTCAAAAAAAAAAAAAAAAAATTGGAGGATTTTGGCCTTTTCATTAAAATGTTTCTTATAACAAGCTTCAGAATGTACATAAAAATATCAAAATAGAAATGAGGCATTTAATTCATACATGCTAACTTGGTTTTGTGTTGGAAACTGAGAGGAGCCACGTGGATTTTCAGGTAGATCTGGCTACTTATTAGTTTCTGATTCTGGTTGGTCATACAGACAGTTGTGCTTGTAAGTTTACATACCCTCGCAGAATTTGTGATTCTTTGGCCATCTTTCAGAGAATATGAATGATAATATGAAAACGTTTCTTTCACATATGGCTCGTTGTCAGGTTTCGGCACAGAACGGAGACTCAAAATGCAGAGTACAGGGCCACAGAGATGAAGGAAAAACAGTTTATTTACAATTAAAAGAAATGTACAATAATTGATATTTCTTCTGGGGATTATCTGAAGCCGGTGGTGAGGGATGGTGCAGGGGTTCGTGAGTCGGGAGTCAGAGGAGATCAGACAACGGTACAACAGGGCAGGACTGGGTCTAATAGAGGGACAGGCAGAGGTCAATATACCAGAAAGGCAAAACAGGCGAACAATCACAATGAGAGGGCTTAGCATGTGACATGTACCGTGAGGAGAAAAGGACCGTGATCCGGGAGGTCTGTCCGAAGTGGCGAAGGTGTCCAGAGTGGAGAAGGCAGGCTCAATGGTCCAATAAACAGTCAATCGGGTCAGGGCTTAGACAAGGCTCAGAGGTCGAGGGCAGAAAAAGATCAGGCACAAAAAAGCAACACAGACTAAAGGTGCGGCCACACCGAATGCGAATTCGCTGATTTACGTGTCAAGATTAAATACAAAGTCAATGCAGAGGCGTTTCGACGCAAATTCGCCCCGGGCGGCGCGTTGGACCCGTTCACTGTGGTGCGTTGGACGCGTTCACTGTGGCGTGTTCTCGCGGTGCATCAGATGTGAATTCACGGCACGTCAGACGCGAATTTGCAGCGCTTTTGCCGCGAATACGTGTCTGACGCCTCAACGCTCGAGTTGGAAATATTGAACTTTTCACGCGAATACGTGTGACACCGTGCCATGAAAGTCAATCAACCTTGAGATGCTGCCAACGTCAGTGATGACATGACATGACTGACCCGGATGTTGTTTGATTCTACCTGAAGACAGCGAAAAGATGGAGGAAAAGCTGATCATTGCAGTTTGCCACCACCCGGAGAAGATGGACAGACGCTCAGCAGCTGGAATAGCCCGTCTGTAGTTGGTGTCCATCCTGGAGACCCTGGCACCAACCCTCGCCAACAGGGTATCAAACTGAGCCCGAGTCCGCTTGAAGTAGGCGGAGTTCCCGGAGGAGGTGGTGGAATTCCCCGTGCTGCAGGCACTTCTGCGGGACTGGGTGAACCCAAAAGCGACAGCATCTGGCCCTCCGACGCATCTGGGACTTCCACAGCAGGTACAGAGCAGCAGTCACAGTGATCGCAGCCATGATTGAAGAGTGACTGAATTGGCGGGCCAGATTTTGTTTATGTATTGAAAATGAGTGGGCTTGCTACTCGTGCATTTGACGCGAATTTAATAAATTTGTCCAGCGTCCAGACTCGGGCGTACACACAGAGTCAGAGGCATTACGCGCGATTAAATTCACCAATTCATGTTCGGTGTGGCCACACCTTTAGATAGGCGGTTAAGTAATGACGACAAGTAAATTACGAACTGGCGACATGAGGGAAGACACACAGGGTTTATATTCACATGAGGGAGGGGAAACCAAATCACTCTCAGGTGTGGGAAAGAGGGCACAGGTGAGAGGGATTTAGGGAAACGAGAGGGAAAGGAAGCAAAAACACTGACAACACACAAGAGGAAGGACTTAACAAAATAAAACAGGAAGTAACGACAAAAATTAAAACAGACTAAGACACAGACATGACACTAGTGTTTGGGTGAGGCAATTTATTACTAAACAAATGTGTTTGCTGTTTTTAAATCCTACTGACAACAGAAAATATCCAAATAACCCTGATCTAAAGTTTCCATCCCCTAGTTCTTCATCCTCTGTATCGGCCTCTTTAACATCTATGACAGCTTCTAGTCTTCTGTGCTCGTTGTGGATGAGGCTCTTTATTGTCTCAGATGCTAAAGCTGCACATTCTTCTTGCCAAAACACCTTCAGTTCCTTTAAGATTTTAGGTTTTCTTGCATGAACTGCATGTTTGACACCTCCCTAAAGTGGCTGAATGACATTACAGTCAGGAGGCTCAGATGGCCACACCTCCACCTTCACTTTTTTCTGCTGTAGCCAATGACAGGTGGACTTGGCCTTGTGTTTTGGGTCATATTCATGTTGGAACATCCAAGGCCGTCCCATGTGCATTCAGTCAGGGTGTGTAAACTGATGAGCACAACTGTATGTAGCTGTACTCAAGTAAAACCACTAAACCAAGCATCCACTTTCAGGTTACAGTGATGATTGACACAATCACGTTGGGCCTCTTCCACAAGCAAGTGCATACGAACAAATATGTGCTTAAAATCGTTTGACGCACAAATCTGGGATTCATCGATATTTTCTGACCCAAATTTGTTCTTACTCTGCAAACAAATATAGAACTACCTCAGACATTATATATGCACAATTGAGGAAGACTGAACTGACTTAGAAAATGCACACACAGACCGTTTAAGTACATGCAGAGTACCGTGTACAAAACCACATTCATTAACCCTTTCGTGGATGAATTATGAGAATCTTAATCAAGAGTGTTTTTATTCCTCTTTATGCATGAAAAAAGCAATGTGACTTTTTATGGAGTTACAAAAATGTCTACTCAGCTGAACACCATGTGTCAAATTTTTGAAGCAAAGCATTTATTCACATACAGCGTGAAAACTATGAAATAAAAACATTATTAATGTTGCTAATCTGATGTTTTCCCACATTTTCAGTTTTGTCTAACTGTGATCAACTGTAATCGGAGCATTAATGAAAATCTACATGATCAGTAAATAAAATAACGGAAAGTATCTGATTTTCGCTGAGAAAACACAAAACACAGAGGATGAAATGATAATAAATCCTCTGCGCCTGTTTTTAAATCTCTTCTTAAAACCCACCTGCTCTCCTTGGCCTTTTAACTCTTGTGCAATGTTGATATTGTGCTCTGCTTTATATTTTAACTTGTTTTATTTATTTGATTTTAATGGGTTTTTTTATGGTTTTAATCATTTGTATTGTGTTTTTAGTGTTCTGTACAGAACTTTGGCCCACTGTGGTTGTTTGAAAGGGCTTTATAAATAAAGTTGAATTGGATTTTAACACATTCTAATACTGTACTAGCTATTACTCATTCAGATAATATGCAAAAAACTACTTTCTGTTTAAAAAAACAAAAAACCTAAATTACAGTCTGATTACAATTCACAATTGATTTACACCCCAATGTGTTAGTGCAGATCAGGTTTATCGAGAACAGGTATGAATTACAGCGTATGGGATGATGCACAAGTGTCCACTGCGTGAAATAAAACAACAAAACCCATGAATATACAAGAGAACAGCTGTAAAATAACTGTCCACTGTAGTGACCATGATGCATGAAAGGGTTACAGAGATTTAATTGACATTTGTAAAATCATTAATTTATAGTTATTATAAGTTATATTAAGTTATAGTTATTGTTCCCATTATAATTATCTCCATGGTTCTTATCGTTAGTATTAGTTATATTCTCTTTGTCAAGTCCGAACTCAGAGAGGACACCCAAATGCAGAAAACCAGGGAGGTCAGAGTTAAAATGAATATACAAGAAAAATACAATTATAATATTAATCTTGATATCCAGGGGGAAATCCAGAGTCCTTGGTCGGTTCGGGCCAGGGGTCAGTAACCAGGTATAGCGGGTGGAATAAGGTGACAGTATCAGAGGGAAAAGGCAGGCTCTAGTGGAGTACAGGCAGAAGTCAGATTCACAGGCAGCAACGAGAGGCAGAATAAACATAAGGGCAGACAATTATCAAATACCATAATGAGCATGCAGGTCAATATCCAGAAATCCGTCCGTGAGAAGAGACAGCAGTACAAAGAGGGCTAGGCAGGTTCAGAGGTCCAAAAACAAGGTGACAGGTCAGCACAGGGAGCAGGCAGGGCTCAGTAGTCAAAAGGCAGAAAAAGGGTCGGTACACAGAAGACAAAGACTCAGAAAAAATTCTGGTAAGTGATCAGACAAAGTAGAACAACGAACTGGCACCAGACTGAGGACAGAACAGGGTTTATATACACAAGAGGGGAGCAGAGACAATTACCCACAGCTGGGGAACAAGACACAGGTGGATTAATCAGGGAAGCGGGAAAACACGAGGAGCAGGAAGTAAAGAGAGGACATGACACAGGGTAAACAAAATAAAACAGGAAGTGACAACGACAAAACATAGAAACAGACTACCGTCTGGACCCAGATGTGACACTCTGGTGAGGGTGTTCGCCACCTCCTTTCCCTTTCACTCCTTCCTTCTCTCTTCTCCTCCCGCTTGTCTCCTCACATCAGGTCCGGCATCAAAATGTGGTTCAACAAAACTCAGAATAAAGACAGTAGAACATCAAGGGAAGCCTCGTACACTTTATGAAGCTTCCTTTGGCAAAGCAAATTTGTTTTGCACCAAAAGGCAGCCAGACTACCATTCTGCTGTCAGGATGCTGGACAAGACAAGTTAAAAATAAATAAATAAAATAAAATCATTTATTTACTATTGACCAAATGTATTAAACAACCATGAAACTGACACTTTCACCTTCATCATTGTGACAATTAAAGTATTCAGTGATAATAACAGTCCTAGTTTACAAAGGAATATATGAGGATGTCCATTTGAAATGTGGGCCTAACAGCTCTGGCTTTCATTTAATTGTTTTGGCCTATAATGATCACTCCCAACAATTTCATGTGCCATCAAATTACTCCTTTGTGGCTGGAGGCAACTGGTTAATTCATGGCACATTAAAGGGCGTGCAGGGTATATAAACCATATGTCATAGTATATTCCATGAATGTCTGTTTTTCCAATTACTGCTGTTGTTCTCTCATCCTGTGGTGTTAGATCAGGCAGATCTTGTCCTCCATCACTCTCCTTTTCTTCTGGTCCATAATGTGTGAACAGGTAGAAGAGAAGTAAAACGATTCTAGGCAGGCACTCTTGGGAGTGTTGCCACCGAGCCATCTGGTGTCCATATATATGACATTTCACACACTTTGTGTTTCCATTTGCACAAAGAAATGCTCATCTAAATGCGGAGTTAAACGTGAGAACGAAACGCCACTTTTGTGCTTTTGGTTCAGATGGTTTTCGTGTAAATGTAGCTTTATTTTGTGCTCAAAGTAAGACCGTTTCCATGCACATATTAATGTATGAGACCCAATGGGAT
>JAQQZY010017396.1:0-12134 GCA_030068375.1 Ostorhinchus rueppellii | reverse complement strand
ATATTGGACCAAATATGAACACGTTAATGTCCAGTTTCCACTCTGTCTGTACAGATATACGTCTCATACATAATACCGATTTTATTTTTGTCAGTAAGAACAACGAGATTTAGTTAAATGCAGAATTAAAACGTCATTATTCGCTGAATGAGCCGTTGTTCCGATTAGTCCGTTTGCAAATACTGTCCCCGGAAACTGATTCTGCACATTGTGTTCCCCTCTAAGACACACACTGAATATGATAATGAAGAGAGTCGCCCCCTTGTGGCCGGCTGAAGTTACTGCAGCGAACGAACAAACAAACAAACAAACAAACAAACAAACACACACAAACTCGGGCGATCACAATACCTCCTGGGCGGAGGTAAAAAAGGATTAAAAACAAAGCAAAAACACAAAATAATATGAACATTGTCACAAAAAGGCAGGAAATACATTTGATGAAAAACACATGAAGAGATCCAACAAAATGAAAACAAAATCAAAAAAAGATGAAAATCTCATGAAAATATAACCTAATGAAAAGGATGTTAACATAAGACGAAAAATGCAACACAAATACTCATAATAATCTATTTTTTTTTTTTTATGTTTTTTAACTGCCAGTATTCTGATTAGTTTCTGGTGTTTTATTTAGGTATTTGGATAATCCATGTTTGACTCCTAACATCTGCACAGTTTTATTAAGTTTTATTGATTCTTATCTCATTGTATGTGATGTGTAAAAAAAAAAAAAAAAAAAAAATCAATAAAAAAAATTGATTCAAGATGAAAATGTAAAAAACAAGACAAAATTACAGCTGTTAAAGGTAGGGTAGGAGATCCTGGAAAAACGGTTCTCGCAAGCTACATTTTAAAAGTACACAGTTCAAAAGTCCAAACCCCTTTCTCTAAATGTCCCCCCGAAGACACACCTCCAGAGTACCAGAACACATAATGCTTGTTCCTGTCAAGAGTGCTGCACAGCATCAATACGTTAACCTACGCTAACATTTTTTCATGGCTCGTTTACAGGTAAGAAAATACTTGACAACATCATAATGAACCTAAACAATAAATATGATGATTATTTCAAGTTATATTTTTCAGTATATGAGATTAGAAGTTAGACTTTTCGCTCATTTTGACACATGTTCTAAGTAACCTGGGGCTAGTAAGAACAGCTGATTACAAACAGACTGATGTCATGCTAGCAGCCCACTAAAGTTAGCTGGTTTGTGTACATCTATCTACCACGACTCTTTGCACTCAGGCAGGTCATGGCCACACAAAACCACAACTTTTCCTATTTGATCTTTTTCTTTGTCGTTTTCAAAAAAAGTGCTCTGTAAACAGTCATTTCAGGAAATATTTGAGTCCCCACAAAACACAAGATTAGCATAGCAAAACATTGCCACAGCATTACTAACACAGCAGCTTTTTTCTTGGCTGTAGCCTTCTCATACACAGTTTTTCATTTTCAACCCCTTTGTTGGCACCTTTTCTGCCATAATGTTCCTAATGTACAAGTGTCTACCATATTTTTAATTTAGTATGTTAGCTAATATAGCTAGCCAAGCTCTGGCTCTGATTTTATTTCCTGTGCAAGTGCTCCAAGCCTCTGACAACACGTGATTTGTGCACGAAGAGGGGTACACACAGAGGGGGGAGGGACAAATGGCAGTTGAGATTGATAGACAAATCACTGTTCCATCATTTTGATGGGTCGGTTAAAATGATTGGATGGTGTTTTTTTCAGTCCTGTCCACTCCACAGATGACAAAAATGTTTTATTTTTGCATTACAGCATTTAATTAAATGGTTGTAATCAGGTTGTCAAGGGGATTTTAAGCAATATAGTAAAATAAAATAAAGCTCCAGGAAATCATCTCCTATCCTACTTTTAAGTCTGATTTTATGATTTAATGTGTATTTTGTCCATTTTCTTTAATGTTAATGGTCATAATGTTAGTCAAGGTCTGGTTCAGGGTCACATTAGGTCACATGTAGGTTCAAATGAGGCGGCCATCGTCATGGCAACAGCAACAAACACACAATTTCGGTTAAAATCGCCAACGTTTGCTCTTGTGTCTGTTGTTTCTTTCACTTACGTCACCCGACTCTGTCTGCTCTTAAATGTGTCCCATTTTTCCCCCAAAAAATAAACAATGTATGTATAGCAGCAAGCGGACGTTGGCGTGGAGCGATGTGGGCGGAGCCGCGGTGGCACCTGACGTCTTGTCAGTCCGTTGTGTTGTTAAACAACTGCGGTCAATGCACCTCGCCGTCTGACTGCGCTCGCTGTTGGCCTTTTGTGGCGCTGACTGGCATTCAGGCGGCGAGCGGCGTTCTGCAGCTGCTGCACTCAGCCGCCGCCACAGAATAGTGCTGGAAACAGGAAGTGTCTGCACTCAGCTCACCATTGTACGCCGTCCGAAGGTTAATAAACGGCGACGCAGAATCACACAACAATATGCTTTTCACGCTGACCTCTAGCTGGAAAATAGGCTTAATGTCCGCACACACACACACGGCGAGTAAAGTCACAAAAGCCATCGGAGTTTGACGCGTAGTGTGACCACGAGAGCTGACACACGACCCCGAAGCCTTTATGCACGAGTGTGTCGACGCTGCAGACACACTTAAAGAAGTTGTGACTCGGCTGCAGGGTCTCGTGGGTAATCTGGTTTGACGGGCAGACAGACGGACGGACAGACAGGTGACCGGCGATAACGTGTCAGGCCAATGCCATGGTGACGGGGAGACGGTGCAACCTTTGACCTCAGAGGCTGTAATGTCTCTGTTTGAGACGACGTCACCTGGAGACGGAGCGAGGAGGGAGAATGGAAATGTGAGTCTTTTTGGGGACGGAGGGTTAAACCCCAACGTCCAGCGCCCGAACATTTCCATTGTGTGTTTAAGTGTCAGCTAGGCCCCGCCCACCATGCAGCACCTGGGAAACCGGCGTCTGGGAACATCCAGAACTTTATTAAACCGGTCCTGAGACGGGGACGACAGGGATGATGTCATAATGACCACATGTTCACTGACTCTTCATCTTTTGGATTTTCATTTTCTTACATCGTTTTCACGTTTCATTTTATGTCTTTAGCATTGTTTTCATTTTGTTATATTTTATATCTTTTACACATTTTTTTGCATCTTGTATTACATTACACAATTTTTTTTTTTTGCTAAATTGTTTTCATCGTCATCACGTTTTCTCTTTTTTCTCTCCTTACATCTTTATATCTGATGTCTTTCCTCCAAGTGGTTTTTGTAGTCAACTTCTATAAACTAAAGTTGGAACATTCTTCTACTTTAATTAAAATGAAGTCACTTTAATCTGATCCAGCATTACTTTTTTGTTTTAGACATCAAAAATGAACAAAATAAAGAACATGAACAAAATAAGCAAATCAAAAAGTTACTAAAAACAATTCAAAATGAACAGAAATGAAGGAAATAAATGATAAATAGAGAAATTAGTATAAACATTAGCAAAAGAATGAAAAAATAAAAAAAAAAATAGAACAAAATGGACAAAATAAACAACACAAATTGAACACAATTTACAAAATAAACAATGAAATGAACAAAATGGCAACAATACTAACAAAAGCTGAACAAAAGCAAAAAAAAAAAATTGGAAAAATAAACAAGATAAACAACATCATTAACAAATAAGCAAAAAAAAAAACGGAATAAAACAACGAAAATGAACAGCTAACAAAAATAAATAATACAAGTAACAAAATAGCAACAAAATTATCAAAAAAGTGAACAGAAATTAAAAAATAAAAATTAACATCGTGAACGAATAAGCAACAAATTTAACAAAAATTGAACATAATGAACAAAATAAACAATGAAATGTACAACATAATGAACAGAGAATTTAAAAAAAAAATCAAAGTGAACAGTTGTTGAATCTTTTTTTTACAATTAATTTTGTTGCATTTTTATGTCATTTTCTTCTGTTTTCCATAGTTGTCATCATTTTGGACAATTCTACATTATTTTGTCCTGTTGTATCTTGTAAATATCCTGTTTATTGTAATTGTAAATTTAAATTCTACCGCGGCGTCTGCCTGTCTGCGTTCATGGTGAAGAATCAAATGTCTTTGCAGAACCAGATAATAATCATATAGATAAATAATCATATAAATGTCATTGTAATCTCAATGGTTTTTTTTCATGTGATGTGGACAAAAATATTATTATGATAAAAGTTTTCATACGAGTTGAAACTGGTGTATTTTTATCAGAGTTTTGGTCCTGAATGAAAATAAAAGAAAACAACCAGTTCTTAGTTCTCAAGAGAAACTATGAAAGTGATTTGAAGCAGATCTGAGGAGACCAAACCAAACATCTGAAAATGTCACTTTTTCATAATTTTTTTCATTTTTTGACATTAACCACTGATTGAATAAAATTAACCCTTAGTTTTATCTCTAAGTGCCTTTAACTTTACATCTTTCTGTTCTTCCAGGTTTGTTCTGATGCCTCCACCAGGCCCAGGTTCATTTGTCGAATCCGCCACGTGGTTACTGTGGCAACAGCGATGCTCACACGTGTCCGTGCACATTGTGGGTGAGTTAATCTGAGCGGCAGACGACATGATTCAGCTGCTGACGACGTGTTCCTGAGTTCTGCTATGGCTTTAATCTGAGAGTCTTTGTTCCAGCAGATTGGCAGATTAGCGCTTCTTTCTGATGTAACTGCAGCCCGCCTCATTAAACTCATTAAACTGATGGATGACAGCCTGTCACCATGACAACCACCTCATGATAAAACAATGGAATTAGAGCCGAGTTCTGTAGGTGGATGGAAGGTGGCGGTCAAAGGGGTTGAAGATAATTATGAATAACTGACATTTATCCAAACACAAACCTCAGATACAAAATAAATCCAAGTTTCTTATAGTTGCAGTACCTTTAATGGCCACTAGGGGTGCCTTCATAAAGCTTCCATGGGCGTGCACTGAAATTCTGACTGAAAAAACACTAAGTCACTGATAATTTCCTAGGCTCTTTACTTTTATTTAAACCCTAAAATGCAGTGATTCTCAGCCGAGGAAATGAACAATCTGTGCTTTACTTTTTATGGAGCAGAGCGCCGTCCATTCACACCCCAACAGTAGTTGACGGTATTGGCTACTGGTAATTGGCTGTAATGCTAATTAACACCAGACATATCAGAACATGAAAGAAGAACCAAAAGTTTCTATACAAATCATGAAGAAACTCGGGTATGACAATGACTACATCCGATATGGGTTTACCTCCACTGGACAAAAACCTCAGTGTATTTAATGCTTAGTAAGTGACTAGATGCACTTTCAATTTTTGACTGAGTTCATATTCTATTTTTGGTAAAAATCCACCTAAGTTAGTGTTAAAGGGAATATTTCCCATATTTCAGTATGTAACTGTACTTTGTTCAATGGTGTTATTTTACTGGTTCTGATCCACTATGTGGAACCTGAACTAACATGAGTTTAACATCCCTGTTATATAACATGGATATTAACACTGTCATTATGCATCAGTGTGTGTTTAATCATCTTAAAGCAGCAATGACTCATGTTTCCACCGGGGCTCAGCTCTTATGGAACAAACACCATGGTCCACTGGTTGACCAGGAGTATAACGGTTCTGGTTCTGTTTACCTGTGAGGATCTCCTTCAGCCTGTTGTACCAGATGTGGGTGTGTTCTGCTGAGGCGTTGTGCAGGTGCAGGGTTTCCTCCTCGAGCCTCCTCCCCTTCCTCCTGGAGCAGAACAGAGCCAGGCCCAGAACCGGACCCCCGGACTGCTGACCCACTGACCGCCGCCGCTTCACCTTCACGGCAAACACATCCTGCAGCAGCAACACGCCGGGCTGAAGGGCGCTGACCTCGGCTGCAAATACAACACAGTTAGCATTCAGACATCGACATGAAAGAGAGGGAAGTAAAATAACATCATCAAATGTAAAAAAATAAATAAATAAATAAATAAATAAATAATAATAATAATAATAATAATAATTTATTTAACCCCTGGTGACACAGTCAGATGGCCCAAAATATTCAGGTTAAAAAGATTAAGTGACTGAAAAACTGCAACTAAGAAAATGGTTTAGAGATGACATCGATCAATGGATGAACATGGACAGACATAAAATGTAAGTTCTTTAGCTTGGCAACACTTTCAAATGTCCTATTTTTTTCCAGTAAACCCACAAATATACAGATTAAAATGTAATAAAACACTAAAACCTGAAGCCCATGAGACGTTTTTATAGAACAGATTGATGGATGGGCATGCAACTGGATATTGTGTTGTTATAGTTAATGAATAATATGTTGGAAACTATATAAAATTATTAAAAACACACTTCTCAACCATTTTCACTGAGGCGTTAGGTTGTAGATGGACATATGGACAGACACATGGACAGATGTATGTTTGGATGGATGCTAAGTGTGTCAATGGAAGGAACAATGCATGTTTAGATGAATGGGTGATTGGAACAAAGGACGGATGGACGAACGTCAAACAGCTCTGGCTATGAGCTGAGGTGTCCTCTGTCCACCGTCCACCTCATCAGTCCATAGAATATTAACTGTAGCGAACCATGACTGAGATCCGTTACATAACATCATTCATCCGTTATCCATTGATGAACAGAATGTACAACACCTGTCAATCAATCAGGGTAAGTGAGGAGGAATCCTGGGCCCTGATTGGGCCATGTCAGATTAAATGTCCAATCCCCTGAGGCTGGAGTCAGCAGAGCTCAGACAGTTACATAACACAGGATATTCGCTCAGGTGTGTTTATGATCATCAATGCACCGATGCAACCACTGTAATAACCATGATAAGTTATGTCAACCCTTTAAGGGCCAAAGTTGCAATACTGCGACAAACTACTTAACTTATTGAAACCATAGCTACCACCTCCCAACAATAGATGGCAGACATGTGCCCCTTCCATCCTAACACCATTTCAGGTCATGTGTTCAATCAAAGTGAAGAAGAAAACCCAGTTTCAAAGGTGCAAAATGTCGAGACGTTTGTTCAGTGTCGAAGCGCTTTGAATATTTACTCTGAATCTGACATGGATGAGGATCCGATGTCTAGTGAGAGTGAAAGTAAAGGTAAAACTTATTACATTTTATTCATGTTCATGCTCATTTTACTTTCTACTGTTTTAGTTCATTTATTTTAAGGATAAGATAAAACAACACAAAAAACTTCCATATAAATAAGTTCAAAGTTCAGTTTTACTAAAAGTTATGCAATGCAATATTGGCCAACGCCCTGTAATGTCACGATATGCAAATTAGAGGAGTGAAATTACTCCCATCATGAACTTTGGGTCATAGCCACTATTTTTTTTTTCATTGAGAGTATGACTTTATCTCTGAAGCTACAGCTTTTTGAGTTCTTCACATAAAAATGTTATATTTTTTTGAAAAACAAAAAAAAATCATCTAAAGGTTTAATATGATCAGTTCCTCAGTAAGAGAACAAATAGTCATTAGCCACATCTATAACATCCATGGTGGAACTGTCTGAGAACAAAAGCAGGTCATTTTGACCCACATATGAAAGCTTGGGGCAGTAATACAAAAACTGCAATTTCATAAAATAATAAAATGCAAGTTAAAGATTTAAATGACATGATGTCAAATAACATGGTTTTTGAGGAACAGAATGGAACTGAATGCCTTTATTGTCATTATATTCATTCATTTTCTGAACCCGCTTTATCCTCACTAGGGTCACTTGGAGCCTATCCCAGCTACTTATGAGCGAAGGCAGGGTACACCCTGGACTTATTATACACATTTAAAACAAAATTAAAAGAGACCAGGAATATCTGTATAATGTAACAACTTTTCTTTAGAACAATTTTGCAAGAAAACCACCTCACTGGGTCATTTTGAGCCAATAATGCATCTGAAGGTTAAAATGCATTTAGCAGGTTTAACAAATAGATTAAAACAAAGGTTTGCAAATAAATAAAATAACTCTACTATATTATAAATAAAGGCCTGACTCTAATCCTTCCTGGACACAATTAGAGGTAATTCCAGCTTTCGCACATTTTATTTAACAAATGAAATCCGTCAAACATTAGTGGGGTCCTTTTCTGTGAATCTAATTAAAACATAAAAAACAACAGACTCAGAGACAGATTTTTCCAACCAGGCCGATGAAGATGAGTTTGATCCGATGTGACAGGACCGACTGAGGCCGTCACAGGTAGCGCCTTCCAGATGGAGATGAGTTTCCCATCATGCCCTGCCTGACAGCCCACTGTGACGGCACACACATGTACACACCAACACAAACAAATACACACTACGATAAGACGATATTTATGTGACTACAAACCTCCAACTGGAAACTCCACCTGCATCTAATGTACAAGACTAAAACCAGACTTTAAAATGAGCACATAAAAAACTAAACCTGTAGGAAACACAAGCACACGCCCACTCAGCACCAGTCCAGTGTCATGGCGACCGGGCCATGTGGTTCACCGTGGGACGCAATGGATCACGGTTCACCAACACACACACACACACACACACACACACACACACACACACACACACAAACACACACACACACACACAAACACACACACACACAGACACACACATTTCACTCCCATGTAGAGCTGAAGCTATTCATCCATTCATGGTTTCACATCATTAATCACATTTTATTCATGCTCTGCACATTCATTTCCTCCTTAATTTGTTGTCTAACTGGTGGTCCTTGGCCCAACTTTGGTCATAAAGGACTAAACCTTTCAGTCACCCGTTTCACATCACATTAATATTTCATTATTTTAATTAATTATTTGATTTTTTTTCTTGAATATGAGGAGTGAATGTACATAGATGCCCACAAAGTTGGAATAATTTTGTTTTCATACACATTTCTCTTTATTCCAATTTACTCACTGTTGACTAGGTGTAATCATGTATATTCTGTCACAACCATTTCATGAGGAGAGGAAAAAATATTTTATTCCAAATTTATGGCCAACACTGTAAATCCAAATTACACAAAGGGAACTGATTTGTGATCCTACACCTGGTCCATCATGAGGGATTCACGTGGACAATAGTCGATGAGTCAAAACTAGAAGCATAGGTGACTTCTTTTTTTAAGAGTTGACAATTTTTAAAAAAAACATTTTACTTTATTTTTTCTTGTTTGTCAAACTAATGTTTATTGTACTGTTTCTGTTGTTCTGCATAAGTCTGAAAAAGGGTTTCAACTGTTTTAAACGTTATGCATGTTTGAGGACACATGCTCATGATAATGTCAGAGCTAATCAATTTACACTGGTTTGATTATTCAACCTCAAAGGGTCATTAAAATATCCAACACCACTAGTTTTATTTTTAATTTGTATTTTCCACACTGTGCCTTCTGCTTCTTATCGGAGGTTGCTATGTGGATAGATTTATTTTATACTAACTGGATAAGTGTTAGCAAAATACTGTATATGTACAGTATGGAGAGAAATTAGTTTCTTTATCCATCAATCAAAAAGAATACATTGGCAATTAAAAAGAATAGATTTGCATTCAAAAAAGAGATTTGAGAGAAAAAACAATTAGTGGTAATCAAAAAAAAAAAAAAAAGATCACTTTGCTTATAGATCAGTCCATTTTGCTTGTGAGTTAAAAACTTTTCCTTGAGATTTCAAAAGTTTTGCTTGTGAATTTAACTGCACTTCATGGGCAGGGCCTACCCTGATGGATGAGAGAAGAGTTTCTATTGGTGGGTTTGTCCAGCGCCAGCTCCAGCGCTCCAGTGCCAGGACTTGGTGCTTATTACTTCTATCATTACTTCTTCCTGTTGTGAATGTACTACTTATGGGAAATATTTCAGTTTCAAAGAGCAATAGACTATCAACTTACCTCCAGGCAACATAACACAAGGAAGAAGTGGGAGCTGGAGCTGAGTCCTGACGCTGGAACACCTGAAGCCGGCGCTGGACAAACCCACCAATAGAAACTCTTCCCCCATCCATCAGAATAGGCCCCACCCATGACGTGCACTTAAAGTCACAAGCAAAACTTTTGAAGTTGCAACCAAAGAGGAGTGATTTTCAAGCAAAACTTTTGAAGTCTCAAACAAAAGTTTTTAACTCACAAGCAAAAAGGACTGATTTATAAGCAAAATTATCTTCTTTTTTTTTATTGCCACTAATAGTTTTTTTGCTCTCAAGTCTCTTTTTTGGTTACAAATCTATTCTTTTTAATTGCTAATGTATTCTTTTTGAATGATGGATAAAGAAACAAATTTCTCTCCAAATACAGAAATTTCATCCATTAGCAGTTTTAGTCCCGTATATTCATACCTGTTCAGCTTTGTGATATTACCACAAACAAATCTCTATCTTTTATCATCCTGAAATAGTTGTAACACTTCTCTTGGTTAAAAAAATAATAATAGAGGCATGCACATGAGGTCACAGCTCGTGGAAGTCACCACGGTTATGCCCCCTGAGTGGCAAAAAGAGGTAGATGAGTAGTAGCTTTGGCTTGAATGTTGCGAAAACGTTCGAATAATCTAAAAAAAAAAAAAATGGGAAGAGCTGTTGTGCAATTGATTAAACAAACAGGTTTAAAAAGCACTATCTTTTTACTGGCTACTAAGCCAAAGACAGAAGAAGCAGATGGATCACTGCAGTTCATAAAAATAACTGGAATCCAGACAATGAAACCTGGATTTGTGGTTGGCATTTGGTGTCAGGTAATTAATTTATGCTGTATTCCTGGGTAAAATCATACTTTAAATGACATATCATTTTAGCTCACGTTACTTCTTAGTAAAGCTCTTAATGTTAGCATCTGTCATTTAGTTCTATTTTATGCTATATATTTTTAAGCCACTGACGGTAGTGAAGTACACAGCGTGTCATCACACATCCTCACCCCTGACATAACGGCAAACATCAGCGGTGCTGCATGTGAACACGTCTGTCCTAGTCCTGCCATACATGTGCCATAAGCAGTCCAAACTGTCCCTGTCTTCTCCAATCCAAGGTTTAAAGGAGACTCATTCATTCTTTTGGCTGTCTCACCTGTACAAGTAGTGAATGGCACTGTTAGCTTCCAACATAGCATGTCTAACAATAGCTAACTCACAGTATATGTATAGGCTATGTACATACATACCTGTCCATAGATAACCACAATATCCATCAGTGTTCTCGTCACTTGAATTTCACCAACAAATCCAGCCTTTAAGTCCGACCAAGCATCAGGCTTTTGTTTGCTTTCAGGCTTTGCATTATGTATTTTCCTGGCGTTGAAATCACGTACATATAAATGTTAGGATACGTGATTTCCAGCCACATATTAGTGTTCGTAGACCACTTATTGTTTGGTAGCTTGTATGGATCCATGTCCAGTCCAGCTGTCCTTAATTTCATGTTATATTCCACATTTTTCCCGGTCTCGCCGTAGTTACTGCTATACTCCGCTGTGTGAAGCCGGTTTGTTTTTGCCACTCAGTGTGACTTAGAGGGGCGTGGCCCGGGGGGAAGTGACGTTTGTGCATACCCTTTCTTATTAAAATTCTTTTGGTTAAAAAATAGGGGATGGGCACACACGTTGCATTCTGGGATACGTCAGCCATGACCAATGCCTGTTGCCATATAAACAATGACCGCATACGCTGATCAAAACAGACGGAGCGAGCGGTTCGAGCGAGAGAGACAACGAAAAAAAATATTTTGAAAGCGAACAAAGGATGCGGGATATACCGGGACACATTACAGAAGGACGCCAGGGATCAATATGTGCAGAAAATGAGCCTTATAGACGGACTGGATCCGCACCTGCACCGCACCGCACCTGCCCCAGCACCAAAACGGCGTAAGACAGGCAGGATGCGGACAAAAAAAAAAAATAAAGAAAATGTGTGGTGTGTGTGGAGGGCCTGAGGAGAACGACGACATGGTACGCTGTGACAACAGTGACTGTGGAGGGCAGTGGTTCCACATAAGTTGTGTGGGACTTGGTGTAGACACTGCAGAGAAACAGTCATGGTTTCGCGATGCTTGCCAAAAGTAGTTTATAGTTGACATTGTTGTTTACACTGTTTTGATAGTTTACGTTGTTTACACTGTT
>JAQQZY010017379.1:0-12135 GCA_030068375.1 Ostorhinchus rueppellii | reverse complement strand
ACACACACACACACACACACACACACACACACACACACACACACACACACACACACACACACACACACACAGATTACACAGCTCAGGGCCAAATTGACCCCAGAGGAACACCAATGTGTGCAATCTGTGTTCAGCACATTGAAAAAATATCATCATGATCATTTCATGCTTTTATGACCATTTTACTTGCAATGAACTCTGACCTCTGATACATAAAGTGCAACTGGATGATTATACTGAAGAAATCACCTACTTTTAAAGACAGTACTTTTTTACTTGTAGTACTTTTTATAAGTACCTGCAGTGTGTATTAGTACTTTCACAGAGGTAACATGTTCCCAGCTATCGTCTCTACTATTTCATCAAACCATTTATTCCAGTGGTTTCATGTCATTAAGTTCTGACTTCTTAGTATATTTCTGAGCAGTTTGACGGGTAAAATCATCTTCCTTGGGTCTAAGTTGAATCCAGTGAATAAATACTAAGTCGAGTCGAGTGTTTCATGTGTTTATCAAATAAGTCTCATGTCCTAAAACTTGTGACTTAAATCTGACTTAAACCATGTGACTGACCTCTGTTATGCACGTTTTTCTGTCGGGGTTCATTTTGGTCTCATTTGCAGTTAAGATACTTGTATATGTTTCAATATTTTTGTCATTTTTCTTAGTTTTACTGATATAGTATTTGATGTGTTTCTATTACTATTGCTATTATTGTATCACCATTATTACTCATTTCTTGTTGCTCTTAATGTTATTGAAAAAAAACATAATTTCTTTTACTTTTGTCATTTTTATGTATCCCTCTACTTCATGGCAGGTATGGAAATGATATTCCTTTATCTTTAAAATATAACTAGGTCCAGATGAGGTCCTTCTATAAGCCTTTCAGGTTTCTGACCTCACCTGCAGGTTTTCGTACCCTCCTCTCTACTAAGAGCGATATGCACATGTATTTATTTTAGTTTATATCTGTATGTGCAAATAAAATAAATAAAAATAAATGTTGAACCAACATTCTGTCCTAATGGTATTGAATGTTCTAGCTCTAAAAGCATGAAATCTCCTGAAATAAAAAAAAAATAGATTTTTATGACTTTTATGTGTTTTTATCATAGGTCATAGGTTACCTCCGCCAAGGAGCTTATGTTTTCATCAGCATTGGTTTGTCTGTCTGTCTCTTAGCAAGATAACTCAAAAAGTTATGGATGGATTTTCATGAAATTTTCATAGATTGTCAGAAATGGGGTATCCTACAGATGATTAGATTTTGGTGGTGATCCATACATTCAGCACCATCTAGTGGATGAAAGTACAAACACTGCCTTGGCGGAGGTCTGGGCTCTGCAAGTGCTTCTCTAGTTTTCATCCTATTGTACCTGTTCAGCTTTTTCAACTTTCTCTCAGGGACAAATATCAGTCTGTAATGACTTGACCTTTATGGTAATAATTCTAAATATGCTTTCTGAACATTTTCAGCCATATCACTCTGCTTTATTTCTGATCTCCTTCACACCCACATGTCTCATACTCAGCACTTCATACTTGAATTCACTTTATTCATGTAATATTCATGTAATACAGATAGATGGATGTCTTTATAAGAGTAATGTAGGATGCAAATGTGTCCATCGCAACTTATAATTCATATTAAAAACAGAAAATGAGTAGATCTGATTAAACAAGTGGCACTTCTAAGTTCAGAGATGTATAAAGTACTGGAGTAGAGGAGTGCAGTAGAAGTACAAGTGCTATATAAAAAAAAAAAAACTGACCTGAGTAAAAGTTAGTGTTCTTTAAACATCATACTTAAGTGAAAGTACGAAAGTATTCAGATTTTTTTTTCATACATAAGTATTGCAAGTAGAAGTATGCAAAAAAAAAAAAAAATACTACGCAAGTACTGAAAATAAAAGTAGAAGTAAAATTACAAGTAGAAGGGTGTTGGTGGTGGTGTTCCTGGGTCTTCCTTCCATCTCGAAGTTGACTGACGCTGAGTGCTCACTAATAATAATAAAATAAAATCAAATCTGGGATAAACATATAAAAATCAGTACTAATCCGATGTTCAAGAGTATTGCACTAAATATAGCCCAAGACAATCAATATTGCACAATGTGGTTGAGATCCCTCCATATGTTGCACTGTTTATCTCTGACACTTGTGCGTGTTCATCAAACTGACAGCAGTTGGTAAAAAGTATATGGCAGACACTGTTTGCTTCTCCTGATCAGAGCTACATATGCGGATAGAACAGTATGTGGATAGAAAAGAGCATTCATTTTTAGTATGCTAGCATAGAAGCTGTGTGCACTAAATGGTTTATGCTTTCCCAGGGCAAACATCACTGTCTAGCATCCATCTAAGGTCTGATTTTAGTACATCATTAGGTCCAATAATCTCCTGTCTTGCCTCGTGGACCCTCAGGCTTCAAATGTAGGTGCAGCTTGGCTCCGTCTGGCAAGGATATAACTTCTGCGTGTTATGCCTTATGCTATTACACTCCAAAAGGACTAGAAGAGATAAAAGTGCTCCAACACCAATAGCCTGAATCTTGAACCCTTTGGTTCCTCTGCCAGATGCTTTGAGATCAGCCACTGAAACCATTTCCCACTTCATTGGAGTGAGAAGTTACTGCAGGTGCTAGAGTTTTTTTTTTATACTTTTCACTCTCTAGTTCATGTGTGATAGCCTCAGTCAGCCATGATGCCAGGCCTGGATGCTAGTCGCTGTTTCACTCTGCCTTTTTCAAAGTTATCCAGAGTTTCTTAGCCAAGCAAGAAGATGATGCACATCATTTGAAACAGAAAGGCATTACGGTCTGCAAGTGTTTACAGCTCGAGGCTGCAAAGTTTCCTCAGTGTTTGTGGTTTGTTTTGCAATGGGACATTGTTTCTCTACTTAATCCTCCGATGACGTTTTAGTCTCTGCAGTCCTGTCAGAGTTTAGAGTAGGATTATGGACAGTTATCGGTCCCTACTATATGTTTTGGGGAAGCTACCACTGATGAGTGAAAAGCAGCAGTCATTCCTGGGTGTTGCTTGCTTGCAGAGAAACTGTGTGAAAAAGTTGAAGAGTTCTTCCAAGGTCTTTCTGGAACTTTGCTCTTGCACTTTTCCTGAAGTGCACAGGGTAAAAGACTTTCTCAACTATGGGTGTAACACCTCAAGCAGTGTCCTTGGAGGAAACCAGTCTTCTTTAGCCGACTGTTTTCCATCAGAAGATCCCCAAAGTCTCTAAGGTTCATCTAATTTTCAAGAATTCAGAAAAGGTCTCCAAATTGGTCAATAAAGGGCAGAAACTACAAAGTTGAGTCCCTAATGAAAATGAGCTTAAGGTAGAGGAGTTACTATAAAAAAACACGCTCATTGTAACAAATTACTTCTTGTAGACAGTAATAAAAAAGTAAGTGAAACCTTTTTATTCTGTATTACTGTCCTGAATCTGCAGTGAAATGACCAAGATTAGACATCAAGAGGAGTTTCTTGTACCATCTATTTCTCTCCCATTCTCTCCGTTTTCATTACCTCGTCTCTCCCTCATTCCTTTGTGTGTGTTGGGAGCCAGTTTTAATGGAGGTTGAGGGGAGGTGGTGCACAAGGAGGATGGGAAAAAATATCTTCTTTATATAACCGGAGTCACAGCCAACTGTACTTGCGGTAAGAGGAAATGTCTTCAGGCTTGAGTCATCCTGAGCTCTGCAGTTGGACATGGCCAGGCTTGGTCCCTGGAGGGTTTGCATGTGTGTGTGTGTGTGTGTGTGCGTGCGTGCGTGTGTTAAAGCCGTTCAACCTGGCCTCAGGTTTTCTCAATCATAAGCAGCCACTAATCAGGCTCTCCATTTCGGTTCCTGCACAACCTATGAGTCTAAAAGTCTAATAAAGTCTTAAATTGAATTATTTTAATTTGAAGTCTTTCACAATAAGCTTTGAGGCTTTCTAACAAGTTTGGATATTAGAGGTGCGTGCAGAGTCTGCAACAGATTCCTTTGTTCCCTTTGACATAAATGGAGAACAGGGTTAGTAGTTTAATATGTGTCCTGGATCAGTTTCCTGCTGGTATTTGATTTAACCCACCACAGCTCCATTTTTCAACTGGAAAACCCTTTTGTGAACTTCATTCCTCACTGTTTTCTTTAAGGCAGTCTTGATGTAATTTATAGCATGTAACCACATTGAAAACCTGTAGAAATGGTGACTTTTTATGCAGAATTACTGCTGTGAGCCTCCGAAACCCACTGAACAATAAACCAAACTGTATTATGCTGCAGTCTTTATTCCAGCCAGTGGTCTAGTGGTCAATGTTTGGCCGCGAATGTGGCATTTGTCACTTGTGCGCTCAAAGGCAGACAAAGGACTGGATGTTACTCTTTGTACACTGCTCTATATGTCTATAAGTGGGTTTCCATTATAGATTTCCACAAAATAAAAGTTGTATTTCTACAATTTCGACAAAGTACATTTGTTACTTGTAGGTGTTTCAGTTGAAGAGGTTTGGGCTTCTGATGCATGATTCTAGTCAAGTCCCATCTTGCAACATGTTGTAATTCTTGTAAAATACTGTATAGTTCTCGTAGGATGCACGTTTAAGGAAGACGGACGCACTGAGTTTTATGTGAAACCTCCACGGTGTTGGCACTGTAGTGTCAGTTCATCTACTGCTATTGTAGTGACTGTCTTCAACTAAAGAAGAACAGAACATATAATCATCCCAATGTCGTCCTTATTTATGGCAGCGCCCATGCACAATGGATTTGTGAGAGAGAACTGTACATCAGAAATTCACCAAGTTGTGCATCCAATATTTACGAATGACCTGGGCAACGTTTATAAACCTTGTAATGTTATTGAATCTCTGGTGGCACCAGACTTATGCCCTTGAGCAGTAGTTCCTGCACTAAAGTGAGTGGTTGTTGTCTGATACAAACTAGAACCACTTGTTCTGAGTCCAGGGTCATGGGTGAGATGTTTTGTATGAGCAAAACCAGTGTACATAAATGTGTTTCCAATACACTTTTGATATATATGATTGTAACAAAATGTCTCAAAAACCACCACATGAGAGCGTAAAAACTTTTTTTGTGATCTTTGACACTTTTTGTGACATTTCAGTGTTTCCATTAACAGTTTTCTACTGCGCAATTCACATTTTGCGCATTTCCAAGGGTAATGGAAACACAGCTTATGTGTATTGTTTTGACTATAAAATGCACATTAAAGCTTTAATCATAAGCCAGTAAATGAGAAACAAATCAACTGGATTGGCCATTGCAGTCGACATTTGGGAACAAATTACATAACTTTGCAGTTGGTATTTTTCATAGACATGAGGATTTTATGGATTTTTGTTTTTTTAGATGAATCCATAGTGCATTTCTATAAGAGGGTGCATCTGTCTAACTAACTGAAAAGAGTTTGGTGGCCAAAGGTCAAGATTGCTGTGACCTCGCAAAATATATTTTGGGCCTAAAGTCAGTATTTCAAATGGATAGTGAACACACCCCATTGGACTTATAGATCATAATGTCCAATTTTATGGCAAGAAAAGCCAATCATATCACTGTGGGTCTCAGGAAATTACATTCTACACTACAAAGCCAACAAAAAAGTCACAGTATTTTGTTGAACTGCCTTTAACTTTGATTAAAAGACACGTTTTCTGGAGCATCATTTATGCCACATAGTAATAATACATTTATTTTATTTTATTAGTTTATTTAGTACTAAGGAAATACAAAGAATAAATGTCAGTGTTGCATTATATTTTTACCACTGTGTAAATTCTTCTCCATCACATCCCATAGATCCTCAGTGTGGTTCAGGTCTGGACTCTGTGGTGTCCAGTCAACGTCTAAATGATGTCTCAATCTCCTGAACTGCTCTTTAACCATCTGATCCTGATGAATCCTGGTGTTGTTATATGATGTTCAGGACATTCAGACCCGACCAACTGAACCAACCCCAGATCATAACCTGACCCCACAGGCTTGTACTGTAGGCACTAGGCCTGATGGGTAATCACTTCATCCTCCTCTTTTCTTACCCTGATGGACCATCACTCTGGAACAGGGTCAATCTAGACTCATCAGATCACATGACCTGTTTCCATTGAAATTCAGTCCACTCTTTATACTCCCTGCAAACTGATGGATCTGCACGGCATCAGTTAAAGGTTAAAGAACTGAACCATATTAATCACAGAAGTAATTATACGACTGAAGGATGTGACCTATTTAGTAAATTACATCCAGGTGAAGACTCTTTTCATTTATCTTAAGTCCATCATGTTGAAGCTGCAGGAGCCAATCTAAGAGACAGAATACTTGATTATTTGATGCATTTTTTGATCAGAGAATATATGAAATTATATTAATGGTAAAATATGTTGGATAGAATAGTTATAGTAAGAGGCGTGTCCATTTAAACATTATAAAATGATAAGCGTTTCTTCTTAAAATGTAAATAAAGGTTTGCACCAAACCATGGATTTTACGTTCCTTTACAGTCATAACTGGATTTGGACTAAATCCACAAATCCCTGTGCCAACACTGTGTTTTGGATTTAGACTGGAAAAATACTTACATGACATTTTTCTTTAAACTCATCAGTATTGCTGTAAGTGCATGAATGAAATTATGGTCTTGTTTTGGTCAGTGTTGGATTTCTGGGAAATAATGTTTGTTAATGACCCCCAAAGACAACTACAACCACCTAAATGATTGATGCAATGGATCTCACAACATGTCATCAGGACAGGCAACGCTCCAACGTTGCATTTTTAGGCATTTCCTTGAAAATATGCACGACTTTCAAAGGGGTTTTCATGTGTGTTGACAAAATAAATGTGAAATAATGTCGTGTAAACTCACTACAGCTGGGAAATATATGGAATGGCTTCAGTTAATTGGGGCTTTGCTTCCTGGATAATGTGAATAATGCCTAAACTGCAAAATCTCTGAAACGCTGAAGACCTAATTTTGCTCAACATAAATTAAAAAGGCAACCTGTTGTCTTTTTGTAATATATTAGTTGAGAATGTGTTCCAAACATAAACTTAAGAAACGTTTTTAATCAAATTTTGTCTGTCATTCTTGCGACCAGAAAATAATTACTAAGTTGTCCAAAAATTTTGAGTTAATTTTAAGCTCACCAGGCAGTAGACCATAAAGTGTTGTGAAGGCATGGTCAACCAACATTGTTTTTGTCAGCAATTTCTTCAACCTTCTTGAACAAAACCACGGGTTAGAGTCGTTTCATCTTCTGTATTTTGCGTCATTGGGACAATCTCGATGAAGTTCAAGAATTTTGAGAAAGTTTGATTATTGTATTTTTTTTATTTTTTATTTTTTTTACAATTTTTTTAAATATAAAACATTTGCCTTTACTTATAATGGCTCATATTGTAATGGCTTATGACATGGAAATGGTTCAACATATCAGTATAGTTACTACTGAGCACTGATAGGAAATCATATATGGATGGGTCAAACTCAAGGTCACCAATGTCTCGATTTCAACAATGTTCTCTGAAACTCCTGGTTGGATTCCTTTCAATTTTTATATGTAGCTTCCTTGGAACAATGTCGACAAAGTTTTTTCATAATTTTGATAAATTTAGAGTTTGAATGTGCTTATAATGGTCCATATTTTGATGGTTTGTAACATGGAAAAGGTTGGAGATATCAATATAGTTACCGTTGAGCACTGGTAGAAGTCATATTTGGACTTTGAATGAGTTGAGTTCTCCTCCAGTGAAAGTAACACCCACTTCTATTAGGAGACTGATCTCCTGGATCCAGACCACAGGACTCAAAAATAGAAACAGAACCTGACAACTTCACAAATTCAACTGGGTATTGATTCTTGATAGCACATGCCAGTGAAATACAGGGACATCGGTGCTATTTTTTTTTTTTTTGGATGTGTCGTCTAGTTCTAGCTGTTACTGATCATAGTGTAGGATGGAAGAAATGTTATTTCTTCTCCTAGTGACTGTTACTTCTTTTGAGCAGAAGAACAAAGCTGTTTTATTACAAAGACCAATCTGTTGTCTGAGCACATTTAATGAGTCACAAATACATTCTGTGATTTTTTTTTTTTATTATTTATTCATTTAATCTTCCAGAAAAAAAAAAAACATGAAAAAGGTGCAAGACGAGGTATGTCATAACAGAGGACAAAGAAAGTTTTGTTTCTGTGTCTTAATGGATTAAAATATTCCTGTAGTGTGTGTATGTGTGTAGGTCGTCCAAGCTGTGCGTTTTCCTTCAGGTCTGCTGTGTGTCTGCAGTTCTGGGCTGGTCGGGGTCTACAGAGTTCATTATTTTTTTTCCCCCTCTTCCACTTTTATTGTTCTTTGTTGGGTTGGAAGGCCTCTGGGGATCGAGTCACCTTAGAGTAATTACAGTGTCAAGTTACATGGGAGGCAGCCAGTAATGTCCTGCATCTGCTCCAGCAGTCAGCGCCCCGAGTCCGCGTCCTGAACATGAAGCCGTACATTTTCTGTTTTCAGAGAGGTTGTGAGAGATTTTGTGATAGAAGTGTGTCAGTGAAACAACGATGGAAATGAGCTCTACCCGTATCTGGCGTGAGAATTGTGGGAAGGATGTAGCTCGGAGGAGTCGGAGGTTCGCTGTTGAATATTGATCAGCCCTTCAGTCTCCTGTGCATTGACTCTTATGTTTTTTGATGTCGCGTCAGGAGGAAGTTGGCTCGGGGAGAACGTAAGAGCGAAAGAATAGGGTGATTAGTGACAAGGAAAGAGACAAGAAGAAGGAGAAACAAAGTTAAGAAAGCAAAAGTTGATATTTCTAACAGAAGTTGAAGTCTAATCAGATTTATATGTGAACATCTGAAGTCTGCTTTCACAGGTCTGGTTCCCATTACATTTATGTTATGTCCATGTCTACCCTGTGAAAACGTTTAAGACTCAGTGGGGAGTGGGTCTGGTATTGTCTTTCTGTGTATTTATGTGAACCAAATGAGTCACAGTCGAACTCCTATAAACTATTAGTTTTTCGGTTTTTGTCATGTTTGTCCTTTTTGTGCAAATTTTGTTGTAGAAGATGGATTTAAGATGTCAAGTCTGAATCTAAAGACCATGATCTAATGGGTCTTTCAGAGGCAAAACACAGGAAATACACACAGTCGGGGTCATATTTAGACTATTACATAGTTGGACTATTGTTCTCTGTTGAAATGTGCAAAAAGGAAACAAAAGCCACATTTTTATGCTCTGTAATGATCTAATCCTGTGTACACTAAAACATCTGAAACATTAAATACACATTTTAACTATGTAATTTAGAGTCCTGTCTACTTAATAGTAAACATTTGGTTCAATCTAATTTCAGTATATTGCGTAAGTTCATCTATATGTGTCAGGTGTTTAATGTACAGATGGATATATTACATGGAGGATGGAGATTTCTGACATAATTGATTCTGTGAACCATAGTCATCAAGAATATCAGGTTGCTACTGACTGCCAGCTAACAAGCTATCTGTAAGATAATATGTACATATATTAGCGTGTCATACATATAGAGAGTGCCAGGGTTAAGTGGCTACCACAGTTTGCGAACACATTTAGCTCTCATGATGGTGTCACTAGCTAATGAGATAGTTAATCAAAGCATGAGCTATTTTTGAATTAGGTTTTCTAATAGTTGTTTATTTCATGTGCATGCTTATTGACAAACTCGACTTTCGTGTAATAGTTCATGCATTTTAGCCTGTTTCAGGAAAGTGACTATTTTTGGTCATTTCTGCATATATTACAAGACAGTGACAGCAATAGTTTCAGTAAGGCAACAATCTCAGGTCCAATGTGGTCTACAGGGTCTGTAAGGTCCACCTGTGCATGAACAGTGAGTGGACCTGCTTTGTCAGGTACCAGGAAGTAATTGTACTGATATAAAGATGAAGTAATGGTACTAATGTAACGATGAAGTAATGGTACTAGTGTAAGGAAGGATGACATAATGGTACTAATGTAAAAAAAAAAGATTAAGTAATGGTACTAATGTAAGGAATGATGAAGTAATGGTACTAATATAATTATGAAGTAATGGTACTAATATAATGATGAAGTAATGGTACTCATATAATGATGAAGTACTGGTACTCGTGTGATGATGAAGTAATGGTACTAATGTAATGATGAAGTAATGGTACTCGTATAATGATGAAGTAATGGTACTAATGTAATGAAGTAATAGTACCAATATAATGAAGTAATGGTACTAATGTAAAAAATGATGAAGTAATGGTACGTGTAAGGAATGATGTTCAAATGGATCATGTGGATGTGGACAGGGGTCTGGATCTTCACTTATCTTGGTCTAATGTTCTAAAATGCATGTTCCTTTCACCTTACATTGGTTTTTCTTGGATTTTTCTGTATTTTTATATTAGCTTTTTGGATTTTTTCCCCCCCTTTTGACACTTATGGATGAGGAACCAAATATGGTAACTTCATCAACCTTGATTTTCTACACTGAAAAATTTCATTGGAGTAGCAAAGTCTTGTTATGTCCTCCAATAACACACTAAGGCCGACGTTTTGAATTTCAGAGTATTTCTGTGAGTGTCCTGTAAAGGGTTAACTATTATAATCCAAACTTTCCAAAAAAGCTTTAACATTGGTTCTAAGGGCATTTGCCCTGAATGAATAAAATGTTGACATACACTTCCTTCACCCATTGGCAGCTGGGATAGGCTCCAGTATCCCCAAAACCCTCTGGAGGATTTGGCAGTTCAGAAAATGAATTAATGCAATAGAAACAAAGACAGAGGTGCAATTGTTTAGATATAAAGGCCCTGCTTCGTGTTGAGTGGTTTTAACTTCTTAACCTAAGTCTGACTATATAGAAAAGAAATGTTACGGTATTTATGTAAAGTTCTTTTAGTTACTGCAACAGAAAGCTGAACTGAACTGAAAACCAGATTGTTCAAATCCTCATTTTTCCTTTAAAAATATTCTTGTGCCCAACAATATTGACAAACTGTTCTATTCAATGTTACGTCGTTGGCACTGTACTGTAGCATGATCCTGTTATGTTGTTTTTCCAGGAGTTTGTCCTAATAAATGAAAGGGTTCATTTTTCACAGTGGGTCTGTAATGGTCTGAACACTTCAGCAACATAACTCCAGCTACGAGGCTGTTCAAGGTCCCTTTTAATCATCTTTGTGATACAACGCAGTCATTTATGACACAGTTTGATGCTGACGCTGTGACGACTTTGGAGTGATGCTGGCTGTCGGATACTCGTTTCTATGCCCATTTCGCCACTAAAGCTGTCGCCATGGAGACAACCTGAGCTTGGTTATAGTCGTTGTGTCTGTATTTTTTATTTGTCGTACAACCTTCTGCAGGTTAAAGTTGATGAACTGGACACTTTTACTGCTGACAGAATCACTATAAACACTATGGATGCTCAGGTTGACTGATCTTTATCGATGCATTAGCATAAACTGAAAAAGTCATTCAAATTGGGATGAAACTGTACTGTATTTTCACTAAGTCTTGGTTGTTTTTAGGGTGAGGATAAACAAAAATGAGATGCTGCTGACAGAGAGGTGGAACTGGAGACAGAACAAAAGACAAGTGGTTTAAGGGGAATTCCAAGCCTGCTTTCATCTCATCTTTTATCAGAGACTTTGTTTGAAATACGTTTGTGAAAGGGCCAAATATGGCACCACGATGTGGATGCATTGGCCTCACTGATGGAGATGCACCTCCTGAATAAAGGGACTTAAATCAACTCACTATCTCTAGCAACATTAAGTCTGCAAAGAAATCATCATTCAATATTTAGTGTAAAATGAGAATTTTATGACTGTAAGTTGATGAATTTTAACCCTTTATCATTAAAGTGACTATTGTTTGGTAATTTCTGCACAGATTATTGGACGGTAGCTAGGTTTCCATTTACCCTCAGAAATGCACAAATGTAAATTGTGCAATAGAAAATTAGTAATGGAAACACAGAAATGTCGCAAAAACTGTCAAAGATTGAAAAAAGTTGTTCCACTCATGGAATTTCTCCTTGTGAGACTAATAAAATCTTATCTTATCTTATCTTATCTTATCTTATCTTATCTTATCTTATCTTATCTTATCTTATCTTATCTT
>JAQQZY010017359.1:0-27821 GCA_030068375.1 Ostorhinchus rueppellii | reverse complement strand
TAATAATAATAACAATAGTAAGTGTGTGGGCATGGCGCATGACACAAATCTGAATTGATGTGACGTCAACGCCATCGCTACGGAAACGCTGACCCCCCCGAAGCTGGAACGATAATTCGAACACTGATTAAAAGTTTTACTTGAATTGATTGAATTAAATGCAAGCTAAGAAATTAAAACATTTTAGGCCTACTTTACAGCTAGCTAGTTTTAGGGGAATAGAAGTAGCTTAGCATCTTGTACAGTAGAGTAAACTGCCACCACTCAAGGTCTTCACTTACCTTTGGTGAAAAGTGTCCTTTGTTTTCTCTGCCCTGCTTTTCTTTTATGATTATTTTGTTCTTATCTTATTTTAGTGTTTTAAGGGGACACTTCATCTTTATCTGATGCTAACTGTTGACGTTAAAACACAGCGAAATAAGACATACTTGCCCTGTGTTCCAATATTCATACCGTACTTATCGTACTTAGTTTGAGTATGAAAGGTGTTCTCATTACGATTGCGGCAAAAATAAGTGTACTTAAAGTACCCGGATGGTGCACTCCTGACAGTCAAATCTTGAAATGTGGATCTATGTGCACTTTTCACACTCAACGATCACCATCTTAGCTACGTAACGGAAGAGGCGGATCCAACTTGGCTCGTGCCTGCAGCTACTGAACCTTACAAAAGTAAGTTTTGCCATTTTACTTATTCATAATCACATGACGTACAGTTAATTTAAGTACACTTACCGGACCAAAGGGTTTAAATCTTCTGAAAATTGGGGGTGTTTTTTGGCGGCCGACGAGTGCGGTGGCAGTCATGATCATAATTTCCGGTAAGTGCACCATGGAGTTTTGTGTATATGGCAAGCCGAATGAGCTTTTATTGCATATCCTTGATATCCGCTTATAATTAACATTCAAAATGAAATGTAAAATATGAGATTAGACACATGCATATATGCTGAATATATTACACATTGCTACTTACATTATGAATTTACACTTTATGCATTGATTTATAATGTAAACTGTTATTCATTTATACTGTAAATTAAAAATTGTAAAAATAAATAAATCAATTGTAAATTAAAAATGTTTTTTTCTCATACATCTTCTTATATATTCAGTTGTAATTCAGGTACAAATTAAATATAGTTTTAGAAACTTAGAGGTCTATGTCTTTCACACTGAGTAATCAGAAATATTGTTTTAGAGTAAAAGAAATTGGCCCTGATGTTCACTTTGGCTTAGCCAGTTCCGGTAGCTCTGCAGTCTACGGTCGGCAAAAGTAATTTGACGTCCTGAGATTCCACTGGAAATGCGTAGCCGTGTCTTGAGCTATGATTTTATGTTTGGGGGGGGGGGTCTTCCAGGAAAAGCCAATAGGAAGCTTCGGTTTAATCTTTGTACCCACCTCCTCATTAACATATGCTCAGCTAGTTTACTAGTAGGTGTTTAGCACCGTAGTAGTTTACTAGTGGACATTTTGAACCATAGTAGTTGACGACTGCATCCAAAATGCATCTACTAGTTAACTAGTGAGGAATTTTGCTTTTACTAGTTAACTAGTGAGAGATTTTGGCTGCACTAGTAAAGGAGTAAGGTTAAATATCCATTCACTAGTTAACTAGTGAACATTTTGGCTCCTACTAGTTAACTAGTGAGAGATTTTAGCTGCACTAGTAAACTAGTAATGGCAAAAATGCATCCACTAGTTAACTAGCTTACATTTGGGCCTTCACTAGTTATCTAGTACATGTTTTTGCCCTTCGCTAGTAAACTACTGTGACGTTTTGCCTTACTAGTGCAGCAAAACAGCAGCGGATATCAAGGATATGTAATAAATGCTCACTCGGCTTGCCATAGAGGAAAGTATGGATATCAGAATAGACTGTGGACTGAACCATTCCATGTAAAGTGTGTGTGTGTGTGTGTGTGTGGGGGGGGGGGGGGGGGGGGTCCATTGGAAATAAATAGTACTTTTTTCTTTTTTTTTTTGCAACTGTACATTATAGAACATCATATTAATGGTGGAATGTAAATAATTTATTGAAAAAATTTCCTAATTTAGCATTTTGAGAACACTGCTCACCACCACATACTTGGATCCAGAATTGTATGACGGATTTCATAGTCAAAACATTTGGACTGCAAAGATCCAAGAGTCATTACATTCAATGCAGCAAAGATGCTTTTCTACCATTTTAGACTGAAAGCAGTTCACAAAAAAACACCACAGTTTTTCTTTCAATCTCTGCGTATATTCTTCACTACTGTAAAACAATTTATTCTGATATGTGAAAACAATTTTTTGTTCAACGGAAACATCAGAGTGTAGGAGCAAAGTCAGAGCTACACCTCCACCACCCTGGACTGAAAACTGGGGTCAAAAAGCAGTGTCTCCTCTTTGCTTCTGCACACTGAATAATAATCATTAGTAATATTCATTCATTCATTCATTCATTCATCTTCTGTACCTGTTTTATCCTCACTAGGGTCATGGGGGTGTAATATTAATTAATAATACATAAATAAATTAGTAGGCTTCTTTCCAGTATAAATAATAAACAAAGGAGAAAAAGAATCATTTCTGCAATTCAGTAAAGTAAAAGAAACTGAGTGTGAAATAAGTTTACTCTTTCAAAAAAGAAAAGTACTGTATATCCAATTTTGTTTCATTAGACTGCCTCTAACTGTAGGATAACAAAATAATGTTGAATGAGATTAAACCAGCGACAAAGTAAAGCATTAATTTTCAGAATATCCCAGTAGAGAAATAACCATTTATTCGTATTTCTTGTGTTAAGACTCATTGAGGTCTTTTGGGGGCTATACTTATTCTAGCATTAAAAAAATCTAACCAAGGAAAAAACTATCATAATATAAGATAATTTCATTATATTGAAGAATGTTTGGACTCCTTCTTGCAGAGCCTTTTAATTTACAATGGCTGGATTTAATGTCGGTGCACTTGTACCAGGGTTCTAGTTTGTGTGTGCTGCCTCACTGGTTTGGCTATCTGGGACACAGAAATGGAACAGATTCATCATTAATGTCACAAGGATCACATGTGCGTGTGTTTTTTTTTCTGTTGCGACAAGTCAAAATGTCTGCAGTGAAAATGGATAAACTGGTATTTTAAACTGCTATTTAAAATCAACCCCCAAACCTCCATTCGCATATTTAGCTCCAAGCAGCCCAGCCCGACTGTTCCCCACCCACCAATCATCACCACAGCATGGACCACTCGGAGTGGGAGGGCTGATTGTGGCTCATCAGCTTCTCAGCTGGAGGTGTATACAGCACGGAGCACATGGTCGAGTGGCTTTCCCCTGCTGTCACATTTTCTTTACTTGACTGCAAATCAAACGGCTGTTGTTTTTGTCTCAATCAATTTAAGATGTAGAAAAAGATGAGAGAAGGTGGATTATTGTGCATGTGCCTGCCTGTTTATGGCCTCTATTCATGTAGGAGGGGAGGTTGACAGAGAAGCTTATCATGAGAAAAGCAGATGAAGACCCACAGAGGCGAATGTGATATGTGTGGACCCAAGGTGGCACATCATGTGACCAAAATGCTCTTGCTATCCTGTGCCTGCAGCTACAGTGCCATTATACAATGCTCTTATAGCTGAGTCTTCACCATACAGTTTGAGCTGAGCTTATCCTATAGCTTTCACTTCTGCACAATGTTTGGATCCTATATAGCATGCACTGCAATCCACTGGCTGCCTAACATGATTAAAAGTAATGGTGGTTGCCAGGCAAATCTGCAGCCTCCTCAAAACTGTTCTGTGCTCTCAAGGGAACCACTTCATTTTTTTTTTTTTTTTCCCAAGGCCAACACTTAACTGTGTGAGTAAATGAACATCTGGCTGAAGTCCATCTCTTATGACAAAGTGTCTAATGCAAGCTGCACAAGAAAGGGCATTACTTGGTCAGAATTCTGAAAGAAAAACCTGTAAAACCATAAAAACATTAGTACCACAAAATAACTCAGAAAAAATGTTACTCTCTGCTAAGCACATTGATCAGAATGCCTGTTACTGTAGGCTGGGAATTGTTTATTTCAGTCACATCACTTTTCCTCGTTGTCCTACATTTCCAAACACTGACAAAGGCACATTCTTTTTAAGGGGTCCCAAAGCAATTCAGTAAGAGTTAGAACACGATTTTCACACATCGGTTGCTCCAGTTGCAAATAAAGCACCACATTAGCCACAAAAAGCACATTATGCTTCTCAGTTACAGGCATTTTAATTAGGAACCATTTGGAGAGTACACAGATGCACATCAACTCCACATGTTCTTTTTTTCTTTTTCCATCTTTCCAGCAAAAGAAAATGCAGACCCTCCTACACAAACTCAACTCAAATTGCTGAGAGAGACACTTGTAAATGTACCTCAGAAAAGCAGTGATTTGGAAGATTATTATGTGTGTCAGACCAATGAGAGTGGTCGGTGAGATTACTGCTGTCTGACTGTGAGAAAGGGAAAAAAGCGAAAGCACAAAGACGAGACAATTCATAGACAGATATTATTTGAAAAATGAATATGCACTGTAAGGATGAAGAAAGCCACTTATCAGTTGAGAGATGTTTGCTATTTTTTGGTAATCAATGCAGTGGTTCATACTGAGACAATTTTACAAAACAAACTCAAAAATCGGTCAACCAATGGCCAAACAACTGTTTGTTATATGCATTATATAAATGTACAGATGGTAATGGATGGGAGAGTCAACATAACCGTGTCAGTGCATTATAGTATTGATTTTGCAAGTCTCTGAACTCTACAGGAGTGATGGATATTCTCTCATTGGGTGTTTGGATGATGGTGCAGAGTGCTTTATAACATGCCAGTGTCCTGTGTGTGTTGACTGCGATAGACAATAGCTCACAATTCACATCATTTTCATGCTCTTCAATCCATTTAGCAAGTCGTTGTGCCCTGTGGAGAGAGCGCTTGTCATCCTAGAAGACACTTCTTCCATCAGGTTTTCCTGTTAGAGGTGCAGCGTGTAGGATTTAAAAGGGAATCTATGGCCAAAAATGGAATCGGGAGGTTTGGTGTTGTTCTCTGTATGATATGCATTTGTTCTCAACCTTTATACATCACAACCTCTTCAGAAAATACTGCAAATGTATTCCCAACAACAATATTAGTTATTGTTGATTGTTGTATGCCACACTATACATGTGTAGCACTATAACATATACTGTATCCATAGGCCTAAACCAGGACTGAAGTCACCATTACCTACGAGATGGTGTAATGCTAAGAACATTGATGGGATTCATTGCTAAGAACATTAACACAGCAGTGTGGTTAAGATACAAGTCATATTTTCTTTCTGTTTTGTAGTTGTAGCAGGTGGTACTTTCATAATCTTAATGTTTCCTCTTGAGGTCTTAAATACACCCTGTCACATTTCAGCAGCAACAGTGTGCAACACAGAATACTGTTAGCCTTCCTCAGTCTGACAAGTCACATGTGAGCAGAATACATTTAGAAATTAGGCTCCAGGACCATCACTCCCTGCAGATTTTTACATGTAGCTGTTGGGGACAGATGACTAAGTATATTCCCTCTCGACACTACAGGTAGATGCTGAGGTAGTGGAGGGGGTTTAAAGCTCTGACAGTGACACTGGTACGTCAGAGAGAGAGAGCCAGGAGCCAGCAGCTTAAATAGATCGACCAAGTGCAGGGGTGGGGTTAGTGTGGGGAGAGAAAGCGTATCAGTGGTGGATGCATCAGTCCAGCTTACCTTCTCTGACTGAACTTGTTCTCAGAAATTGTTCCAGAAACCTTCAAGTACCATCAACAAATCTTGCAATACAGAATCGCCAAAGTATTTTCTTTTGTAATAGCTTATTGATCCCTGTGATCCTTACAAGGACTAAGCAGTTTAGAAAATAGACAGATGGAATTAACCTTTACAATGCAAGTTTTTGCACTCTTGGAGGGTACTGGAGAACCAAGGGAGAACCCACACAGACACTTGAGGAACATGTAGACACCCCAGCCAGCACTGGTTTTTAGTCCAGGACCTCTTTGATGTGAGCACCACTGTACCACCAAGTTATTACCTCTGCCAAGGAGGTTATGTTTTTGCCAGGGTTTGTTTGATTCTTAGTAGCATAACTCAAAAAGTTACTACGGATTTTGATGAAATTTTCAGGATATGTCCAATCTGGGTCAAGGAAGAGATGATTACATTTTGGAGGCAATCTGGATGACTGTCTGGATCCAGGAATTTTTTTAAAGGATTCTTTATCAAATAGGGCATGGTGGCACAGAACTGCATATAAGGTCATTCAGTGCCATCGAGTGGAGGAAAGGACAAACACTACCTTTAAAAAAAAAAAAAAAGTACAAACACTACCTTGGCGGTCTGCGCTCTCCAAGTGTAATGTCCGAACTTAAACGGAGACCCAAGGAGCAGAGATAAACAAGAGGGATCGAGTAAATGAGTAACAGTTTATTGGAACAATACATTAAATGAATGTTGCTCAGCTTCCAATCCAGAAGGGGATGATCCAGAGACGGTAGTCAAGGCCAGTCCAAAAAGGTCAAAACCAGGAATGCAGCAATCAAACGGTACCAAGGGGTTAAACAGATTCTGAGTGAGACAGGAGCAGGGGTCAGTACACAGGTAGAGGTATCAGAGTTATCAAAGGGGTTTAGGCAAAAACAGTACCGTATTTCCAGAAAGAGAGTCCAAAACCAGGGAAACGAATCCTCCAGGTAGAATGTAATACTGGGTCGAGGTTTAATCAGGGTCCGAGTGCAGGCACAGGTCAAAAAGGCAACAGGCAATCAGGATCTCAGGTCAAAGGGTCGAAAACACAGGCAGACAACAAGGTAACAGGAACGCACGTAGGTTGGTTATTCACAAGGAATGAGCATAATGAACTGGCAACAAGGACAGGACAAGACAGGGTTTAAATACACACACAAGAGGAAGGGGAGACGCTGATGATAACAAGACACAGGTGGGGAAATCTCAGGAGCGGGAAAACATGAGGAGCAGGAAGTAAAGACACCAGACATAACACAGGAGGAGGATTACCAAAATAAAACCGGAAGACACAAGACAGACATAAAACATGAATCAACAGCTGTCACCAGACGTTACACCAAGTGCTTTTCTAGTTTCATCATATATTGTTTATTTCAATGAGAAAAAAATGGAGATTCTTCTGTGTACAACTAGAGGTGACGCAAATACTGACCTATTTACCAGTGGTACATGCGCCATAGTTTGAGAACCACAGACAGTGTATATAAAATGATATGGGTTTTTTTGTTTGTTTGTTTTTACCTTAAAGGAGTAATAGTTTTGCTTTTTTAATGGAATTATGCATTTCCAAAAATGTCCCTGTGGTCTATATGAACTGTAAATGCTCTGTTTGGGTCTGAATTCTTCATTAATTCAACTCCACAGGGCCATCTTCAATCCTATTTCTGAGGAATGACACCAGAAAGGTCATTTTGAGCGCTGACCCTTTAAGTGCAAATGAGCCACTTCACACCCCACCCCCTCCAGGTGGTTGGCTGTGCTGCTCTGTCCTGTTGAGCCGCTTGTGTTCATTAATACAACAGCAACTGGATGTTTTAGCTAATCAGCTCGAAGTTTGGACATATTTTCAGAATGAACTACAACCGCTGCTGCTGACAAGCATATCGTACTCGGAGAAATGTTTGTCGGAAGTCTTGACCTTATATGGGCAAATCTCGTGATGTAACTAGTTATAAAATGTAACAAATTAAGCAGGAATTGAAACAGGTTGTAGAAATCCGCTCGATTTTTGCCAAAATGAATACATATAAAGATAGTTTTGCAGCACCTGAAGGGTTCAAATTCAAACATTAAGAACTATTAGGGTCCGAATACACAAAATAAATGAACCAAAGACTAATAAAATGCGGGAGAGGATCCTCTTCCACAGAGTCAGCCGTGTTTAACAAGCACCTTCCACATGTTTAATGGTCATTATGGGTTCACTGACCCACTTGGAAGGTGAAGGGTGGTCATTTGATGGATGGTGCAGTAGCTTAGTAGTTAGCACTTCTGCCTCACAGCGGGAAGGTTTGGGACTCTTAGTTGGATCTGAGCCTCTCTGTGTTCAATTCACCTTGTTCTCTTTTCACCATGCAGAATTCCCCTGCCATTAAAAACAGGTACATGGGTAAATTCGCCTGTCAGTGCCTCTGCCTACGGCGCTGTAGTTGGTTCCTGAGCATCTTCAATGCCATTTCACTGCTCTGAATGCCATGTTCTATTCTAATGCTAATGCTAGGTACTGTGTGTGTGTATGGGTAAAATGCAAAGCCTGAATTTCCCTACAGAATTAATAAAACGTGTTAACCTTGTTTGCAAATATCACATCATTGTGTTAGACACCACCAAGTCCTACAGAATGCACCTTTGATGAGACACACACTGGGACACCTCATCTATCATCTGAAACGTAAAACAATGAAGCTACTTTAGGGATGATTTATGGGGGTTTAAAGCTGTGACCAGACCCAGCTGCAAATACCTGAAGTGGCTTGCAGGCAGCACTTTCTTACTCTAAATTATTCTACACTTCATATTTCTTACCAATTACCACTGATCAAAGCAGGAAGATGCAGTTGCAAGTGGTGGAGTGGCCATACAGTGCCTGTAAGGGTAAAATAACGTCAACAAAGGCCTTGTAGGGCTCTGGTTGTCTTTCATCTTGCTGAGACCAGAGATAGAGATGGCGAACATATGAGAGAGCATCATTATAAGTCCATCTACACTCTTTATCTAATCACTAATGGGTTTGGAGAGGGGTTTCAAAACCATCAACACTGCTGTTTCACAATGTTCCTCGCAATACCCCCCTTACAGCAAGCCATTATGTAAACTAGAGCACAAAATATGCTGTCCCAGTCTATTCTTACTCCCTCTCTGTCTCTTTCATTTTGTATGCCACAGTCAAGATGACCTTTTTCTGCTGATGGATGCCAAAGTTACAATGATCTCTTGTGGACTGGAAGTGATTTTTAACATCTGATGTGACAGCCAGATACGGCTTATTCGTAAAATATCAAAAGCCTGTCAAGGTGACCCCTCATATGGGAGAAAAACAATATTAATGTGCAGTCTGTCATACAATAAGACTGGGATAATGACATTTAGCACAAGTAGCAGACTGCCTTGCTTCTCTTTGTGTTAAATGTCAATATTTCACATCTCTTCCTAAGAACACTCCATTCCAGTCAGGTACAGCTTCTCCAGGATCTATATCATTATTCACCCAGTGGATAATGGCTGCTAGTGTGGGATCATGGGTAGCACCACGTGGAGAATGACCTTTTCAGCCATGTGTCACCTGCCCATGATGCTCTGGGTGGCCCTTTAAGCCTAGTATGGTTGAATGTCAGTGCTCCAGTGAAACAACTAGAGTGCAAAAAAAGAAGGGATGAGGATTTCAGGAAGGCACTGGACTCCACATATGCATACATTTTTTAATAAGGCAGAGTTGGCAAGTAATTAGTTTAAAATGATATTTCAACAGTTGGTATATTCTGTACAAGAAAATCACTGGCAGCACCAAAAGAGAGAGCTGTTAAAAAAAAAAAAAAAAAAACTAAAGCAAAACTCCACTACTCTTAAAATAAATAACATGACATCAGTAAAATATGCATAATAATGTTTATGGTTTATGAACCACATAAGGAAAATATCGACCAGAGGGTGAATTCAACTTTGTTTAGAAAGAAGCAGGCCTTAGAAAAACAACAACAACAAAAAAAAAGTTGTCATTTCACTTTAAAAAAACTGGCACTTCATGAACTGAGAGAAGCTTCCACACATTGGAAAACAGGTGCTATTAGAAACTCACAGATGCTCCTAGATCACAGATTAAAGTCTTTGAAGGCAGAGGATATGAAATTCATATTATTATTTTCACAACTCTGATATTTGTATTGTTTGTCTTTTGAGCGTGATCGTCACACTGCAAAGATGATTAAAGCAGTAAGGTTAGGGATCCTTGAAGATCTACAGGTGCTACATCACAGGGCATCTGCTGTGGCCTAGAAGGTTGGAGAAGCAACATATGAATAAAGGGTCAGTGGTTCAGTTCCGTGGTTCTATGTGCCCTTGAGCAGGGCACTTTGGTCCCCAGCTGCCCTGACTTGCCAGTCCTGCTAATGTGTGGTGTGTCTGCATGTTCAGCTAGTGATGGGGAAAAGCAGAAGTGTGTGTTCTATGTAGTGGCAAATAACGATTCTTATTTTAAAATATTAATTTCAAACTATTAATTGTTATGGATTCATTTCTTCATGGAAGGTTTTAAGTCTAATGCCTGCATCAACAGAAGCCAATAAGAGTAAATCAGGAACTAAATTAAAACTCTGGAAAGTAGCAAGCAAACAATTCTTCTGAATAAGTGTATAATTTGATGAAGTTATTACACCACAGTTTGATTCTCTGTTGATGTTGCTTTCCTCTTCATCTGAGTTTAGGATTCAGTTGATTTGGATTTTTACCCACAAAGCTCTTGGTGGACCGCTGTCATTGTCTGCTCCCTTTTAATTTACCTGACCATTATATGTTCTACTCCACTTACTAAAGTAAAACTGCCATTGTGCATTTCTACAAATCATATGTGATATAAATTTGATATAATATTTCCACTTCTTTTCTTTCTTGCAGTTCAGTTTGCATCCTATTGTAGATGTAGATTTTTAGTTGAATACAGTTAATCTATTTTGGTTAGAGTTGTGAAAAAGACATCTGGGTTCCTTCTGTATAAATCAAATCAATTGGAGCTGTGTCATGAATTGTTTCTGGTGTACCCAGAATGATCAGAGCCATAATCAGGTTATCAACTTGTGTTAACCAAGGTTTCATATAAAATGGGTGTGGAGTAGGTATCAAATATCCAGTCACAAGCACATTATCAGAGGAGAATAAATTAATTTAAGAAAATATGATACTGTACAAACCAAAAACAACACAGCTGCTAAAACCTTCAGACAAGGTGAGGTTTACCATGGTTTCAAACTTCTAAGGATCAAGCACCATGTGCAGAAATCAGCTGAGATCTATCAGGTTAATTGTCTTTTCATGGCTTGGTGTGAAGTCAGCTCCTCAGTGTGCTGCCATGGAAATGGTCATGCATATATGGATAAACTCAACACTTGTCCCACTCAGCTATAAACCACCTGTGAGCCGTCTGCCAGTGCCTGTATTCCACAGAAAGAGCAGTGAGATGTGGGTGGTGGGGATTGACAAATGAATGGAGGGACAAAGAGGACGGAGACGGCTACATTTAGTGGTTGACAGCCATTTTTCAGAGTAAGTGGATATGACAGATGGATGATTAGTGTATGTGTCTGTCTAATCCGTCTGTACAGGGTCTATTCACACTCTGTTTACATATTGCAGGATGTAGGAGAGAGGTGAAACTCCAGCCATGTTCTGTACAACCAGGATTCACCAGGGAGATTTCACTTCCTTCTACCACTGACTTAGTCGATGACACTCTTGTGTTTGCGTGTCCTTCTCTGGGGAAAACTCTGAATGAGAGTCTGCTTAGGGCTGGACACGCACCTCTGCCTCACCCCTGTTGACTTGGTTGTGCTGATGAGGATTATGATGAGAAGGAGGACGACGACGACAAAGAGGAGGAGGAGGGAGATGGCAGATGCACATGCCTGTGCCTACGTGCCATGATTTTCTTTTTTTTTTCTTGCATGCAGGCATGCATGCCAGGACAGGTCCCCTCTTAAATCACACTATGTAATGACAACATGAACCCAACAGCACTAACTTCTCTGAGGGAGGCCAGCGCTGTCATGGTAACAGCGTAGAGTGACCTTCAGAGGCTGTTAATGCTCCCCAGAGCCGCCTCCTATTCTGCTTGCCATGGACTTTGTGAGTCATCAACAACATTCAAATTCACATGCGCCCTCTCTGGAGGTTTGGCTTATTAAAATGGATGAGCAAATGGGGAAAATTATGGCAATGGCAACAACTGAAGTAAAGGTATTTGTAGCTTGTGCAGATCTGATTAGCATAGCCAATAAATGTGCCATAAACTATAGATCCATCATAAATTGGATTATCATTTATTATGGATGTGGCCATGCATCAGTATTCGCACCACGCGAGAATGTGAGATGTTACGTAACAGTGAATCAATGTGTAAGGTGTTTCCCTGAGGGAATATTTCACATAGTTGTTTCAAAGCTGACTGAGAGGGTGTGCTATAACTGACCAGTATGCCTCTATATTATAAGGCCTCACTGATATTTTATCATGGCGTGTCACCAAGTCTTGCAGTCAGCAAGTCAACAGTAGTCTGTAGAAAAACCCCATCCAGGCCTTTACAGGTGGACTACAGTCCACATAGTATCACACTGATAGCTGGGAACACTGCCACCCACTGGAGGAGAGTGGGAAGTGATGAGTGGATAGTGTGGAATCTCTCCATCTTCTTCAGTGTAACTCGTTCATTGAGTTTCTGGAGCACAAATGGTTAGGTTTAGTGTGTAGCTCTGATAAATAACAGCATTGCATTGAAAACTTAGCCCTTGACAATGTCCCCAGTAACCATTAAGAGTCTGTGAGTGACAAATGGAGAGCAGCAGTCAATACACTGGCATTTTGTACACACTGTGATGTATTTAAATGCAGATGGGGTATCCTCACAAAGCTTGCCTTTCCAATGGATGTGATTAGACAACCAGACACCATTTTTAAGAGACTGATTGGGGATACATGCTGTATCTCGTTGCTATGGCAACGCCAGACTGGGAAGAGATCTTTGGAACAGATGACTTAATTCCCAGCACAGAAACAAGTCACTCAAGTATGGCATCCTCCATCTATGCTGTGAGGGGACTTTCCACTCTCCATATGGCGCGTGTAAATGAATGTGTGTGTGTGACAAATTGAAAGGGTCTGTTGTGCTGCTGTGGATGGTTTGATTGTTTAAACTCAACACAAAGGCCATGTAACACTGTAATAATCAAACTCTTAGCTGTGCATGTACATTTCTTTTTTGTTGGTGGAAACTAAGAATGACATTTATGCAGCATTTGTTCTTCCAAAGATGCAGAACAGCAACCAGGCAAAATAACTGTCACAGTAGTCATTTTATCACTTCATTAATGGTAAAATGATTAACAACAGATATGTGTTGCATCATGGAAACATGAACAAGCAGCAAAGCAATATTATCTGCCAAAATTATGAGGGTGTTCAGGTGGCTCTTGGACATAATTACTTCTCTTTTTGAAGTGGCCTGTGTTGAGACCTTTGTGGTGCATTATAGCCTAAGAAAACTTCTTAAATAAAACCATGAAAAGATACCAAAAACAGGTGATTAGTTAAGACCAACAACAATTTCTGACCAGAGTTCAGTCTGTCTGACCATGAGTGTTGTTTCCATTGTCTTCCACTTCATGCAAACAATACAACTACAAATACAAAACAAACATTATCCTAAAATTCCAGTAATTTCCATATACTACCTATATATTACGTTTAATCACTAGAGCACTGTATGATTGGACAGATGGATGAAGTTAGAGGAGAAAAATGTATTTCTTTAGTTAGTGCCAACTGCAGAGAAAGGTCAAGACTGCATAATCTGTCAGATGGAAATTTATTGTATGTATAGTCCTCTATGAATATTTTATATATCCTTTTTTTTGACATTTTTATGACATCTAGAGCAATGTTATTAGTTATTAGACAGATATAATGCAAGATCTGAACTAAGGCAGTTGAGTATCTTTGTTAACTGTTTAGTTATTGTAATATCTGAGTTTCCCTCCACAGATTTATGCCACAAACTGGACAAAACTGAGCACAAAGATTGAGGAAAGATCAAAAATAATTTTAATGAAGGCAAACCAATATAGATATGAGCCAACGGGCCATAGGGCACAGAAGAATGTGGGTTTGTTGTGTCATCTTTAATGGAAGTCTTTTTTTAGGAAAATAGGTTACAAGAGGTGGAGGTGTAGACAGAAGTTGTTTTTGGTAAGAGAGTGATTGAAGTGACAGCTGTGGTGATAAAATGGACCAGATGGAGAGGAAGTGTTCACATATATTTTATCGCAACAGGGATTCAGATAGCTGCCGGGTAAACTAGTAATCACATGATGTAAGTGTAATAAAATATCCTTTAAATGACATGACTTTGAATGTAGTGTATTAATCTGTATTTAAAAAAAAAAAATTATCAAAAATGTAACAATGATAATAGCCAATTAAAATAAGGGGTGTTTTATTGCACAAACATCCCTATTAGTACAGTCTAATTTCTTTTCATCCATTACATTTATTCAGACAGCTGACACTGGGAAACTAATGAGTTAAATGATGCCATTTGGTTAATGTCATGCCTTTGGATTGTCTTTAGATGATTCCTCTGTGAACCATGTCAGTATCTCATTGACTTTTACAGAACATTTCAACAGGTGCAGGATCTACTTTTGGGTCCAGGCTATCAGAAAGTGCTATTGCAGTTCCAACACGCTGCGGTCTTTCTTCAGTGAATGCCTGGCAAGTAGTTTCAAAAAGGAGTTTCATGGTGGCGCAAGACAGAACTCGACAGGCACGTTGAGAGATTGTGCTTCTGCTAGCGCTACAGTGTGACATTAGGTTAGGAGGGAATTTCTGAACACAATAATTTCCCATCAGCAAGGACACCTCAATTTAAATACTGACTTTCAAGTGTCACCTCAGATATCACTTAATTTGGAGATAATGAGGTATAAAAGGCACATGGGTAGGAAAGTCATTTCCAGGCTTCTGGTTGAGAAAATGGGCTGCTGTGATAAGACAGACCAGAAGGAACAGGCAGACAGAGGAAATTACAAAAAATATGTCCAGTATCTTTCTATCCATCCATTTTCACTCGTTATGGCATCCTGACCCCTGCCATCCTCTGTGTGGATGAACGCTTCCTTGCACCAGAGACCCAGGAGATAGAGGAGATAGGCTGGAGAACCAAGAGCATGAAACCAACTGATAATGAAATATTGCCGGGTTTCTTCAAGAACAAGATAAGGCTTGCTTCTCATCTCTGGCCCGACTATCACCCTCTCAGGATCTGATGCACTTTGTAGAAGCAGATGTATCTATTTACAGTCTTACATATAAATACACCAGACTGAACAAGGCATCATGAATTTGGTAGTTATGTGAGACAGTAGACGGTAAGACTATTTGCATAAATATAATATTATATTTAAAAATATGTTTCCATTAGAGCAAAGTTACCTGGAAGAAATACCAGTTGTGTCTTTGCTTCCTCAGTGAGCAGTTTATATCAGGAGTGGGTTGCCTCCTGGGACCCACAAAAGCTCAGAGAGGACAAACCAAACACCGGCTCTCCATTTTCCAACATCAGGAAGGCTGTCATCCATGTTTGGAAGGGGAGGATGAGGCTAAAGGTACTTAGATAATCCAACATACTACACCTTTAACCCATAAAGCCCCAGTGTTCATTTTTTAGTCGTTCCAAAATACATTTTTCTTTCTCTATTTAATCTTTCTCAAGTGATTTATTGCCATTTACTATAATATTAACCTCTCTAGTTTGCGTATCTTCTATAAAAATCTGATATTTTCCCATATTCAATTTACTGAACATGCTGATGTTCATAAAAGCTCAGATGAAACTTAATTGTCATATGAAAAACAGAAACAACTGAAGGAAATGTGAATTTAAAAAAACAAAAAGGTTAATTTACTGGTAAATTAATGTTGTAGAAGATGATAGTGTTTCCATGGTAACGACAGAGCCTCAGAATGTCCAAATGGGTCATATCTGATGATCATGAAAAGAGGAAAAACTGTATTTTACACCAATTATTTACAAGGATTGATAGGATTAGTGGATCGGAAGGTATTAAACATTTTATTTTGGTAGATGATTTTGGTTGCCAGTGGTTGTTTGGGTCTTTATGGGTTAATCTAATAAATACAGAATATTTTTACTTTTACTCCTCAACTAGTTTCTATTTTTGGCCACAATATGATGCCCATAACATACACTCACAGGTTATTTCCCAGTGTTCACTACACAAGATTAGCTTTGCTCTCATGAAGAAAGTACACATTTCTAAAACAAACAAGGAGCATGCTTTTGAAACTGAATGTTTCTGGGTTCTGATAGCTGTACTTATGACAATCTATATACAAGTACCTTTGTTTCAGTAACTTAAGGTGTGATTTATCAAATTATCTCTCTTTGATATAGTTGGTTTACCTACTAATATAATTGCTGTATATAAACTTCTGCATTTGATTTATTAACAATGCCTATTGTAATTGGGAGACATGTTGGTTGAGTGCGGCCCTAGAAGAAAATAAAACAAAACAAAAAACCCTTAACCCTACAACAGTTTTGCTATAAAAAGTAACACCATCACTATCACAGAGTAATTTTTACCTGATATACCCAAAAAAAGTACTTGTCATAAAAATAGATCATAATAGGACATTACATGACAAATTAGAGTGGTTTTCTTTTATTTTCAACTGTGGCATGTCTAACAAAATGAAGGAAAAAAAAAAAAAGTCACGGGAGGACCCTAAAAATGTTCCAAAATTACTGAAACATTAGGAAATTGAGAACAAAAAATTCCTAAATAAAAATAATAATGATAGTGTAAACTTGGTCTTTGCTCCACCCATTCCTGGGACATGTGAGATTTCCCTGGTGAAGGCACAGACTCTGACACTCAAACGCATCATATTGAAAATCATGTAAATACATTTGCTCGGGTGAAAAATCACTTGGCGATAATGCTCTGGGGTTAAAAATCCATACTTTTTGGAACATTGGATCAGATGGCACCTAAAATTAGCCAAAATAAACGACTGCAGTTTTTCTTTTTGCCAGCTTTAAACTTTAACTATTTAAGCCTGTGTTTGGGTGTGATACATACTTTCAATATATAGATTTTATAATCTAACAAAGCACTGTGCGCCAACACCGTGGACAGACTCATCTCTCCAAATGCCATTGGTATAAAGAGACTAACTTTTCTGAGTCAAACAAATATTGAATCTGGAAAACTGGTTACATCCTATGGGTTTCACAGCTTTGGAGTACAACAGACAGGATCCAGACATTGTGTGAACCCTAGTCCACTTCTAGTTCTGCTGGTAAAAGCAGATGAGCAGCTTATTAGAACAAAATAAATGCACATATGAATTGTCTTTGCCCTCTGTGTGACTACTGCAAATGACAAACCCTACAACTTCCCATAAAAATGCTAATAGGGATAACAGGGAGAGCCTCCAGCACTTTCCATCAGCTGAAGGAGCCCATTATCTGAAAATTTAGTTGACATTAGTCTCGATATGGTTGGTGTATAGATGCATCCCTCTCAGGTCTGTCACTGTGAGAGGGGATCATTTCAATAGTATAATAGGAGTTCTGCCGGGTGGATGGAGGCTTCATGTCCCACGGTGTTGGCCTTTATACAGTCAGCTCCATGATTGACATGTTGAATCATCACTGCTGTGTGTGTATGAGTGTGTGTGTGTTGAGAGCCAGGCGGAGGAACCGAACCCCCCGCCACCGTCACATTACATTACCGACTCAGTGGCATGGTATCATCACATCAAATTAGTCTTAATGAACACAAGCGAGTCGACTGAGGAGGAGAGAGATAATCAAACTTTTATTAAATGACTTAATCTTCTGTACATGCATAATGTAATGGAAAGACAGATGAGCCTGTGATGTCTGTCTGCGAGGGGATGATCTTTAATCCAAAAGATGTGTGTTTACGTCGAAGTGTGGTGACTATCTAAAATCTAAAGATGATTTGCAAAATGCAGGTGCTCCGTGAACAGCACAGCTCCTCAGCGGAATAGAATGATCCAATGGCCATAGAGAAATACAATTAAAATGTCTCTAACAGTCGAGTCTTTCCCTTAAGTAAACAAAGATGCATTTCAATAGTATAGTCCTTCAGTTCATTTGGTTATTATACAAAATATGCACTGTAGCTCACTCCACGCATTAACAGAGCAGCTAATCTATCGAATATCGCAAAGACACAACTTGTAAACCAATTACAGCAAAAAAAAAAAAAAAAAAGAAAAAAGCTCTTTAAAAAATATACAAATGCTAAAGGGCAGCAATTTATCACTGACAGGTATAATACTCAACATTGAAATGCAGAAAGAATAAAACTGTATCAATTAATCTAGAGGTGTTGTACTTCATTCAGGCTTATAAAAACATCCACTGGAATTGAATGTACCAAGAAATTATTGGAAGGAAGCAAGTAAGTAAATCTGGCACTAAGATTCATTAATAAAGCACCAGGCTTTAACGCTTCTTTAAAGATTTAACCAAAAAAAATTTTTTCACATGCATTGCAAGGCATAATGTCCACTTTGGTTGATGGTGATTTAAGTGATTTTGCTGAATTTGGTCCAAGCAGCTTCTGCCTCTGACACAATTTGAGTGTTGCAACAGTGAAGATGTTTGTTTTTTTTAACTACCTGGATATCTGCTGAGTGGAAATCTACCTACTGGAGCTTTCGAGGCCTTGAAAGGATCTGAAAAGACTGTGTGTACATTTTGTATTTTTTTTGCACATACATTCATTTTACTTGCTTTTTAAGACCTTATTTAAAATTGCAATATTTTATCAACCTACAGTATATACATCATATTAAATATGCATAAGATGACGGATGATCCGGATAAAGCCGTCATGATGGGAAAACAAGAGCCCCAAGACCAGCTTTGACAACAAGGGAGTAACTTGTCCTCGGGAGAAACATTTTGAGCTTTGAAACTGAGTTAGACTTCTTTATGCTTTCACCTTATAGATAGAGACAGAATAAACAGGTAAAAGCTGCTGCTGCTGCACTTGACCCAGGGCGGGAGGATAGCAGGGGGGGGGCCAACACAGATTTCTTCTGGGAATGGGCTGGGTTCTTTGTGGTTCTACCTCGTCAGCTGACCAACCACTTTCAGCAAAGTCTTGTTCTCCTGTTTCAGCTGCTCGTTCTCGTCTTCAATGTCATCAAGGTCCTGCCAAAGGGTAAAGAGGACACATCTGGGGTTAGCACTGGTCACATGTGGATTCAGCCAGCACATTAATGGGTGCTATGATCCTTTCACTCATGTCTCACTGTACTACCTGGTAGGAGCAGCACAAGAAACAGCTATCAGACCGCTAGAGTCCTCATATAATGGAGCCAATGCCATGCCATCACCGTAGTTACTAATGGCCCTTTTCCACTGCACGTTTTTGTAACGGCTCTACACAGCACGGTTCAACTCCACCCCAATATGGCCCTTTTCCACTGGGGGTTGGACCTGGGACCTGTTACGATTTTTCGAACCTGTTTCAGAGGTGGGTCTAGCCGTGTTGAGCCAGCACTGAAATGTGACGTGAACAGTGCTGTCCACCGATTGGTCAGAGGAAATGTCATACGTGACGAAGCTCAGGGATCTTAAATAATTACCCCAGACAGACCTGCCGTCTGTCTAGGTGTTTTCACTGTCAACCACAGCGCAAACTACAGCAGCAGTACCGCCTCCAGTGCCTCCATCGTTGTTTACTTTACTGACCGCGGTGTGACACTTTATTAGTAGCCTGAAAATGATGGCACAGCTGTGTCCACTCCGCCAACTCCACCCACTTCAACTAGTCCCAACTAGTAACAGCTGACAGTGGAAACACAACCGTGCCGGTCCGACAAGTGGGTAGAGTCGTGTCAAGCCGAAGCGTGCCGAGTAGGGCCAAGTAGGGTTTGCAGTGGAAAAGCACCATATGAGTATGTAGACTTGTGTCTTGTGTACTGTTACCTGGTTTATCTTCATTAGGAAAACTCTCTGAATCAACAAGACTGACTCGTATATTAGATGGTACTGCACCCTTTTGCACCCTGTGGCTTTCTGTGTTCCAACCAGATCATAAAGTGCTGTGGTTTCATCCATAACTTTAACTCCTAAAGACCCAAACATCCAGTGTCAACCAAAACCATCTACTGATCTAAAATGTTTAATGCCTGTTCATCCACTAATCCTATCAATCTATGTACATAATTGGTGTTAAATGCAGTTTGTCCTCTTTTCATGGTCATCAGATATGACCCATTTAGACGTTCAGAGGGTTCATAGTTACCACAGAAACACTGTCATCTTCTACAACATTAATTCACCAGTTAAACCCATGGAGTTGGGCCAATGACAGTGGATGGAGACATTTGGTTCATGTTCAGTTAATGACATATTTTACAAAAAAAGTCATGTTTTCCTCAGTTTTTTCTGTTTTTGATATAATAACCTTTAACTTTAATCTGAGCTTTTATGAACATCTCCATGATTAGTACATTAAATATAGGAAAACACCTGATTTATATTTAAAAATGCAAAATACAGAGCATAATATTAGAATAAATGGTGATAAGTAATTGAAGAAAGGGTTAAAAAAAAATAATAGACAAAAATTCATTTGGGAACTGCCACAAAAGTAGTACTGGGTCTTTATGAGTTAAACTGAAAAAGTTTCTCTACTGGCTCTATACGCCACACATTCTATTATATTGTATCGGCATACTCAACAATTCTCAACAACTTATCAAATATACTCATGGTGCTGACATGGGGTCTGTGATGTATTAGTGTGTTTTAATTTGCAATATGTATTGTATGCGGTTCGTCTGATTTGCTTAGTACTTTTCTGATTCTCCATTTCCGTTTTAATTGTGAACTGCTGAGGGACTGCAGCTGAACAGGAGCCTCAGGCTAAGTGTTACAGTGCCGACATTTAGGATTGCATTGTACATGGTCCAAATGAATTCAACAGACTTTGCCTGTTCACAACTGCAGTCCCACCCTTTCTGGTGGTTCATGGGACATAACTTTGGATCAATTATGACTGGGTGTCATGGGTGACAGACAAATAATTTTGGATCCCATTTGACTTGTGCTATTATTTATACAACCAAAACCATCTACTGATCTAAAATGTTTAATACCTGTTGATCCACTAATCCTATCAATCTATATACATAATTGGTTGATTATTGCACTAGATCTTGTTTTGGTCTATTACTTGTATATTATGTTGATAGGTGTCTAAAGTATATTGTCTGTCTGTCTACTGTATGGTGTATGTCTATAGTGCTTCCCTGACCACTGAATGTATACTTGTGTATTTGTTGACCACTGAATGTATGCTGTCCAGTTATTGTATGTCTAGAGAGCCAACATCTGCCGGAGTCAAATTCCTTGTATATGCAAGTATACTTGGCCAAATAAACCTGATTCTGATCCTGACATACAATAATAGGCCAACAAAGTTGACTTTTACAGCAAAAAAACAAAAAAATATATATATATTTGTGTTAAACTGTTAAACCCTGGGTTACTTGTTTCTGGTCAGAATCACTTAAATGTAACCAATGGCTGTAGCTTCATTTGTATAAAACCAAGTTATGATCAGAAAACAGTAAAGGGAAGACAAAATGTGCAATTATCACATCATAATACTAGCTTAACTTTTCCTCTTATGTGTTTTGTTCAGTGAGATTTAGTTGTAGAGAAATAGTACTTCTATTATTTACTTTATGGTGTAAAGTTTGATAGATAGATAACTTTATTCATCCCACAGTGGGCAATTCTGTTAACAGTCTGTAATATGGTTTCAGTGGATCCTAGAACAGTATACAAAAACCCCCAAAACAAAACACTGCCATCAACATTTCAGACATTACAAACATACACATATGTATGTGTATGTGTACACACAGTGTCAGAATGAGCAGCTTAATGCAATCACAAGTATATATGTATGCAGTGGCATGTAACATCTTAGAGAAAGAAAGGAAGTACCAGTAAGTAAACAGGCACCCTATGACTCCAACTCATTCTGTAGCCTTATGATGGAGGGTATAAATAACTTATGTATCCGTTTGTTCTCCTCTGTGTCATTGGTCTGTTATTTCATGAAATTATTCATGATCTACACTGGTCTCAAACCGTTAGCTTGTCTTCGATATTTGCTCATTTAAATGCTTGTTGTTTGAATTGTGGTTTGCTGTCCAAAAATGAGTTATGTTGAGCTTCTAGCTGATGTTTGTCGTATTATGTGGATGCATCTGACGTGCATATTGCATACAAGTGTCAGGTAGCATTACCATGGCAACACGGATGGAAGAGTGTTTATATGTGATTCATGTCACTAAACACCAAAATGGCTGAAAGCTTGGCACATTTGACTTTAATCTGTGAGAGTGAGTTGTAAAGGTATTAAAAAAGGTGAGAGTAGCTAAGGTTATGGTGGCTATGGTGAAGGTAGTCGACAGTAGACATCTTCAGCAAATCAGAACAAATTGTGAACAGAGTTAAGCTCATGTCACTGCTGTGGTTTTCTGCTCTGTGGTCTTGATACTAGACGCAGGAGAATAAAAGTTTAGGCTTTTTTTTTTTTTTTTTTTTTTACATCAAATAATTACCCTGTTTGGAAACATCATGATGCAAGAGATTACATTTGCTATTGTTTCTATAATGGAATGTCCTTTGCATTGGACAGCATTTTATTTGTTTATTTATTTAAAGCTGTGAAACTCGTGACCCCTACAGAGGACAAAAACGCTTTGCTAGGTCTCAGGAGGAGGATATTTTCACAGACCGAGACACTATGTGACATGTAAAATCTTTTAAACTGACAAAGATATGTGTAGGATCAAAAATGACTTGCCTCTCAGCACTGACTTCTGAAACAAAGCCCAGTGGTGCAGAACCAGAAGCAGCAGGACTTTGGGTTTCTGTACCTTTGAGGACTACCATGTAGGACTGCAAGGTTTTGGCCAGAAATAAAATCCCAATTTTTTTCCTCTAAAAAGTCTATTTTTGACTTTTGAGTAGAACTACAAAAGACAACAGGAGTCGGCATGTCGTTTTTGCATGCAGCCCTCAATGCAACGCGCTGCTCCCTACGTCAAATCTGTGGTGGTGTCACAGAATCCCTGAAAATTCCATGATGGCCTCACAGAAGTGATACCAGTGTAGGTCAGTGACAGGCATCAGTCATGCGTGTGGACCATGTAAGATGAGTGGTCCTCATGCGGTTATATTAAAATTGGGGGATCTATGTATGGAGGAGACCGACCCAGGACATGCTGGAGGGACTATATCTCTGGGGTGGCCTGGGAATGCTGAAGGATTCCCCCGGAGCTGGTGGATGTGTCTGGGGAGTGGGCTGTCTGTGCTGAGGCTGTTCTATTTGAATTGGGGGATCTGTGTGTGGACCAAGCCTGACATTGGTACCACTACTGTGGGCTCATCACAGATTTAAGGTCTGTGTCTAAGGTCTCACAGTTAGGAGGAGGAGCCTACAGTAGCTTCGAGGCGTGGCCTGGACACATAAGAGAGATGAAATTGATTTGATGATTTCCCTTTTTTAAAAATCGTCCTAATTAAAAAAATAAATAAATAAAAAATCAGATTTTGAATAAAAATCAATTAATTGTGCAGCCTTACTACCTTGACATGTTGGTGTTGGCCTGAGCTCTCCCCACTGTCACTGAATTTACTTCTAACATTCCACCACAGTAATCCTCACTTTCTTACATTTTTAAAGAAATAATTTCTGTTTTTCTACTGCTACCTTTACAAAGCATGTATAGCTGTACTTGCTACAAACTATGACCCTTTCACTTCTACATGAATAAAAATGTATAGTGTAAGATTTTAATCAATCTCACAATCACAGCCCAGTCCATGTGAGGAAGTGTAACATTTTCTGTACTGAGGTAGCGGTAGGAACAGGCATAAAAGCATACCGGTTCACATTATACAAAAGGTGACGGGATTCAAAAGGACATCCTGATAGTTCACATGCCATCTTTTTCCCAAATACAAAATAATATGATAATGTACGGATTGAAATACTACAACACTTAGCTGAATGTTACATTACATGCTACCGGGTTTCCTCATCTAGCCTGGATGCATTAATAGCAACAAATTAGACACTAACAGCTTCAGTTACTACAGTAGAAATGACAAAGGCTCTCAGTAGCTGATGGGCTGTCTCATCAGAGTGACATTTCTCATTTTTAATTTCTCGGTCATCACAGTCACAATCATATAGCTGTTGGGAATCCATCTAAACACACTTGGAGGAATTTAAGTCAAAGAGAAGGTCAGCGATGTTTTCAGATTAAAGAGATAGGCCTTGTGTTTGGACAAATGAACCGTCAGTGATTTACATTAACCTTTGCAAACGCTTTGTCTTTAACAGAGGAAGAAGGAAGATCTCATCTTCAGGACAGGATTTCTCTTCAAAGTACATCAACAGGGAGATACAGGTTCAGGAGTTGAGCTTTATCTTTTCTTTCTCTCCTGAATAAACTTCTAGAGTGACTGAGGGTTCAATCTTCTTCTGCAATGACGCCAGACTGGATCAGCTGTTATCTGCTGCTTTCCCATCAGGCCTTGCAGAAGATTCTCTCAGGGACATTTCTGATGGCTATCAACACGCCAACCGTCCTTACATAAAGCCCTTCTCTTATGACCAGCTTCCTGTCCATGTGATGCTATCGGCGAGACGTCTCCTGCATTATTACACTCTTCGTATTAGAGCTGTGTGGGATGTATGATAATAATAAAAGAGTAGACGATAACAAAGCGATATTAATTTGAACATATCACTGTCTGTTGTATTTGCTGATCTCCTGTTTTTGATATGACTGGCTACAAAGACAGAGCTATGGTTTATTTTCTCTGAATATTTGAGATGTAAAAGTCTTCTGGAAACGTTCCCTCCCGTTGTGTTGCCTTTCAGAGAGGCCGACAACAGCTGTATTATACCTCCAGCCTTCGTAAACTAGAAACACAGAAGAAGAAGAAGAAGAAGAAGAAGAAGAAGAAGAAGAAGAAGAACTGTTGACAGTCTGCGGGTTCAGGGAGGTTATGAATATAAAGGCATGTGAGCGACGTGAGTTTTCCCTTGCCCTCTCTTCCCCAACCGCAGTGAGAGAGAGAAACGGGACCCTTACCCCCCGAGTCTAAACCAAACCAAAACAAACGTGACCCTTGCAGAGAAGGTTAACCTCACTGTGAAATGAAAGTGTGATGGCTTCTCGCAAAAACCTTCAATGAAATCTTCACACAACACACAGTGCATCCGCTAATAATAACCATACCATAGAAGCACTTATCATTACACGTTTTATACTTGTCATGTCTTAACTTCCCTACGACATGGACTTACAGTTCTCTCTTTACTGCATCAGAACAATTTATTCTAACATGAAGGGATATAATCATTTATTAACTGATGTGAAGTAAATTTAATATATTCCCTATAGCTACACAGCTCAATGGAAAATCACAGTTTACACAAAAGAAATACACAAAGCAGTACATTTTTACATCGCTGGTGTCCAAAAATCATCATTTCTGATCAGTCTTGAATTTTACAATGAACATGATTATTTGTATATCCTGGTGGGAAACAGGAGAATCATTCGAAATGGTGACAGTTTGTAATAACAGAGATAGATTGACAATACCATGCTGATTGGATGAGATTTGGTAATGATCTGGTGTATTGAATATGAAATAGCAGAAAAACTAGAAAAGCTGCCAAATTCACCTCATCATCAGCCTGTCTCTCAGTGTATTTGCCTCAAATAGAGATTTAGCAATGGTTTTTGGATTTTCTTTCAACTGCCTCTGTGCAATTTCTAACTATTGATCGTTTTTCTTTTGTGTTTTATTCAAAAAAAAAAAAACCCAAAAAAACAATCCCTGTTCAACCCACAAAGAACGGAAGCACAACAGCATTGTTGTTCTTCAAGTGTGTGTTGAATAGGCCTGAAAATACTGAAATTTCAGCTGACAAATGGTTAGAAACAGACATGGTCTATTTGTCATAGACTTCAATAGAGCCTGAAAGTCACAAACAACAAATCGGCTTTCAGTGGATAAATCAATGAGAGATAAACGTGTCACCTGCCACGCTGACAATAACTTTCGAGTCTCAAATGTCAAGCGTTTTTCATTCGTGTTTGAAATGGAAATGGAAAACTCAGCAGCTCAGATATTTACTTGGGAAATATGCTCATCACAGATCTGTAAATCCAAAAATAAATGGTTCTAATCAACTGCGGAGAAAAACACAGCTATTACACAGAACTCCAGTAAAATGCCAAATGATAATTTACAACCCCCGCTAACAGCCCACACATGAAAAACACAAAGAACACTCTAAATACCACACACCAGAGCATAAAGTGACACAGGATGGACTCACTCTGTTCAGCAAGTCGATTTCCTCCTTCAGTTTCCCAATGAGGTCGTCTTTGTCCTGGTGGGCCTTCAGCAGCCGAGCGTTCTCCTGACGCTCTCTGGCCAGTTCCTGAAAACACACAACATTAACCAACATGTTTACATGAATTCCAAAGTCCTTGCCCCATTTGTAATTGGTGAACTTCTTGGTGAACACATGGTATAATGTTCACGTAACTATACATAATGTCAGTAGAATACCACAGTGTCTATGTGAGGAAGAAGCTGCTCAGAAGGCAGGCTGAGGTATTTCTGAGCATTGATCAATGATATCAGAGTAGGTTTCTGCCCTGGGTATGGACTGAAGGAATAAAAACCTAACAATCTGCATTAATGTTGTTCTCAGGAAGGGAGTTTACACATCAGGAAGTAGCTCTGAGAGGAAGCACTTCTCCTCTGCATTCAAAAGAGCCAGATTAGAAGTGTGTGATTAGGATGTTTCAGTGCAGATGCATTCAGCTGAGAAAAGACCTCAGATGAACCTGAATATGTTGAAATAACACACTTTATCGTGCCTGGTTCAAAGATAACACCAGGACCTCCAGTTTTACATGGGGTTTCATTTAAATATGATGCAGACAAGCGTGAAACCGTTTCCATGGAAACCAGTGAGACATTTCCAGTGAAAGGCACGGTGTATAATGTAGACACCATAAATATGCTCAGAATTGAAAACGACTTGTTACAGGTAATGTAAGCTAGAGAAAACACATATTACACTGAGGTAAGGCGCTGTATGATTCACTGATTTTAAATCGAATTTGGGTTATTTAATTAGGATTGCTTAAAAAAGGTTAATCGTCAAATCAAATTTCATCTCTCTCGTGCCTCTGGGCTACCGTAGGCTCCTCCTCCTAACTGTGAGACCGGTGTTCACAGTCTTTGGTCTCCACACACCAGTATAACAATGGCGTTTGCTAAGGAAAGTGAGAAGTACGGCTTTGAAGTTTTTGATGAAGACCAAACCATTCCTCACTGCAAACTCTGCCTGAAAGTGGTATGAGTCAAAGACAGCAGCACAACCAACGTATTTTAGCACCTCAAACATCATACATCAGTGTGGGAGCAGTGCATTTCACTGTGGGCTATACGTGACAACATGCTGATTACTGTTGTCTTTTGTTTTGGGTTTTTAGAGGAAAGTATCAGGATTTTATCTTTGGCCAAAATCATGCAGCCCTACACTGATGAATGTTTTTACATGACATAGCCAATTCTGGTGATCTGTTTTACAGTACAGTAGATGTGGACAAGTGTGTTTGTCAAAGTGTGCAAACTCATAAACACAAAGAGGGTGCTGGTCTGACCAGTGTGCTAAAATCCACTCACTGGACCACAGTGGACCATGCGTGTTGTCTTATCTGTTAATAGTACACAAATGTATCTGCACAAACACAACATTATTCTTTTACATTTATTAGAGTCTCCCCCTTGAACTGCCACCTTATCGTGGTGGGGGAGTTTGAGTGCCCGAATGATCCCAGGAGCTATGTTGT
>JAQQZY010017327.1:0-12136 GCA_030068375.1 Ostorhinchus rueppellii | reverse complement strand
GGGGAGAACCTATTGAAATACGCTGTTCAATAAATTCTCAAGATTAGATTTGGTAGTATAGCAGTGTAGTGGTTTTCATTTTCACAGCTAGATGGTCAAACACCATGCTCACCAGGAAGGGCCTTTCTCTGTTGAGTTTGAGTGGGTTCTCTCTGGGTGTTTCTGCTTCCTGCCACCGTCCACAGACTGGCACCATAATAGGTCAGCCTCTGAAAATGACCAGACTATGTTTAAAATGGCTGAAATTCCTAAATGGTTAATGCAGCACTTTGAATTAAAGCAGAAAGTCCACACTTCAGTCACACCTCAATTGCTCCATTTCAGATCCACTGTGGAAATGTACAAAATTTCTGTATATGAACCGGATGGAATGAAGTAGAATAACTGTGAATCACACATTATAACTGTATACTCTCTATTTTGCATACAAGAACACACTATCCTTATGATTCTGTATGTATAAGACCTGCCCAAAGAATGAAAACTTGATGATTATCATGAAGCAGGTTTTATAAGAAAGTCCAATTTATATCTTATGAACTTTGAAAAACATTCAGCGAACAATAAAAGACAATGAGTACTATAAATAAAGGTGCGGCTTTGAGGTGAAAATGTGTGTACAGGGGTGAGCCTAATCTGAAACACTTATAAAAAGTGCTTTACATATTGTATTATTAATGCAGCGTCTAAATGTCATTACTTTTTTTTTTTTTTTCAAATTTGTTAAACCCAAGTGATAGCCTAATTATCACTAAGCCATCAGTCTTTATGTGCTTACACACCTGAATCATTTCCCTCACAGTGAACAACTTCAAAGATGATTAATGATTATTATGGATTAGTGATAATTATGCTATCACTGGGGTTTTACAAATTTAAAAAAACATTTTTGATGGAAGTCAAAGGCTGTTTTAATGTGTAGGGCCTGTATATGTGTGTTTGTATCTTGTAGTAACAAATGGGGCGGGGTTACAACATAGGCCAGGGAGGAGCGATTGAAGCCACTCCACATTTGAGGCACGGAAAGAGAGGAAGCTTTTTGTTCACTAAAAGCTGTTGATTACAGGTCAGAATAAGGTCGCTGCTGATCATGACTTCTGAAGAAACGGGGGAAACTATAGTCGTGAAGACAGAGGCTGCAGCTGCTGGCCCTGGCTCAGCTGAAGCGAAAGGGGGGTGGAAGGTAAATATAAACAAATGTTGTCGCTCCGTAGAAGGGGGTGGTTATAGGTACTTGGGTCACATCTCATACTTATGTCATGTAGTGTCCTCTGAGTGATCGTCATATCCATCGAGAAGATGTGAAGAAGGTTTGGAAAGAATGCCAAGAGGAGAGCTTCTGGTACAGAGGTATGAGTTTGTACACATTGAGTATACTTTAGTTTCGCTAAATCTTGTGATACTATAAAAAGGAACCAACGCACTGTTTGACTGTCTTGAGAGTATTCCTCCATTTGCGTTTTAGTGGGGCTGATGATCAATCAACACCTTGATGACTAAACCTCCAGTGTTTACATTCCCTTTTGTGTAGTTCAGTCTGTGCCACTCCCATACAGACACACACACACACACAAACACCCTCACATTAGAAAAGGCCAAAATTTAAGGAAGCCTAATATTGCCATGCTGCAACTGCCACTATATAGTCACTACAATGCATCTATTCTATCATGTATTTTTAATCCACTCAACTGTTAGGGTAGCCTGGGCTGTTTGACCTCAATTTAAGGTAAAGTTGGAGGTTAGTCAAGGTCACCGTAATTCACCTACATGACATGCTCAGATAAGTTCTGCAGCTACAACAAGAGATTCTGTCAGTCACACCCACACAGGTCTAATATTAATATCAGACTGCAATTTCTAAAGGAAGGTGAAAGTTACAGGACCAACAAGAAGACAGAATAGAATGTTGCCAAGCAAGACTAGCCAAGATTAAAATTCAGTTTAAGGGTCAAAACACAGTAATGTCCCATCAGAGAGCGAACTTTGATTGCAATTCCAACATTTCAGTGTAAAGCAAGTCCTTGTTTTGGATAATCCCTTATGGTTCAGTTAAAGCAAAAATGTATTTAAAAGTAAAACTGTGGGTCATTTAGCAACACTAATGTCAAATTGTCTCTAAAATGTCCCAGCAGAGAGATTTCAAATACTGTGTTTTGACCCTTAACAAATGTTTCAACACATTCTTTGAGGTGACCCTCTGTTCATTGCTTTGTACTGCTGGTTTTGATCTCTATGTAATTTTTGAACAACAACAACTCAGCCCTGATCCTTTCTTTCACATTATCTCCAAACTGTAGCACGGGTCAAAGTTCAGTCAGACTGCCATGCACAAAACAAACAATGCAGAATCAAGCATGGCATGATATACTGTTGGTGTGTTCTACCAAAAAACCAGATTTTATGGCTTGATCGTAGGGAAACAGACTACAAAACTGTGCATTGAACACTGATTTTACCCATAAAGACCCAAACATCTGTGACAGTCCAGAAAAGAACCCAAATGCAACACCAACAGCTGAGTTTCAGAATTTGTCTTTACTGACAAGTTCTTAGAAATAGTACAATATACAAGTTCAATAGAATCTGCAACAATCAGAATCCTCTTCATCACCGGAGGGTGCATAGAGTCAATAGGGTCCGAGTCCAGGGTTCTGGATTGGAATCCTTGCGGCCCGAGGGGCACGCCGGGAGGGAGGGAGGGGTGGGTGGGTGGGTGGGTGGGTGGGTGTGTGTGTGGGTGTGTGTGGGGGGGGGGGGTCATGTTCAGTCTGAGGTTGGTTCACCGTGGAGGCTGGGGCGTGACTGAAGGCTTGGTCTGAGATGGTCCGGAGGTTGTTACCGTAGTGAGCTATGTAGAGTAGACTGGGTCGAGGGACAGAAGACGGTTCAATGGCCGGGGCTGGGGAAGGTATTCAGAGGTCCAAACAAAAGCAGGTCGATTACCAGGGGTGCAGACTGTAGACGTGCTCAGACGAAGGCAGGACTAGAGACTTGGATCAAGAACCGGGAACAAAAACTGGTCATGCACAAGAAGCCAAATAGGTGCTCAAGAGCCATGCAATGCATAAAGACAATCTGGCAGCGTTGGCCCAGGGGAGGAGGAGTTATATAGAGAGAGGGAGATACGTAACAGGTGTGGAGCACAGGTGAGTTGAGTCAACTAATTAGGTCACAGAGAATTAGGTCAGAGTTCACAGCAGGTTGTAGCAGACTGAGACAGGAACAGGAAGACAAACAGCACAGACATGACAAACATCAATCACCGACCAAAACCATCTACTGATGTAACCGTTTAATACCCGCTGATCCACTAATCTTATCAATACATGTAAATAACTGGTGTAAAATGCAGTTTGTCATCTTTTCATGGTCATCAGATATGCCCCACTTGGAGGTTCAGAGACTCTGTAGTGAACGTAGGAACACCATCATCTTCTACAACATTGATTCACTTGTAAAACCCATGGAGTTGGATCAATGACAGAGGATGGAGACGTGTGATTTATATTCGGTTCGTGGTAGATTTAACTGAAAAAGTCCATTTCTCTGCAGTTTTTTTTTCTGTTTTTGATATAATAACCCTTAACTTTGACCCAAGCTTTTATGAACATCTACATGATCAGTAAATTGAATATAGGAAAATACCTGATTTATATGGATAAAATACAAAATACAGAGGATAATTTTATAAATAAATGCGGATAAATCACTCAAGAAAGGTAAAACATAGAGAAAGTTTAATTTGGGAACTTGTACAAAAGTAGTGCTGGGTCTTTATGGGTTAAAACAGTTTTAACAGTAACCAAATATGACGTGTAATTATGTAAACTGCACATGGTGTTATATGGAGCTCAACATTATGGTGGAATATTTATGCATTTTTTGACAGATTTACACAAACATTTTTCCTTTTTCATTTGTATAAATCACATAATAATTTAGAAGAAAATTATGCATTTAAATACATACAAAGGGTTTAAGTTGAATTACTCTTGATATAACCTTTTTAAATATGTTGGTGTTCTAAGAGGTAATTTTATATTCAAGAAGAATTCAATGGTTTATATGAAAAGATAGTCTTCTTAATTGCTGTTCTGTATAAAATGTATACTGTTGTGGTTTTGTTTTGTATATAATATTAATATGTAATATACACAAGATTACAATTTACTAATTCAATAAATCTTTAAGTTTGTTCTATTTCTCCTCAAATTACAGTTTTTGTTTTTTAAAGTTTGTCTCAGATCTTAAGCCTTTTTCTATTACAGTTATCATGAATTGATTCTTGCATATTTATACATATGTGGATTAGAAGGATCAATTGCCAACTGTTGTCTTTTTTTACTCTACTGTCCATGTTCAGCTCTTCCCCTCTCCCTGGGTGGCATGGCTGTAACTGGTGGTCTCATCTACAATGGTAAAGTTGTCACACTTCTCATAAGTACAAAGGTAGAACAGTTGTATTCTTTATTATTATTCATTTGGTTTAAATCTGGTCTTTTTTCCATACAGGTGTTTGGAAATCATCCAAGCGTTTTGGTCCATTCCCAAAGCTAGCAAGTGTGTACCATTCTGTACATACTGTAGGCCTCACATTTGGAAATAGCAAATGATTTTAACAGTTATACAGCAATAATCAGATTTCTGACTGTGATTTCATGTAGTTGCTGGAATCCTTGGTTATGCGATTGGAAAAGCATCTTATATGGGAACTTGTCGAAGCAAATTCAAGGATCTCGGCATTGAACCAGGACCCTGGGGTGAGGGGGGACGCCCTGGACCTTTTGGTCCTCCTGGACAAATGTGGGGAAAACGGTTAGTTTATAGATTTTAAGAACTTAATTATTTAGCTGCAATTAATTGTTGAAGATGTCACTTTTTATTGTTATTTTGTATTGACAGTCCCATTATCTGAAGAAATATTATGCAGTTCTATACTGTATGTGTTTAAGTGATAAAAATGACAGATTTACTCTGAACAGGGAGTTCAAGGAAGATATGACTTTAATGGTATATCCATGTGAAAGTTATTTTTTGTTGACATTTAATAGAAAAATAACTGCTTTAAAAAAGACACTCAAAAGGGAATTTGCTTTTTCAGATAGTTTATTCACTGGTAATTCCCTACTTTAAATAACTAATGTTAAACCAGAAGTTAAAAAAAAGATATTCTTGTGCCATAAATGTGGTATTAGATTTTAAAAAAAATCAGCACACAGAAGAATGTGAGAATATGTTTTCTTTATACATGTGACAACATTAACCGGACTGTTTTATCAATAGATCCTGCAATCATGACTGTGAAGAATGTAAGACAAAATCCCCAGCAGCACCTGCAGAACAAGCACAAGCCTAGAGGTAAATGGATCCTAACACAGAGTATAGCATTATGAATACACTGTATGTTGAAAGTGAAATCATGAAGTGCATGTAAGTCTAAAGCCAATGAAATTAGATGTATAGTCTCTATGATTTTGATAATGAATAAAAATCTACAGGTAACCAATTACAGAGATGGAAAACACGTATTTTTAGATGATAATCATATGGTAAAACTAACTTATATGTATGTAATATTTTAAGTGCAACTTCATGTTATTAGTCTATAGTATGGGCATTGACACAATGATGCATAAATAACCTGAATTTCCTTTAATTTTCCAGCCTTGTCAAGAAGTAACTTTCTCCGTGGATTTCAGTCGCAACTTTGTAATCTCTTCATACAGCATCTAATATGTTAAAAGTGTTGTTTAATCTGTTCTCAAACTGTATATTCTGGTATTGTAAAAGCACATAGTTGAAGTAATGGATAAAACTATCACAAGGGGGCGGTAACGTCTTTTCAAAGACTACAGCCTCAACGCATTATAGAACGATACATTGTGATTTAACTGTATCATTAAGGTGTTTTTGCTCAATTGTTAAACAAAACTTCAATATTTTGCATGCAGCAGACCAACCTAATTTTAGAAAGTCCTTTCTGGAAATATTATTGCTTATATAAGTACTGACATAGTTAATGTATTTTTATGGTTGTTTATTTTAGCAAAAAAATAAATAAAGAAATGCCGTTGGACAGAAATGTCGACGTGTGAAAATTCTTTTAAGTGCTCAACACGTTTTCACGAACTTAACCATCCTGTTTTTATACCTAAAGGTCAACATTTCTGTTGTTTGGGTTATGTAAACTTCATATGCATCTGGATGTGAGTCAGGCAAGCATTTTTTTAGGAATCTAACTATCCTAATAGTTAACGTTTTTTATGCCAACATCCAAGGTGCATAGTGTTTTTGACATCTACAAAAATATTTTTAATGACCTGTATTTCATGAGTATTCAACAAAGTTGAAGAGCTTTTTTGCCTATTTGTAGCGTCTTGTATGGTGTTGTTTGGTGACTTTTTTTTTTTTTGCCTTTTCGTGCTTAGTAAAAATGAGTTATAAAAACTGAACATGGGCATGTTGGAAAAGAATCACATCACACGTAAATAAAACGTCTCAAACAACTTGCGGTGTACGCGGGTGTTTACACAGAGTGAACCGTGTGAATGTCACCCCCAAGACGTCATCCAATCAACAGGTCATTTTTACGTGATTGGCAGGTATTTGTTGAAATAGGAGGGTACAAATGATGTAGGCGTATATGACTTCAGCCAATCACGATTTAGAAGGCGGGACTAAGGCTGACGTCTGCTCTGACAGTGGAGCGCTTCCACCACCGAAACAGACCAAGAAAAAAAAATCACACCACTACGCAAATCCTTCCAATGGAGGAGGGCCAGGACGTTGAAGCTTGTTCGGCAAATGAAAAGAACGTCTGCAAGCTAGCTACCTAGCTCAACTAAGCAAAGAGAAGACAAAAGTTGTGAGTAACATCAGCTTAACGAATAACAAAGTAATTGGGGACAGGGTAGTTGTTGTTTACGGTAGTTAACGCTGGCTTATGTCAAGTTCCGTGTTTAACTTTGCGTTGAGGTTAACGTTAGCTTTCCAAATGTGGTAACCAAAATTGGCTGCCGTAGCGTGCTAAAGGTAAAGGAGTTTGGCTACTCTGCCAGTGACTTAATCGCATAATGAATCTGCTTGACATCACTTTTATCACTGCCATTGCACTAACGGGGTTGTTAACATTACCATCTCCCCAGAATATTGGACGGTAACTTGTAATGTTAGCTTGTTGACAACTAGCTCGTCAGCCAAATCAAGTTGCTGCTAGCTAGCCTCCTGCTCAGTATTAGCAGTTTGCTCATTAGAGTATCAACACTAGACTCATCTGTAACTGAAAGCTACCTTAAACGGTGCTTTACTGCGTTTTCCCGTTTTGAGTCGCATTGTCGTCTTTTTTGTTAGATTATAATCAGTGCTATTTTTCATTTGTGATGTATTTTGAAACTATAAAAATAGTCACACACTCAAGTAACTAAGATTAAATCAAAATAGTTTCTTAGGAAATGCTCTAAATGAATTGACAGTTAAATAAAACCGTGTTCTTTGCTTATTTCATTTGTTTGTCATAGTGCATGCTACCAAAGATGGTGTTAGCCATAGCCCTGCCACAACACACCAAAGCATGGTGTTTCTCATGAACGGGTGCATCAGTGAGAGAGCTGTCAGTTTTACATCTAACATTCCCCCGAAGACTCAATTCTCCCTGATCTCAGTGTATCAGGCACACAATGAAGCATTTGTTCACTTTCTGTTGAGAGCCGAGGAGTGACACTGGGATACAGACAGAAAGGAATCTGGTCAGTATGTTCTTTGCCTTTGACTGGAATAGTTTGGCCATCTCCACCTCCAGTCATAGTGCCAGAAGAAAAGTCAGTCTGTTTTCACTAGTAAGCCCATATTAGTTTGAATCTGTATTTGGATGAAAAAGTTTGATTGCAGCAGGGTAAACATGTAATTTGCATGCCTCTTAAATGGTTATGTGTATTTTTATTGTTGCATATCATTGGATTGTCTCTGTGCTGCTGTCTTAGTGTTTTTGACTATGGCAGTATCAATATAAAACTGTTGTGAAGTGACACACACACACACACACACACACATATATACACACAAAGATTTTTATATATGACTTAACCCGTTACGCCTGACCTATTGGGTCAGGCAAATGGCTGATCCTCCCCTGTCCCTGCCAGGATAAGCCTCTGATGGTTGTACAGATGTGAAGTGTATTCTCTTGTACATGCACAAACTAGAGGGAATCCTCCTAGATCGCAGATAGCCATGTATCTGTGATTATCTGGGGCTTTATTCCTGTGAATTAGTGTGTTTGGATTAATCTGGTAAGACATTTATGGTATTGCAATATATGTTGTTGAAAAGCCAAGCTCTGCATGTAACCCTCCAGTGGCCTCTCACTAAGCTTCCCTCTGCATGGATTAACTGTTAACTTAGCATTTTAGTGGTGACAACAGAAATACTTATTATAGACATGCCTGCACAGTTTCTTAATTTGAGATTTTTGTGGTATGATTGTGTTTATCTGAGCTAAGGCAAACTCCGAGAGGCAGTTTTTCTTATTATTTTATTTTAAATGGACACTAAAGTGGAAACTGCACAAACATCCTAGCTGGGTAATTTGCTTCAGCACCTGTTTCTATGTCCTTTGACCTTTCAGCAGTTCACCTGGTTCTGTAAAGGCAGCTCCTATGGGAAATCTGATGGACCCTTACTTTTAAAAAAAAAAAAAAAAAAAAAAAAAAGTTTTTTTTTTTCTTTTTTTAATGCTCAAATACAAATTTTATAGGCCACATCACATTTAGATGGCCTCAAAAGAAATATAAGCTGACCAGTTAGACCAAAGTGTTTACACACAGCTAAATTATTAACTGGGCAATTGACCAACAAGTATACCGGCCAATCTATTGAGGCTAAAATCTTGTTATTCATTTTGAGTATTTTCCCCCAAAACACGCTTCTGTATGAAAATATTTTCTTGTATTGATTCTAAAATAACTGTACCTTTAGACACACTGAGTAAGATTGCTTCAATTCACTGTATTGTCTGTCTGTGTGTGGAAAAATTAAGCGCACATACCACAATAAAAGCATCCTGTGAAATGTTGAAGGCAAGAATATTAAGGTCAGATATTATTAAAGTGTATATATATATATATGTGTGTGTATGTATGTATGTATGTGTGTATATATATATATATATATATATATATATACACACACACACACACACACACACACACACACACACACACACACACACAAACTTGGTTTGTAATACATGTAAACATTTAGTTATTGCTAGGCAGAATGAGTGTCTAACAGATGTCTCTGTATATAGGTGAAATGAATCATGTTTGCTTTTGAGATGAGTGGTTTGTCACCTCACTGACCCCCATTCAAAAGCCTTCTCTTTCATAGTAACATACATTAAATGGATTTAGCATTCTTTTCATTGATGAAATTGAATACTTGGCATAATGTAGCACACAATAAGGACTGAGTGAAGCTAGAAATAACCTATAATTGAGCCCTGCTGAGGAAGATTATCCTTGGCTTTGGGAAAGAGGGTTTGGAACATAATTGATGTTTGGGTCTGCGTTCACCAAAGAAACCACCCCATCATTGCCCTCAAGACGATCTCAAATGGGTTGTTGGTGTTACTTCCATGGTTAACAGCTAGCAACATAATGCTACTTATTATCTCTTAATATAAGTGTTAACCATAGTAACATAAAATATGTGGAATATTTCTTTAAAACATGCAAAAAAAAGTTTGTTTATGTAGGTCTCTTCCTGGCTAAAAAATAGCTTGTAATGTTTCTGCTCAAGAAGTAGTGATTACAACAGGACCAGACCTGTCATTTAGTGTTCATGGGAGCTAGATATAGGCTTTTCCCCTTTGTCCAAGCTACTATAGCATACTGCATGTTACAGGAGAGGAGCTGAATAAAAATACTTTATTATAAGAATGATGAATAAGTTGTCTTTCAGAAATGTATTCATTTATGTGGATGAGCTTTAAGGCAATTATACTGAGCTGTTACAGGCTACTAGATATGTCACAGATGGAAGGAGGCAAGAATGCAGCACAATGAGACAAAACAACTTTGTCTGTTGGGTTATCTCTTATTTCCTGGTTGGAAGATGAGTCTTATATTTGCAGCCCCATTGCTGTGTGCAGGGCAGTATCAGGGGAAGTTAAGTATTGATTTCTACATTAAGGAAGGGTATTCCCACAAAAGGGAAATGGGAGTCTAAAAACAATAATTTGCTAAATGTCACCCTGATTTGTCTAACTCAGTGGGCAGAGTGACTCAAAGATCTTACTGATCTCGGTGAACTTAAGAGATCTTTTTTTTTTTCCTTTTTTTTTCTCCTGGGTAGTAATGTGAATTTTGTCCCCATCACTTAGGCTACATTTCAACTACCCTTGTTAATGTTCTTATGAACATTTACCGGTTATGTAAAGACAGACTTAAAAAATTGTGAATTTGTGCGTTAAACTGACTCAAATTTGAAAATGAACTAATTTGTTTGAAGAAGCTTTTTGCAGTGTTGAGACATGAGAACTGTATGTTTTTAGGTTTACCAGAGAAATGCAGGGACTTGATGTTTTAAAAATAGAGCAAGAACTCAATGTGTGGCTCTGAGCTATAAGCATTCAGGATGTTCACAAGGTTTGGCTTACTCTTTTTTTGGTGTGCTGACACTTTTTTTGTTTTTTGAACTTGGAACAGGAAGTCATCTGTATTATTCATCGATCTGTTGGTGTGAGAAGCAAGCAGTTACATCTGAGAATTCTTTTCTGTGTCTGTGGTAGGTGGGATGTGGTATGTGCGATGGTATGTTGGTGTGACAACATCAGTTTTGAGCTGTCAAGGTGTTTGTTCTCTTTCGTTTTAACTTTTTTTTTCGGTTGACCTGTTCTTGCCATCTGTCCACGGTACAAGAGTGGAAGTTCTCACACTTGAACTTCTGTGTCTGGCTGGTTTGTGACTCAGTGGCGGCTTCTTCTTCCTTCCTTTAGCTTGACTACAGTTTCATAATGGTTACCTCTTTAGCACTGTAGCATTTTATCATTAGGTCTATAGGAATTAAATTGAGACATTTGTCTTTTGGGTTTTGTCCTTCTATAGTGTGACAAAGAATGATACTGATTGTATTTAATTTTGTTAGGACCTTTCTATTAAAAAAAAAAAAAAAAAAAACACTATAAAAATAACCCAAACCTTTTTCCACTGCAGCAATGATAATGTGGAAGGAAAGTACAGTTTTGGAAGCTCTGATCACTTATGTAACTGCCTCTTGGATGTAGTGGGTAATCTTCAGATTATTACTCTGCTCAGGAGGAGGTTTTAATCCATTTCCAGTACAGAGTAAATCAGGCTGAGGCCACAGTAGCTTGACCTATCACTTTGTCGTGACCGAGACTACACTGTCCCTGAGCACTCCTGTGTTTTAGTCAAGTAGTCATGGAATGTCATAGCAGACTATTTCTAAACAAAACCCACAAAGGGATATTAATATGTGCAATAGTTGACATCATTTCCCGTGTCAACAAGGAAGTTTCAGGTTTCATAATTTTTAGGGCTGCAGATGGTATTACTTTTAAAGTTTTTATGCTTCTCTGACGAGTCTATGCTAAATCAGATCTTCTGTAAAGTTCAGGCTAAAAGAGAATAGTACATACTTGACAAATAACTGATGCTCTTTGTTCCTGTTGCTGCTTTCTAGTGTCAAAGACGTCACTCCTCTGCAGTTTTAGATTCTTGTAGCTGTGGACCCCCTTTTCTCTCTCCAGTTCCAGCCCCAGCTCTATGGCCTTTAGGTAAGTCGTATGGGTTACATTGGTTCTGTTCCACCGTGTGCCGTTTGCAGGGGTTATGGGCTTAAGTAGCGTGGGAATGAACAGGGTGTTTGATTAATCTCTTTGTTTGCCTCAACTGTGAAAGTAGGAAAGTAGAGAATTTTAGACATTTATTTTTTGTGGGGTTTTTTCTGTCTGCCTCTGTCAACAAATGTTCATGCCTTGACCATTAGGTAAGGAAATGTACTGTCTGCTGATAAATCATATCTAAAAACAAAATATTAACTAGAAAAGCACTCGGAGAGCGCAGACCTCCGCCAAGCTTATTATGACTCCCATCCAACAGTCGTACTTTTTTAA
>JAQQZY010017294.1:0-12138 GCA_030068375.1 Ostorhinchus rueppellii | reverse complement strand
ACTGCACTGAAAAGACAAATGGAGCAACTGAGCGTCTTGAAGCCTGAAGTCCAATTGTTGAAATCAGGTGCGTGAGAGGATCACTGATTTCACTGTCGTTTTGTGTTTATTTGACTGAACACCAGCAGCTCATAGTATGTGTCCTCTTTTTCCATAGATGTCCAGGAGTGTGCTTTGGATCAGCCTGATCAGAATCCTACTGTGAAGAACAGTTACACACCTGACCATGAGCAAGCCGAAGAGGAGCAGCTGGACCTCTGCTCTAACTCAGATCCAGAGGAGCCTGATTGTTATGAGGATTATCAGGTCCCATTAAGTGATGCAGATCTCACCTGTCCAACCATCACTGTCTCAACTATGACATTTAAAGATGAAGAGAAGTGGAATGAGATGGACGACTCAGTTTCCCCCTCCTGTGATCCGATATACAGTGATATTCCCTTTACTGCCAAGAAGCCAGCTCAGAGAGACAAAATGAAAAAGAAACCAGTTCAGAAAGACAAAATGAAAAGGAGTCCAATTCAGAAGAACCAAAACAAGGCTTGCCGCTTTTGCCATATGACTTTTCAAACAAATGCTGAATTGACAAGGCACATGGATACAAATCATAAGGGAGAGAAGGCCTTTAAATGCACTCAGTGTGACAGAGGGTTTGATCAAGAGTACCAGCTGGCTGTTCATGTGAGAGTTCACACAGGTGAAAAGCCATATAGTTGTGATTTCTGTGGCAAAACGTTTACTCAGAATTCAAACCGTATTGTCCACATGAGACAGCACACTGGAGAGAGACCATATTTCTGTAATATTTGTGGTAAAAGTTTTGCCACTAGTCATCATCTTAAATCCTGCTTAAACAAACAAAAAATGAATCCATTTCAGTGATGCGTGGAAGCCTTTAACACAGATTCATTCATGAAGTTGCACTTAGAAAGATACATCACTGAAAACTGTACCAAACCTAAAGCCCTCTGATAAAATCTGACACCAAAACATAAAACTATTAAGGCCATTCTATTGGGATCCTAGGACTCAAGTGTGAGTATGGTGGAAAAACTGTCAGAGGTGGATCCTTCCCACATGGAATATAAGAGAGACCCAAAGAACACCAAGCTCTATGTTAAGGTACATCTTAAAACAGAGTATCTTCTCCAGCTCGGTGTCACAGGAACAAAAAACATATGTGTCTTGTTTTCAGAGAGATGTCACAATATTATTCATTGCATTTTTAATCCCTTTTGTCCTTTCTGTTTTGGACTTTGACTTTCTCTGCCATACCCAGTATACAGGTACCAACTCCCAAGTATCTCTTGTCATTTTCTAATGCTGACTCTGATATGAACTTTGGTTTTAAAACCCTTTTCCTTTTCTTTTCTTCTTTGAAGACTCTTTAAAATCAGTCTTTGCAAGTAAAATATCACTATTAGAATTGTTTTTCATCACAGTGCAATAATATTATAGCTGTTGATTTGACTCAAACTACACTGAGTAGTCAGGAAGCCTCTACTGTATGTGAGTTTTTAAGCACCTGTATTTTATATGTACTTGTACAAACAAAATGAAACAAATATTTGTGTTTTCAGAAAGCAACAGTGACAGAAGTGAGTGCACTATTGTCGTGTGGTCACTTAGAATCTGCACAAATGCCAATATTTTGTGTGAGAACCAATGAGTTGGGTTTTTTTTTCATGTTTTTTTCTGGACAGTCTTGATTCTACTGCAATTTCTGGTGGGTGGGTCTGGACGGGTTCAGGTCGGGCAACATGTTAGGACACTCCTGTAGAAGGACGGTGGTCTGCTTCTCGCAATATCCTAGGTCATTGATGTGTTAAATTGTTGTGCTTTTAAAAAAATTACTTATAACATTTTACCGAATATATGTATTTTTTGGTCACACAAAGTGAGTCATGTATTTTAAACCTTTCAGATTACTTCAGCACTGTCCTCTGTCACTGTGGCTGATCCAAAATGTTGCTTGAATAGGCAGTTGTGTCTTCATGATTATTAGACTTTAGTTCAGGTTTTACTCACTTTTACCCCTTTTACTTTTTAGTTCAGATTTTACCCCCCCATCTCAGGGTGCAAAAAATTGGCGCACAAGCACCACTCCTGATTGGTCGCATAGCAGCACAGTGGGTGTATAGCTCTGTAAGTAATGCACAAGATAATGGTGTGGGAGTCATAGGTTCAACTCTTGGTCATTTTTTCCTTGCACATTATCAAACAGGGGGTGGGGGGTGCAGCACCAAGGGCACCAGTAGGTAAATCAGCCATTGTGTCCTTTTTCAGTTATAATGGTGTGAGGGAATATGGCCTTACTAAAATAGTCAATCACATGTACATTAATATTTCAAGATGTAGTTCTTGTAAAAGGGACAAAGTCATAATTTTTCCATCACCTTTTATTTTCAACACCACCAAGTTAGAGTGAATACCTATACGGACAAATGAAGGACATAGAAAGGGTAATGTCACATGTTTTTTCACTTAATTTTTGAGGTGCATTTTGTTGCCTTGCATCTTAAAAACTAATAATTATACTAGGCAAAGTTTACTTTCTGTTCGCACAAATGAAAGGGGTGAAAGAGAGAGATTTGCTGTTTATTTACTTAAAATCTTGTCTCATTTTGTTTTGTACGTGTGTCTCATAAATGCATAATTCCCTTTCCCCCGGAATTGTTTGCATTAATGTTCCTTCATTGCTGAATGTAGGATATCTGATTTGACAGAATGGTGTTCTTACCTAAACATTGTCAGTATTATCCGCAGAACTATCTATGTCCTGCCTAGAATCAAAGACTTTTTACTACATATAGAAGAAAATGTTCATTTGTTGTATTTTTCTGTTGTTTTTTTTCGTCTATTTTTAATATGGTCACAGACAGTTCAGAAAGTGTTAATGAGAACCTTTGATACCATATTCACCTTGTACTCAGTGTTCTCAAAGTTAGTTTGCACTACTTGTGGTATGCAACTCTACCCTGCATAAAATAAACATCATCAAGTAACTGTAAAGATTGTCTTTACTGGCCGGTGGCAGCTGTGGCCTAGTGGTTAGAGCGTTGGACCTAAGATCGGAGAGTTGCAGGTTCAAATCCCACCCTAACCAGTAGGCAATGGCTGAAGTGCCCTTGAGCAAGGCCCCTAACCCTACACTGCTCCAGGTTGTAACCAATACCCTGTAATAACTGTAAGTCGCTTTGGATAAAAGCGACTGCCAAATGCATAAAAATGTAAATGGCTGTGTGGTTATACAGTATGGCACTTAAAGGGGATTTTGGTTTTAGTAATGCTTGCTTAATATTAGTAGTAGTTGCCACTGACCACCATAAAACTCCCAAAAAGCAGAAGATGCTTAAAAACTAGAAACATCAGCCCATTGGGTGGTTTCTAGTTTCTTTTTGCAATTAAAAAAACAACATAGAAGCAAACATAACTGATAAAATAAACACAAGAGCATAGCTTTCCATACAGTACAGCAGAATGAGAAATGCGAAGATTTCCATGGAGGATTTGATGAGTTTTATTTTAGGATAGGTTTCACAAACAAGGAGTCATAGATTTTACATTACGACTAAATTTACGGGAGAAGTCGATGGGTGACAGTCACGCCTTTCGGTCTTTTTGTTTTTGCGCATTCCTGCAAAACATTATTGTATTTCTCACGATGAGAAAAAATACCGGTAAAATTCCCCGGTGCACCGTTGCTATGGAACCAGGAGGAATCAAGCACATCTGCTGTGGATTCGAGCCCGTCACTTACCTGTCAACCAAAAAAGGAAAGGGGCGGGCTAAAATAACGCATCAACCAATGAATAGAAGGCATTGTCATCTTCATTATTATCACTGGGATTGTTTCTTGAGACACAACAAAACCCCTCTGAATGGCCCGGTGATGCATCCAACGATAACCCTGCAGCTGACCAGTTCCAGCCATGTCCCCCTCCAGAAAAGTAGCAATATCCTCCAAGTCTGACTGGTGCTTTCGCCGGAAAAGATGCAGTTTCTTGCATATTCTTTTGAAAGTCCTGATACCAATGATGACGTGATGCCGATGTTCCAAATGATTAAGTATCTCCTTGTTTGTGAAACCTATCCTAAAATACAACTTAACAAAATCCTCCACAGTCCTCATTTTAACAAGTGCCTCCAAGAAGCAGGTTGTTTGGATATTATGGCTTTATTCTGATAAATAATGATTTTTTTTCTCGTTAATAATGACTTTTTTCTCGTTATTAATGACTTCATTCTCGTTAATAATGACTTTTTTCTCATGAATAATGATTTTTTTTCTCGTTAATAATGACTTTTTTCTCGTTATTAATGACTTTTTTTTATTCTTCATGTGGCCCTAATCCTCCGTCGTACACTTAAGTAATTTAATTTAATTTAATTTAATTTAATTTAATTTAATTTAATTTAATTTAATTTAATTTAATTTAATTTAATTTAATTTTATTTTATTTTATTTTATTTTATTTTATTTTATCCCAATAGGTGGTGATATTGTCCGCGATAAGCAGGACATGATGGACAACATCCAAGATCGTCTATTTGACAGAGGGTTATTACACTTGTCTAATGGTCTCCTCACTCTGCAGCTCGCGCCAGTATTTACGGCCCCTGGATTTGGGATGGTAGTGAGAGCTCTTCACTGTTGCACATCCTGCTTTATATTAGCTCCTTACATTGATCGGAGGAGGATGAAAGACGATGGAGAGCAGGACGACTGACGTTAAGTGACGGGAAAACGAAGCGAATGAGTGTTGGTAAATAAAAAGCTGCGACAACCCTTTTCCAGTTAGCTGTCAGTTCCGTTTAACTGGCACGGCTACGTTTAACTAGTTCTTTAAGTAGGTAGTTAGTGGCTATACATGCTAGGTCGCGGTAGTGTTAGCTATCATCAGACGGTGAGGTTGTCTCTGCTAGCCACAAGGTAATGGTTTGTGATTTAATGAGTAGGTATTAGACTTTAAATGTCTAATGTTCTGTTAACATAAACCAGTAATATTATCTAGCTGCCTGTAACTGTATTTAACTACATTTACATGTAATATATAGCGTCTGTTGTTTTCCCTGTAATGGCATGACACCTGTCTGTCCAAGATTAACAGATAAAGAGAAAATGGCAGGACCTGTTTATACACTGGCAGCGTTTTATTTTTGTTTACAGGCTAGTACGACTGATAGGAAACCAATGAATAAAGGGTTTCAGTCTTGGTAAATAGATGTGTCCTGCACTAGATTAGTTCTTATTTGTAGGAATAAAGTAAAACTTATGTGTGTCAGTTGAAGGTTTGAAACAGACACTAGTTATTCTTGGATCAGGAGGTAAGTCTTGGTTTGAGCCGTCATTCTAGTAGCACAAAGCTGCGGATAGTGTTTCTGTATCGGCTTACTCAGAGTCCTTTACTGGCCCCTTTTTTCCATTGCAGGGAAAACAGAAAGCCATTATTGGTGGTGGTAATAAGTCAGGTATATGTATACAGATGGTTGGATACACTTGGATATGGTTGTGTACTCAACGTAATACAATGATAGAACAAAGCAATATTAGTGGCTAACTTCAGAATAAAGGACTGGCAAGACAGAATGTCATTGTGACAAGTGATAAAATATGACATCCAAGATTGTGAGAACGTGTATGAATCTAAATGAGTAATGCTGCATGTTGATGTTTTGTGTTGAGATGGGTTTTTTTCTTCAAGTTTAAGATTATGGCTCTCCTTACTAAACTCTTTTTGTCATTTTTCTGGAGCTAGAACCATATTCTAATTCTTCACGTCCAAATACCACAGCCTGCATAGATTGTTTGCTGAAGAGCCAGCAACTCCTATTTAATTTTGCCTTCCACTTAATCCTATGTAATTTTCAGACTTAAATGTTAAGTGATGTGGTCTTGAAACAAATGCTCAAACAAACAAACAAGTGGACTAATACCGTGTGATTTTGTGTCACTGTTTACTTGGTATTTCCTTCAGGTCCTTCAAGTACAGCTAATGGAATCAGACATCATGCCCTTACACTCCTCATCTCCTCCACCTCTGGATGATGATGAAGGTACAAGCTCAGAGGAAGATGAGTTTGGGGACTTTGGGGGTTTCCCAGTCCCTGCACCCTGCTCTGCTTTTGGCTCTGCTGAAACAACATCAGACCTCAAACAGCCTTCTCCAACACCTAAGCCAGCTACCCTACTGCACCCTAACGGCAGCTTTAATCACCAAGTTGCACAATCCCAGCCCACATCCATTGTGAATTCAGGGTGCAGCAGTGATCAGATGCACACTGAAGGGCAGTATTCTCATGCTGAATCTTCTTTGGACCTCACAAATGGATACTCTGAAAAAGACTGCACTTATGGGGTCCACAAAGCCCCCATATTGGGTACCTCCTCTCACACAGAGGAAACAGGATTTGCTGATTTTTCTGTGTTTACAGAGCAGGCAGCACACCCATGGTGCTGTGGCTTCTCACCCATCAATAGTGCAGAGCTACGGGATGGCAAAAAGGAAGTGACAAATCTTTCGACCAGATTGAGTGAACAACTTAGTAACCCTGGACAGAAAATGATTATGGACTCTGAGCCTAAATCTTACTGTGCATATATGTCAAAAGAAAATATTTCCACTAAGGTCAAGCACTATGAGAAAAGAACAGGTGTAAAATCATCTCAGGACTCTAACCAGACTCAGGATTTTCCATCTGAAGAGTCTCATCTTGGAGAGGAAGAATTTAGCAGCCCCGGGGAAAATAAGAAAGAGAGGAAGCATAGCTCCGATGTACAAACCTCAGAGGTGGTGGAGGGAGAATCTGAAGATGACAGAGATGAGAAAGAGAAGAGCACTTCCACTCTTTTTCATACAGCCAGCATGTATGAGTCTGCTACTGAAGACATGGCATCGCTCAGTGAAGACTTATCAATGGATGATCCCTCTGAGGACTTTGAACCAAATGTTTCTTCACTTGCTTCACAGGAGAATCAGACTGATAGTGAAGAAGATGATGAAGAAGAACTAAGAAACTATAGGCTGTCCAAGTCTTTTTGCAAGAATGACAATTGGCACAATCTAACATCCTCTCATCCTGAGGCTGAGAGAGGTTTTTATCAGCATGACCTATCTACATCTCAGGAATCCTCTGCTACCTCCATCCAATCTGAATCAAATACAGAAGATGGACTCTCTGACTTCAGATGTAGCAGTTCTGAGCAACACATGCATCAAGACCATGTGCAGACAGTTGATGCAGAGATGCACAGTCAAGGAAGCCTCCCACCCAGTGACAGCTTTGCTGACTTCTGCTCAGCACCCACACAGGAGGATGCGGAGGAGGCGTGGGCGACATTTCAGGACCAGACAGCCCAGGTGGAGGAGGAGTGTAAAGCGCAAGAAAGCCATGAGGAAGAGATGAACTGGGCAGAGCAGTATGCTGGGTCTAGGAGAAATAGCTGTCAGGTCAGAATCATTTCTTTGAAGAATGCTTACTGTTGTTACCCAGTGATAATAATATTGATAATTGCAGTCTATCTTGTAATGCAGTATTCTTATATAGGATGTGTGTTTGTATGTAGTTGGGCGGTCACAATTGTAACTGTCCTACAAATGATTGAATTGCCTATTCCATTAGATTCATAACACCACTGTAGTATACAGTAGTAGAGTAGTTAAATTATCTGACTTGTCCTTACTAAGAAGAGACATTTATTGGCAGAGAATTTGAGATCGTTTTAATTTCTTTTTGCCTTTTGTTCATAAAACAAAGGCCAAATATGTTATATAAAAACTGACCATGGCAGATGTATGAATTCAGTGTACAAAGTCCATTACTGAGATATTCAAGTACAAAAATCGAAATAATGGTAAACAATCCAGAAAAAAATCATGAAATATAGTATCTCAATTACTTTCATAAACCTATTTTTATGCCAATAAATAGAGGATATTATTGTCATTATATAAAATAACCACAATTATCTGAAATATGTGATATAATAATTAAGTATTGACTGTGACAGGTAACCTTGTATATCAAACCTTTAAATATGTTTACTTTACTAAAAACACCTACACATTGTGCATCAGAAAAGCTTTTTGTGATTAAAAGGTCTCCACACACAGCTCTGGGGAAATGAAGAGACCCCTGTAATTATGTATTTGCACAATATTATGATTTTTATTTTTGCTAAAATCACATACAACTTTTATTCCAATGTACAAATATTGTAATTAACTGCATTTATTTACAATAATAAATAATGACAATGACAACTACTTAAAATAACAAAAAAGAAAGTGTTTTAATAACACAGGAAACTTAATAGGTATTCATTTTTAAACAACACACTGCTGTTTTAGCTTGGGAAGAATTCAAAAATCAATATGTAGCAGAAAACCGCTAATTTTCATCCACAGCTTTTGAGTGTCTTGGAATACTTTCCACTGCATTTCTATTAGCTGTTTATACCACTCTTGGCACAAAAAGGCTTGTTCCTTGATTCTGTTTGATGGCTTGTTTCCATCTATCCTCCGTCTTGATCACATTCCAGAAATTTTCAATAGGCTTCCTCTCTGGAAATCTGGAGTGGTCAACTCAGTGTTTTTCTGGAGCTGTATTTCCAGTTTTCTTTTAAAACAACTGAAAACTGTTTCTTATTCTCATGACCAGGTTTCACTGTGTTGTCGAGTTCAGCAGCTCCTTCAGGCCAGTTTCCCAGAGGTTGTGACATCAGCAGAGGAATTTGAAGATGAGGTGCTCAGACTTGATGCTCTGCTTCATGCGCAGCAACTTCTTGACCAACAAGAAGAGGAAGGGACAGGACTGAGTTCAGGGAATCAGAGGTAGGAAAACCTTTTTGGATATTACCAGTCAATCTGCAGTCTTTAGAATGCCTGTTGTTGGTACTAAGTTATATCAGAATGAGAAATGGAAACTTTTATTTGCACATAGGAAACAATATACAGGAATATAATAATGAGCATTTTAGTTCAACAGTGTCAGAAAAGTATTTATATATTTTTTTTACTTTGATTACTAATCTGTAAGGGATTTTAAAATCTGTTATTGACAAGTGTTATGTTTGAAATTATCTTTGTGTATGGGTTTCCATCATTGACATTTCCTATTATAAATTAGGATTAGATTGATCATAAGTACTTTTAATGACTACATTTCACCTCTCACCATTTCCCAGGGTACCTATCAGTACATGGTGGCCACAGCAGGACATCCACAGCGCAGCTGGCCTCCAGTTTCAGTGGGGTGGTTCCCATACAAACAGGATTTTGCTTAGTTGCCTTGGAGTGGACACAAGGAACATTGTAAGTTTTATATTACATAGAAACTGCTTATGATGATGAATATAATTTATACAGTCACAGTCCTATGATTTTAATATCCTGTTGGGCTTAGTCATGTTTCAGTAATTTGAAGCCAAGATAAGAAAGTATATGCTCAGTCAGTCTCCTGAATTTTACCCTTTCTCTGTTTCTTCATTGTAATACATGCAGAAATTAATTTTCAAATTCTAAATTCTTCTCACTAGGTGTTTATTGGCATAAAGAAACAGCCAGTGGTTGTGCCCGCATTTGCATCCAACCTGGTAAGTCGTTTTCTGGAAATATGAATTAAATCAAGATGGTTTTAATCGGTATTGTGCATGTGAGAAACAAGTGTTTTAGAAGCCAAATTAATGTAGAACTCAAGTACAGTAAAAAGATACAGGATTTGGTAGCTGTGTATTTGTTAACACTGTGGGACACTTTAACTCTGTTCACATTTTCCAACCTGTGCACTGCATTACACTAGCAGTGTGTTACTGCTGCAGAGCTGCTACTCCCAGTGCATGGCCTTTCCCATTGACAGGGGCCATCAATGTGATTTAATTACCTCCGCCAAGGAGGTTATGTTTTTGCCAGCGTTTGTCTGTCTGTCTGTTTGTCTGTGTACAAAATAACTCAAAAGGTTATGGACGGATTTTGATGAAATTTTCAGGATAGCTTGGGAATGATACAAGGACCAATCGATTACATTTTGGTGAAGATCAAACACTACCTTGGCGGAGGTCTGCGCTCTCTGAGTGCTTTTCTAGTTTCATCATGAATTTCATTTATAAGTAAAGTCAAGAATTCTAGGACTTGTGTGATCTTTGTTGGAGAAATAGAGTGAAATGTTTAGACAATTCAGAAACTGACTGTAAAATCATGGCTGTCTCCTATTCTGGTAATGCAGAAGGGAAGGGTACTTAATAATCAAGAGGCTCTGTGACGGACACACTGAATTTTACTGTGTGTAATTTCTTTCAGGGACTGCTTGAGCCCACCAAAGACTCTGTGGCATCTGTCTGTTCTCCAGAACACACAGTGGTCACACCACAGGCACCTACAGGACCCCAGGATAGACCAAATGCCCCATCAGACTCAGTGCAGGTAAATTCAGTGGCAGGAACATAAAACATAAACTATTATTTTTAAAAGTTGTCAACATTATGATTTGATTTTTGGGCAGCATACAAGAGAGCAGTACGATAATAATTCAGGCATCCAAAAAAAAGTTTAATATCCTTTATTTAACCAGGTGAAAGTTTCATTGAGATTAAAACCTATTTTCTAAGAATAACCAAATAATATTTATAGTATATATTAAATATAAAGGCTTAAGAAACATTACTTATGAAAATGATGCCAAATATCTTTAAGCTTTTAAAACATAGGTACTTTAAGTCTAATGATCTTCATTGTAGTCATGTCTCCATTTAGGAGGGGCCCCCTTCCAGCCAGCTGAACTGGAGCAGCCGTGGCCTTAGCAGCTCTCAGGACGGTATGTCCCCTCGCCGGACTCCCCACTTCTGGGGTCGGAAGTAGACTACCAGCCGTCCCCTGTGTGGCGACCTTTAGATTATGCTCTGAACTCTGCTCTCTCCAGGGCATATTCTGCCTCTTTAATTTTTGGCTGTGTTTCCCCTTGTCTTACTCAGCAAGAGTATATTGCACTAACGGCAACAAAACAAAATACACAACTGGAAAGGATGTAGACAGACACAATCTGGAATGCATATGTATGCCAGATGTGCAGTTGTGTACTGTAGAAACATTTTTCAGGTCCAGTTTGTCCAAAACAGCTAGAGGGGAAACACTGTACTAGTATCCTCCTCTGTCCCTCTGCTGTCTCATCTTTAACTGCAGAATTTATCTCAGTGTTTATAGGAAATCTGTCGTGATGTAGAAAACATCAACAGTTTGTTGTGGAAATCCTAAATTGCTAAAAAAAAAAAAAAAAAAAAAAAAAAGTGAAAGCTGCTGAAACCGTGACTTCTGTGCTTCTTCATGATTCCACAGTATTTATTTGAACCACTGCACACCCTGATTACTCAGGCTGCAGCTGCAAAACAATACCAACCTGTATCTAAATATATCCTTTTACTTTGATCAGAAGCAGTATTTTCAACCTTCTCTGTCGCACTGAAATCCTCCAAGTGAGAAGGACCTCAAATCAAACTGGCTACCTCATCTCCCCTCAGTCAATTGATGCTGAATCAACAAGATGATGGTGCTTTGTGTCACTACCAGTCACTTAACTTTGTGGAGCTTGGGTAAATGTTCATGCAGTGTTGGTTAAAATGATGTTTGTTGAGTCATAGACAGGCATGCTGCCCATAGTGCAACTGCTCTGTTGTGACCTACTTGTTTCCAACCTGTTTTATTTATTGATTTTTTTTTTTTTTTTTTTTTTTCCCACTATGCCCTCAGTTTTGGGTATTTGAAATATCAAACAATACACAAAGTTAATCCAAACTTGCTGCACTGATTTGTTAAAAATAAGATTTGGCACAGTATAGGTACAGTATTTTAATAGAACTGTTTTATTTTCAGTCTATTCTAGAGTTAAAAAGTGTTACTAGTTTAAAACTAACTGTTTGTTCTCCATATAATAAAACCTGTATAGAAATGGCCAAAAGAAAGTCAAAGAAAACACAAATTAGCATGCTACCGTGTCCTCACAACTCAAAAAATATAGTACATTGCAGAAGACACGATGCTAGTCAAAATAATCTAAACATTGCTGCTGAGGACAAATATCTAAATAAAAACACTAATTACTCTTAGTAGGAGTATGTGTGACACTTATTGATACACCTTTGCTGAT
>JAQQZY010017256.1:0-12143 GCA_030068375.1 Ostorhinchus rueppellii | reverse complement strand
TGGCTAGATTGTTAATCCTCTTTTTGTAAGTCGCTTTGGATAAAAGCGTCTGCCAAATGCATAAATGTAAATGTAAACGTAAAATACTTAAAAACAGAGACCGTACACAGTTCAGTAATATTATGAGTTTTCACACTGAACTGCAGGGATTAGGGATAATATCACTACTGAATAACTATTTCCACATTTGTCCAGTAGATTGCACTTGGGCCAGACACACATAAGGTTTTCACATTTATATATTTAAATCTGAAAAGGGATAAATTAAAATGTAGGAACTGGTCATGGCAGGAATGAGAATATCACTTCCAATAATTGTAACTAATGCATTAATGACCCTATTATCTGAACTATACAAATGTATTTTAAAAAGGTATAAAAACCAAAAAAGCATTTTGATTTAATCTTCCATTTGACAGTGACTGCATAACCTAAACATCAATAAAACACCAAAGCTCATTACTAAATTTGAATGTGTTTATTGTACCTCTGACATTAAAACTGTTCATTTGTGTCTGTGTTTCTTAAGCAGAAAACTGATTCCAGTCTGTTCTTACCAAGCGGATACAGGATCATGACCTTGGTTAAGTTTAATGTTGTCAGGGAAACCAACATGTAAATTATGCTGTTTTTGATTTTGGAGGTTATAATATACAGTTTTTCCTCCCTCCTGACTTCGGCCGATTTGACTTGTGTGACAAATGACTGCAGATGAAAAGTAATAAGGGTGAAGTGTCAACAGGTAGAAAAAGCGTACATGTACAAGGACACTCAGGAGATGTTATAGGCTCTGCTTGGAAACAGCGAACATAATGTACTACTTAACTCAAGAAGAAACATACTGAAGACATATAGTGGGAGATGGATGTTGTCAGCAGGATTTCATAAACTTACACAAAAAAAAAAAACTCTGATTCTCCTGAGCACACTTCTGTTAATAATTGAAAAAGTATTGCGAATTCAGTCAGCAGGTGCACTTTATTAACATGTCAAAATCAATTCAGACAGGTCACTAATATTAGACTGCCATTTATTATCTACTTACGACAGCAGAACCTACTGGATTACACATGTGGATAGATGAAAAGATGGCAGAAAAAGGACGGACTTGAGATGAGGCCAGGGTTGAACTGAAATTCGGTGGTCAGCTGAAAAGGTGAGCAAGGCTACGCCTATTTCCTCACAATGGTCGAACAGCCTTGGTAAACCTACTTGAATTCTTCTGTCCTGTTGCTCTCGGTGCGTCTCTCCTCCAACCCTTCCTTGTTCATTCTCAAGACATCCATAAATGTTCCGTACAAGGCTGTGGCACTTCAATCCTTTATGAAAAGGCTAAGCCAGAGAGACAGAGAAAGAAAGGGGGGGGGGTTATATTTATTTTATACTTTTTTTTTTGTACATTCTTTTCACAAAATTTTTATAAAGTTCTTTGCTTTTAGGAACGTCCTTTATTGATCTGTGACCTTATTCACCGGTGGACAATAAAAAACCAAAGCCATTTTTGATTTATGTTGTGGCTCTAAAAGAAAAGTGTAAGATACTTAACCCATAAAGACCTCAACAGCCACTGGTGACAAAAAACATCTACTCATACAAACATGCGTATAATCAGGTTCCAGTGACAAAAAACACTAGTGGTTAAATTTATAAAGCTTTGAATTCAAAAGACAATGAGATATTTTCACACACACATACAAAAAAAAAAAAAAAAAAAAAAAAAAAATCAATGGGAAAGGGATCTGCAAGAGGAAATACCAAATGAGATATGATCAGAGGGATGGATATCTCAAAACTGTACAACAAACTCACTATTATTGCTGGAAATGTGTGGTTCGTTTCTTTATTACACCTGCACGAAAATCACATTTTTCTCAAATTCATTTTTCCTGCTGGAGGGAGTGCGGTTCACTGGAGGCAGATCAAGCACATGTGTTCTGGTCCTGTCCTGGTATTGTCGGCTTTTGGGGAGAGATCATTAAATTGATGTATTCAGTTTTCAGTGTTCATTTTGATAAGTCCTTGGGTACTTTGTTTTTTTGGTGGAATTAAATAAAAGTGACATTTAGAACAGTGCTTGCTGCAGGTGAAAAAAAACATCACCAAACATTAGCTTAAAAAGGACCCTCCTTCAATCTCCTTAGTGATAAAGATTGTCGACCAGATCCATTTAATGGAAATGATGACATACAAGCTCCGCCTACAACAGCACAAGGGTGTGAAGAACTGGGAAAAAAAAAAAAGGGGACTTTTTCATTCAGTCTGGGGACAGTAAACAGTCTGCAAATGTCTGAATGTACCGTTGACTATTTCTGTTTTAGTTTGTTTTGTGTCTTGTATTAAAACAATAAAAATAAAGTAAAAAAAAAAAAAAGTGCAGTCAAAGCTAGGCTGTTTGATTATGGAAAAAAAAAAATAAAAAAAAATCAATATCACGATTATTTTGGTCAATATTGAAATCACGATTATTCAAATGATTGATTTTGAGTTTCACAATGCATTTATTCAGCATTTCTCTCTCTCAAAAAACACATTGTTATTGATTCTTTATGTAAAACATTCATATTGAAAATCAATTATGGCAACAAATATGTACTTTTTTACAGCTGTTTTGCAATGGAATGGAATGTATGGCACATGCGCGTCTCAGAAATTGTGTAAAGAAAAACAGAAAATAAATCGTTTCAACTCCATTATATGAGTTTTGAGATCATTTGACAACAAAATCGAAATCCTTATCAAAATTCGATTAATTGCACAGCCCTAAGTCAAAGATATGATATATTATTAGTATAATACTGGACTTGTTTGGCTTTAACCCATAAAAGATCCAACCAACCACCACGGACCAGAACCATCTACTGATCTAAAATGTTTAGTACCTGCTGATCCACTAATCCCATCAATCCATGTAAATACTTGGTATAAAATACAGTTCGTCATCTTTTTATGGTCATCAGATTTGCCCCATTTGGATGTTCAGAAGCTCCATAGTTACCATGGAAACACCATCATCTTCTACAACATAAGTTCACTGGTAAAATCCATGGAGTTGGCTCAATGACAGTGGGTGGACACACTTGGTTTATGTTCAGTTTATGATAGATTTGACTGAAAAAGTAGCTTTTTCTTCAGTTTTCTCTGTTTCTGTGACAATTACCCTCAACTTTAATCTGAGCTTTAATGAACGTCTACATCAGGGTGTCAAACTCATTTTAGTTTGGGGGCCGCATGAAAGGTTACATGAAAGGCTTATACCAGTATTAATAAGAAAGTTCTGTTGCAACACAAACCACAAGTAAATAAAAAAAGTTCCATCAAGGATCTGCAAACTGTTTGTACACTCGACTCATCGTGCCACTTGTGGTGATCAGCGTTGTGCTCACCTTGAGAGCTGTCCTGACCTCCTGTGAATTTGAAGGCGTAGGTTGATCTGTTATACCATCCGTCAGTGATGCACACGTGTGACATCACTGCGCTGAGTACAGCTGTGGCAGGTAGGACACAGGATGTGATTGGATGTAGAGGTAGTGACAGAGTGGAGCTGCTGTGGCGATCGCCTTTGTTGTAGACAGACGCGGCAGAGCAAGTGACCGCAGGTGAGGCGGTAGACGGGGGACGCAGGGGAGGAGTAAACAGACAGTGAACGAGAACAAGCACAGCATGTCTTGTCACCTGGAAGGAAAATATGAAACTTAGTATTAGAAAAGAATCAGTTGACTTACCAAACACTTCTGTTTCAAAACAGAGTAATCTGTAAATAATGTTTTTATGTCAGAGTACCTGTTTTTATTTGTGGAATAAACAAAACTTTACTGTCATATTTAAACTTCACGGATAAACCAAGTAACTGGACACGGCCACAGATGAACTTGGCTTTTATTTTGTGAAAAAAAACTTAGAGTTTCAAAAATGTATTGTGAGTATTTCATTTTTTTTTTTTTTTTTTCCCAGTTGTGTGTACCTAGTCTTAGGTTTAATAAAAAAAAAAAAAAAAAAAAAGCACTTGGTAACTTCTAACAGTGGTAGTAAAGGTCAGCTAATTTCCCATTTAAACAAACAACAACAAGAAAATATAAAGTGAATTTGGAAAAAAAAGGAAAAGGCCCCTCCTTTGTTCTAAATGGAGTGACACAAGCAGTAAAGCAGAAATAAAACATTTATTAGTTATTTCACAGTGGTTTTACTCGAAAGGACAAATGAGTCCAAAATTTGCACGATCCCTGAGTATTGTCTCACAGGGAGACATACCTGCTGCAAACTAAGACTAGAAAAGGGATAGAAATGGCAGCATAAGTTTAGACTGTACAGTTTATCAGAACAACACAAAGCCAAAGTGATGACTCTCGTTGTTTTTTGCAGGTTTGAAGTGAGGAATTAAAATTTTTGCTGTTGCCATGCTGGATTCTGGAACTAAAAGGTCTGAGTACAGATATCTAGGTATTTTAACTGATGACTCACCGTCTTTCATCCTTCACATACAGCAACTTGTAATGAGGCTGAAACTAAAATAGAGTTTTTATTTCTGGATAAAATCTTGTCATTCGTTTGAGGTTCATTTGCTGCCACCTTCATGTCTGTGCTTGATTCTGGAGACATTATTTGTATGAATGTGTCACTCTCAGGGTTTAAATGCCCTTGATACTGTTTATCATGGCGCACTGAAGTTTATACAAGGCTTTAGCGCGCGGACTCATCATGACCTTTTATACGCTCCAGTTGGATGGACAGATCTTTTTATACCCAGACTAAAACACGGGTATTCTTTTCTCTACAGATGTATTTTAGGTCTGCTTCTATCATATTTGCTGGTCTACATCTGTTGGAATGACTTAAATACCAGCAGTCTCTGGTCCCAAGATCTGTTATCTCTATGGGTTCCAAAGTCAGAACAGAACTGGGAAAGAAAGCTTTTAAATGATCTGATGTCACTGCCTGGAACAACTTAACGGAGACAAAACTGAAGGAACTGGTCTCTTTAAAAACGTTCAGTCATTCTCAATCAATGGGAAAAAGCTAAATCTGGATGTAGATGTTTTTGTAACTGACTAAATCTGCTTTTAAGGAACATTGTTGATATACTTTTATTACCGTTTAAATAATTGATGGTGTTTTATGTGTATGATCTCTGTTTAGTGTTTTATGTATGCTTTTAGAACTGACTTTTGTTGTGTTTTACGTATATTTTCAGTGTGGATGTATGGCTGTGATTTCTATTTTATGTAACTTCTGCTGCTGCTGTCTCAGTCAGGACACTCTTGAAAAAAGATTTTTAATCTCAATTAGCTTTTTTCGGGTTAAATAAATAACAAAAGATCATATTTGGACAAAAGGCGTAGATATGAAGAAGTGCAACAGGAGATGTGTGAGCGAACGCTATATGCTAGTTTACTGACCAACTTGCATAAAAGCCCATGGGGATACATTATTTTTCTTATTTTGGAGGAAAATAATAATTCTAGGTGCAAGTTACAAAACTTTGAAGTCAGCAAAAACAAATGACACTATTAGTATTATTACTATATATTGCTGTGTTGTTGTTATTATCATTATCATTACAGTGGTACCTCTACTTATGAAATTAATCCGTTCTGGAAGTAGTTTTGTAAGTAGATAATTCTGTTAGTAGAGACGTGTTTTCCATGTAAATGCCGTAATCCATTCCAAGCCCCCCAAAATGTAGACATACATTTTTTTCTAAATTATAAAAATGCATCCAAACCTCTAACAATCTAATCTAAATTGCCCGTAGGTGTGAATGTGAGAGTGATTGTCTGTCTCTATATGCCAGCCCTGCACTGGCGACTTGTCCAGGGTGTACCCCGCCTTCGCCCTAAGTAGCTGGGATCATTAATATATTTTTAAAAAAATACTAAAAGAAGTCTCCTTTTAGAGCCATTTTCCTGCTCACAGTACTTGTGTGTTTCATAGTAGATTTGAATACACCCTACCTGTCGTCACCCTTGCTGTGCTGTTCATCTGACTGTGCTGAGGCTGGTCAGGTGCCTCAGGGTCAGGACAAACCCGCCTTTGCTGGGACAGGTTTGATGTGAAGGAGGGTCGGCCTCGCAGGGCGGAGGACAGGGCTTCATCCAGGCTGGCTGACAAACGCTGCTCATGGGAGCTGCAGGTGGGGGCTGGGAAAATAAATAGGGGCAAATATCCACAAATAAACGTGGCTGCTATGACGATGAGCAGGTTTTGGAAATTTAGCAAAAAAGATATGGCTAGACTCACTTGAAGCCTTGTCATTTCTTGGTCTTTTTGATTCAGGGGGTTGGTTTTCAGTTCCACTATCTAAAGTTTCTGTTGAGTCTCTGTGAAATCTATTAGGATCTTCTTTCTTTTTTCTGTCCGACTCTACTTTAGCATATTTGTTAAGAAACTGGTGGTTGGACGAATCTTCCATTTCTCTAGTCCTTTTTGTACTTCCTGTACCAGTGTTACTTTCAAGAGCAGAACAGCTCATGGAACTTTCACCGGTACACAAAGACGTTAATGATTTTCCTTGTACTTTAGAGGCCACAAGCCTTGATGGATGTGGATTTTCTCCTTCCGTTTGTCTCCCTAGCTTCCCATCTGTCCTCATCTCTCCTTTCTGCAGGAGGAAGTGGTCAATGCGACTCTTCAGCTGTGGGTTAGGAAGGGGTTGGGAAGACGCTGTGAACGGTACGCCAGTGAAGGGGTCACTGGGTAGTCGACCCCAAGTGGCTTCTCTCTTCTGATACTCCTCCAAGGTCGTGTTATCTACAGACACACCACTGGGCAGCAGCATCGGTAGCGTCATAAGCTCCTGAGTTATGGGGTCAAGGAACTCTTCAGGGATTGAAACACTGCAAGATTTAGAAAAAAAAAAAGAGCAAACAGATGATTATTAATAACAAATTAAATATATTTTACTGTTACAGTCCGTCATGTATCTATGAAAGAAGCTCAGCGACAGAGATCCAGATTGTCACACTTGGTTGCAGTCAGTCTGTTGCTCAGGAAGGTGAAATGACTGAAGCATGTCGGGGACATTCATGATAAGAGCCATCCAAATTCTATAAAAATTAAGTGCTTCATATCATATCGCTTTTACCAGAGGATACACAAAGCATCCTTTATCAAAATACAAGAACCAATGCAGTCCCATAATTCCTTGAACTTAAAAAAATAAATGAAAAAAAAATAAGTTCAACATGAAAGTTAGGAGCTTTCCCAGCTGACTAGAATTCTGTTAAAAGCAGCTCATATTACACGCTGTTGCATGAGGAGAAGAGGCAATGAAGAAGTTGAGAGTGATTGATTTTCACAACAGTCCTCTACATAGAAATCTGTGTACAAACTGTTATTGTGGATGAAGACGTCGAAAACTGGTGTTAACTCTGTAAAGGAGCTCACTATTGTCAACAGACATCAGCACAAAATAGACTCCAGTATAAATGAAATATAGGCACACAAGGACAAATCTTCCACACTGCAGATTTACCACAGCTAAAGGTTAAATGGATTATCTCTTCAGCAGGCAGAGATTCAACCAAATCATCAGTTGGTATATTAAACAGTAAACAGGTAGTTATAAATTCAGGCAATAAGATGCTTTTTATTCAACCGGGACTCACAACAATAAATTATCAGTGGGCAGGAGGGTGAATGTGGGCAACAATTCTGAATCTGACATCTGGTTTCACGTTTTTACCTTTTATTCTACATTTTCAGGTTGAATACCCTCCTTACCAATTTAGTAGGCTAGTAGTTTTCACTAGACCATCCACATTTGTTTCCTACATAAAACAACACAGTTAGAACGAACAGGACAGAGCATGCTGTTAAGTCGTCCATTTTCATATGAGTCATCACAGCAGACCTACATCTATAACATTTGACATCACATTATTAGAAGCCTTAGTGTTGTGCCCCATCCCATCCAGTTCAATACACATTGTCCTTTATGAATCCTCATTCATATCTATCCTTGACCTTGTGACCTAGTCCAGTGAGGTCATAGAACAGACTATTCAACTGCAATCTGGAAAGCCTTACAAAGAAAACAATGGACAGTTTAGAAATACCTTTGAGGTGTTGCTACTTGCTGTGGCTGTTTGGTTGGTTTGCATGATGAGGCCAGAAACACAGGCTGTGGCAGCGGTCTGTCACTGGCCTCATGGGCTTCTTTAATTCTTTCCACATCTTCTGCACGACAACAGCGAGCAGGCTGTCCCCACACAGACAAAGATTTGAGTCCCAGAGCAGATCCAGCACCACCAAAAGGCACAGTCACACGCAGTTGTGTCACAGCGCCCAAGGAAAGCAGACCCCGGCTCCACAGCTCCTCTTGCCGACAGTCTGGAGGTTGCGCAGGTGGAAGGGAGAGGAATGGGGGCCGTGGATGGAAACGTGAATGTGTGAAACACACTTTGGTTTCTTCTTTTAGTTCACAACGACCCACCAGTTTAAACTCAGACTCATTATTATTGGATTCAGTGTTTGTCTGATGTTTGTATGTGTGGTGTTTTTGCTCAGGTTCACCTATCGCCTCTCTACCCCACTCTTTGGCCTGAAGACTCCACTGATGGCCCTTACTTTGCTGGTATTTACTGTCACAGTCCTGTGGCTTTTCTTGCTTCTGTTTGTTTTGGTCCCTTGTCTCTTTCTCCTTTTGCTGCGCTGCTTTGCAGTCTTGGACTGGTGGAGATAGTGGATCAGAGCTGGTGCTTATCTCTAGTTTCTTGCAGGCTTGTCCTCTGTCCATACCCCAGGGCCACAGCTCCACATCCACCCTGCACAGCTCCACCTGGAAACCAAACTTCAGTGTCACCTAAGAGGAATGAAGCATGGACACATAATGATAAGGGTGAACTCTTCAAATCAACAAGTTTCCTAAAGAAAAAAAAAAAAAAAACAAAAAAAAAAAACAACACTTTTAAAAGTAATTTTCAAAGGATTTACTTTTCCCATTAGAAAGGAGGTAAATGTTGCCTTAGAAAACACAGTCTGCCAACACACTTTCAGGGTTTCTTCAAGTTTTCAATGATTAAGTTTAAGACCGTTTAAACAACTACTTCATGTCCATAATTTTTAAGAAAGGACAAAGGTTATGAAGTTCCACATGGTTAAATTTCACTATTTTTAGCAAGTCTGAGATGCACTGTTCGCATGCTGGATCTTCTCAAACTTGCACTTACCCATAATGCTTTTAACTTGCAATACTTAAAAGTAGTTATTGTAGAAAATACTTTTTTTTCTGCTCCAAAAATTCTGACCAGCCTGCACAGTTTACATCAGCTATTACAGGTTTTGTATTGAACTCATTTTGCAGCTTTGTGTTGCAGTCTGATCAAATACAATTTTCCCTTATCAACATTTGATGCAAAGAGGAAGATAATGAAAAAAAAAAATCATATTTAAGGCATTTAGATGCCTAAAATTCAGATGATTTGAATATAAAGCTTTTTAACATTTCCTAAGGACCCACATAAAGTCATCTACTGAATACCTTTCCTTAACCACAACAGGATAAACTCACCAGAACAAGTATTGTCAGATGGGAAATGGTAAAGGTCTGAAATTATCATATACAATCCTAACCATTACATGTACACTGTCTGAATAAAGAATCAATCCAAAAGCTACTGTATTTAATAGAAAATACCTTAAATTACCGGATTAATAAAAAGAAAACTAGTACAACAACACTTCTGAGTCATACTCATCATCACAACAAATACGACTGGCTGAAAAAGTTGCAGGATCAAAAATTAATTCTCTTGATGTCTGGGAAATAATTAAAAAGACATAACCATGACTGATTACAACACCACTGACCTGTACCGGTGGACGTAGGAAGTATTCTAGCTTGAAGCCCCGCCTTCGCACAGAGGGGTCTGATGACACAAGATTTGTGACATCATATCCATCAGCACACAGCTGCAAAACAAACAAACAAAAAAATCTAAACAAGATATCTCAAATGGTGTATTTAAAGTTGGGGTACTGTTCTAGAAATGCAAATACTGGTCTGACAAAGTAACTGGACACCTTGCCAAGATTTTCAGAAAATTACCCTTTTCACTATACTGACATTTTACATTTACAAAAAACAGTCTATTTATTTATTTATTGATTATGTTTCATTGTGTTTTTACCTTAATATTTTATCTTCTTATTATGTTTTTATTGTGTTTACTGTATTGCACTTTGGAAACCTTTGTGTTTGTTTATATTTGTGCGTTATAAATAAAAATGGATTGGATTGGACAAAAAAAAAAAAAAAGAGTGTACATCAGTGCACACTACAACTGACAGCTAAGCGGTTGCTAGTGCTGTTAATTTACAGTATGTGCACCTACCAAATTTATCTTTTTATTCCTTTTTTCTTCTCTGTTGCAATTTGCAAATGATTTAATTCTTGACAAATTAGAAAAAAAAAACAGCTTTAACCCATATAAAGGGCAGAAGAAATAAAGCATCAGATTACAAAATACCAACAAAAAGAACATAACAAGGTCAGCAGTGATTCAGTCTCCCACACAGCACTTTGTCCCTCTGCTTTTTTTATTTTCACATCTTCATCCTCCTCCATCCAGGGCTACTTCATGTCAGTGTAGACTGATTTTCTCTTTTGAACGATGAATGTACTGAACCACCTTTGAGAACAGTATTCTCCTACGATGCAACTTGAAAATACAAAATAAGGAATGAATGAAAATGTAAATGTGACTGGAGTGGTGTTGACTGCAAAATTAACAGACCTAAGAGAAAACAATGAAATAGAGGGGGCCATCTGGAGATCCATGCATCCATACTCATCACATGCCATGAAACAGTGTGTCACCTTTTATCTTTTAAGGTTTTTTTAATTGAAATTGGATGCAGGTACAAAACACATTTCACTGCGTATTGTACTGTGTATAATTGGGCATGTGACAAATAAAGCTTATCTTACCTTGTTGCAGTGGGCTGTCGTATTAAAGTGAGGCAGGCAGAGGTTCACAACCATTGTCCAACCTGTGAAGGCACATTGATTTCAGAGTTGTGCACTTATGTCACTTAGGAAACCCCTAGGTCAAGGTAAAATGTGGTATGAATGGAATCAACTAATGACAACTATTCAGCTCTTACTGTCAAGCATCCGTCTCGCTTTATTGAAAGGCACAGTTTGTTTACATCTGTGTTTATGCTTTTGACCTCCAAACAAATCTCGAGTCATTTCAGTGTATGTTTCAGGAATGTCTTGAGAAATATAAGACCTGTGATAAAATGTCAGAATAACTTACTGTACACTAAAAGGTTGAACCTACTCAGTGCCACTACATTAACTGATTTGCAGTACGTTATATCACCCAAATAACCAACAAGTTCACTGGTTAATACAGAACACTTTTCTGTATCTGGAACATGAAGCACTTCCGTTTACAGCACTGGATTATTTAAACATACAAGAGAGATTTTCATGAAAATCAATAAACAGCTGCAAACTAATGAGCTTAACCGGGTTATCTTTTGACTGTCTTTAATTGTAATAATATAATTAACAGAATCGCCATGAATTAAAATGACACTAAGCTAAGCACACGGCCCTAACATTGAGATAGCTAAAGCTGGTAATTTAATAAACATACTATACTTTAGGATACTTACAAACCGTGAAAACCATAACATATCACAGTGCATTACATGTGTCTGTACCGTTAGCATTAGCTGTTGACGCGAGGCTAGCTACGTAGCTGCGATGGCTAAAAGAAAATTAACAAACAATTCATCTTAAAATCCCCTTGGCAAACTAAAGCATCTATAAAAGCTTACTTACTTACGGAGGCAAGCTACTTTACACTCCTTTTTACGATTCCTTTCAGTGAGTTTAAAATGTTGCTGCTAGCCTAAAGCTAGCTAAAACAGTACAACTACGGAAGCTGGAAAGGACATATCTATACCTTCCAAAACTGTGCTTTAAAATTAAAACCTTAGTGAACTGTAGTTTCGTCACTATGCTCCAGTCTTATTTACATAACGTGTCTGTGCTTGTTTTATTTAAAAAAATATATATATAAATAAAAATAAATAAATGTTTTAAATAAATAAATGAATGAATAATAAAACATTCATTCTTGTGTGTGTGTGTGTGTGTGTGTGTGTGTGTGTGTGGGGGGGGGGGGGGGGCGCCA
>JAQQZY010017076.1:0-12156 GCA_030068375.1 Ostorhinchus rueppellii | reverse complement strand
TGGGGAGAGGGAAGTCTGGGCATCCCTGCTTAGACTGTTGCCCCCGCAACCCGGCCCCGGATAAGCGGAAGAAAATGAATGGATGGATGGATTGTTTTTAGTGAAAACCAGGTACTTTCATATATTTAATTCACTCATCGTGTACTTTATTCACCATTGTAATATTAAATTTGAGGGTTATTATATCACTTTTGACTTTTTCAGTCAAATCTCTCATTAACTGAACATAAACCCAGTGTGTCCGTCCACTGTTATTTATCAAACTTCATGGGTTTTACTGATGAATCCATGTTTACATTTTTTAATTCATGTTGTTGCTTATTTTCTCAATGTTATTTATTATTTTGTGAATTGTCTTATTCACTTCTGCTCATTTTGTTTGTAATTGTACATGTTTTTGTTCATTCTGTCGATCTTTTTTAAGGTTTTACGTCAAATTACTTCAGTTTGTGGCTTTTTTTTTTTTTAAAGTTATTTAACATTTTCTTGATTTATTATTCATTTTCATTTATCTCATTTATTAGTTTGGCTGTTTTTGTTCATTTTGTCTGTAAATGTTTTTTCCATAGTATTATGTTGCAGGGTTATTTTTATCCATTTTATTTATTATTTTATTTATTATTTATTTATTTAAACTCCATGGGTTTCACTGGTGAATCAACGTTTACATTTTTTATAAATTTTGTTGCTCATTTTCTCCATGTTATTTATGATTTTGAAAATGATCTTATTAACTTTTGCTAATTTAGTTTGTAATGGTACACGGTTTTGTTAATTTTGTGGCCCTTTTGAAGTTTTTACTTTAGTTTGTGGCTTATTTTGTTGAAGTTACTTATTATTTTCTTGGTTAATTAATAATATCCATACATTTTATTCATTACTTCGGCTATTTTCATTCATTTTGTTGCTCCTTTTATAATTTTGTTTTTACTTTATTTTAGTAATTAAAAAAAATAAATTCCACACTATTATTTTGCAGGGCTCTCTTATTCATTTTTGTTGATTTTATTTATCAATGTACATAAAAACAAATATGTCCATCCACTGTCATTTATCAAACTCTGTTTGTTTTACTGGTGAATCAATGTTGTATAAGATCATGGTGTTTCCATGGTAACTCCGTAACCTCTGAACGTCCAAACGGGTCAAAGTCTGATGGCAATGAAAACATGACAAACTGTATTTTACACCAGTTATTTAAAAGTATTGATAGAATGAATGGATCAGCAGGTATTAACCAGTGGACGGTTTAGGTTGATGGTGGGTGTTTGGGTCTTTATGGGTTAAAATCCCTGTTAGTGAGTAATATTTGTAAAATGATCCTTGTGTTTTTACCTGACAGTTGATGTATTTGGACGCCCTGGAGAGCAGATGATGGGTTATGTCATAATGTCCCAGTTTAGCTGCCAGGTGCAGACAGGTGAAACCCATGACATCCTGCAAAGACAACGTGATTCACACCCAACAGTCAACAAGGAGGAGTCGCAAAGAGGGAACAACACTAATGCGGATATTCTACCAAACACATTTTTCTCTCTGTTTAAGCCTCTCACCCACGTTAACAGTGTTCCAGGTCGTCGGTCTGTTCTGCTGTTCTTTTCTTAAGTTATTTGGAGTCTGCTTTTCCCCCTTTATGTGTGTATTTATATCTGACTTAAAAAAAAATACATCAATCAATCATGTTTCAGTGTTTCTGACACATTTGGAGTTTAGTGAGCACCGCGTTAGCTAATGTTACGGTGAGTTCAACCACATGATCAAGGGAGAAAACGTCAAAAAGACGATCAAATGGATAGTTTTGTGTTTGTTGTGCACGGATGAGATTGATCGATAGAATGTGTCATGTAGTTTGGCTCCTTTGTCTGTTTGTTTCTCTGGTTAAAAACAGGGATGGAGAGAAAACTAGAAGCCATAAACATGATTTTCTACCTCCCCCTGCTGACTTTAGGTGATTACTATGAATCCTACGGTGAATAAATATAAATATATACTTTTAGTTTAAACAGATCACTGGAACTGAAGTGTTGTCCAGTGGATTTAAGCTGAACTGTGTGAATTTTATAATGTTTAAACAGTTCAGAGTGATTCAAATACAATAAAGCAGGGGGGTTGAACTCATTATAGTTCAGGGGTCACATTCAGTCCAATCTGACCTCAACTGGACCAGACCAGTAAAATAATGACATTATAACCTATAAATAATGGCAACTTCATCATTTTATCTGTGGTAAGTAGTGGAAAATAGTAACAATACATTATGCAAATGCTTACATCTACAAACTACCCTTTAAAAAATGTGAATAACACAAACAAACTTAAATTCCTTAAGTAAATATGTGCAGTTTTAACAATATTATGCCTTACTTTATCATTTACACATGTGTATTACAACATACAGATCGGAGTGGATCTACAAATACACAAAACATTTAATAACAGGCAGAATATTGTTAAAATTGCATATATTTATTTACTTTAGATGTTTCAGGTTGTTCGTATTTGTTCAGGTTATTCACATTTTCATGTAATTTCACTTTTTTACACTAAAATAAAGAGGAAAAAATTGAAGCTACCATTATTTTTAGGTTATTATGTTATTATTTACTGGTCTGACCCACATTTAATCATATTGGTCTGTAAATGGAACTGTTAATATCGTCAGTGCATTTAACAAATTCATCCCACAGGCCAGATCAGACCCTTTGGTGGGCTATTTTGGCCCACAGACCGTATGTTTGACACCCCTGTTGTAAAGGCAGCACTAAAAATGTTATTTACTAAATTAGACCAGACTAAAGCTTCCATTTCTCTGCCTCATTATCTAACAAACAATGACACACTACTGGTTCTGAGTCTGTACAGACTAATGTCTGTTCACCCTATTACATGCTTTTATGCGCGTCTGTCTGCAAAGTCTGTTTACATTTCTGTCTGTCTGACTCCGTAACCTAATATAAGGCTGCATTAGGACTCATTCAGACAATAACACGGCCCATAAGGTGGTGCCATAGGACCTCCACAAATATTTGCCACTCTGCTGTTTAACAGGTCAGTCAAGATGCAGCGTCCAACAGACAACACAGAACAATGGGCTCAGACGCACGTTATAGCTCCTCCCTCACAAATAAAATAGCAAAAATAGGACCAATGGCCCTGGAGCTGTTCCCTGAAGAATATGTGAGGTTGTCAGGTTCTGTCTCCAGTCTTGTGGTCTGGATGCAGGTGATCGACCTCCCAGTAGACCTGGGCGGTACTTTCACTGGAGGAGAACTCAACTAATTAAATCCAAGTCTGTATATGACTTCCTATCAGTGATCAATAGTAACTATATTAATATCTCTAACCATTTCCATGTAAAGCCATGAAAATATGGACCATTATAAATAAAAGCACATTTTTAATATTTTAAACATTCGTCAATAATTAAGAAAAAAAAAATCAAAATTGCTCAAAACTGTGAACAAACTTTCTACACATTGTCCCAAAGAAGCTACATATCAGCCAGACGAAGCTAAAGTGAACATCAGTGTCAAAAATGTTACGTATCATTTCTCAAATAGGCTCATTTTTTAGCTGACCACATCTGTTTTATGAAACTGTTTACAAAAGTTCAGTATCACTTGCAGAAAAAAAGGATAAAGATACAATCAATATGAAATTAAACCTATAATGGACTAAAATATATAAATGCACTATTAACTTTAAGAATAATATTTGTTCTTGCTTGTAAAGTGATATTTTATGTCTGTGAATCTCTGTAGGAACTAATTATTCAACACAAGAATATAGAAAGGTTATGTCCAATCCAATTATTAGTCAGATATGCTCTGCTATTAGCTGTATGTATAGTTGTAATATGCATGTTCAATAAAAGTTTATTAGCATATTTGAAACGTTGTAGTTCCTGTAAAGTCTTTTATTCTGATACTGAACTAAGGGACAAACTGCTGTCCCCATGTCACGACATATTTATGTTCATAAAAACGTATCATTTAAACTTTTTTATCCCATATTGATCATATTTGCAGTTAAACATCAGAGCTAAAGCCCTACGTTTCATTTAGGATCAATTTCTTATTAGAGTCCCTGAGTCATGCAGCAGTAATTGAAGTATTTTTACCCCAAAATAGTATTTCTGTTGGTCATTTATAGGTATGTTAATGTTGTAGATCCTCCTGGACACAGGGTGGTGTGTTTCCACTCTGTGTGTGTGTGTGTGTGTGTGTGTGTGCGTGTGTGTGTGTGTGTGTTTGTCAATTTCCTGTCTTCCAGGTGGAGGAAGATGATTGGCTGCAGCAGCTTTTTAAGGAAGAAGCTGGTGGAGCCCTTTCTCTTCCCCCTCTTCTTGCTGCCAACTGGGTCGTCGTGCAGGAGTGTTAGATCACTTTTGGCTCTTTGTAAATAGAGTGAGACTTGACTTGGTTTTGCGTTCAGTCCAGTTTCTGTAGGGGACGGAAGCCATTTTGTTCTCACAGTTTTCTCCTGTTTTTGGTTCAGAAGTTTGATAATTGTAATTATTGTATTTGTTAGATAAGGAAGTTTTCTGTTTAAGAATCATTTTGTTTATTGGTTTGGCCATGCCCACCCCGACACCTTTTGTTGTAATTATAAATAATTAACGCCTTTACACAAATTGTTGCAAATTTGCATCAAACACCCCCCCCCCATGCAACCAAAATACTATCTACTTGAAAGAAAAAAAAAGAGAAAAAGTCCACTTTTTTTTTCCACAATTGGAAATCGATTAAGGGGTTAAATCTTTTTTGGACTGAATAGTAGTTGCACGACCCTTTTATTTGGAAGCAGGAAGAAGGAGAGGGTCTTCTTTCTATTATGCTCTGGTTCCCCTAGCATTGAATGTAACAGAAGTGTCATGTGAAAGTACATGTTGAGACCTATTCATCCATGTATTAAACATGGAGGTGAGTTATTGAGTTTAAACAGAGCTTATTGAACAGGAAATGTGTCCTCATACTACCGCTTGATCTGGCCCATACAAAATCGGAGTTGAACCAGATCAGTCGCTTCATCAGAGAAGACGTTTGAAAAATTGTTAACATAGCTGCCAGACTCAGTGCCTTCACAATAACTCATGGACTGTTGACCAGTGAGCTAAAAATGCTAATATGAATGCTGCGAGTGTCGAACCATGAGCCTAAAAGACCAGAGTGAGACTGAGCTGAGTGATGGATTAGGCTGCAGACTCTGACATGAACACACATCAGGCTGATAAAACCTGTTTGACACTGACAGAGATGAAGTGGACTGAGTGTATGCTGACCCACCTTGTGGCTGACAGATGCTCCGGCTCGAAGAAGGTACTTCACCGTGTCCAGATGGTTGTTTTCGCAGGCTACCATCAGCGGCGTTTGCTGCTCGTCATCAAACATTTCCAGGTTGGCTCCGGCCTATGAACACGAGCCCAATAAATTAGAGCTGCAGTGCTTGATTTTTCAGTTTTTTGGAGGTTATTGCCATTCAATATATTGTAATTTTTAAAAAAAGCAAATTACTTACCCTATTTCATCAAACACAGAGGTACTGTGATAATGTTTGTCTCCTTTGTAAGATTTAGTTTTTTCCTCTGCACATTTATTCTACCTATGTTCTGGTCAAGGATTACCGACACTGCATTGGTAAAGATAAATTCAAGTTTCTCCCCAGGATGTACCGAATGATGACCTCAGATAAATACAAAAAAATATATACTCTTGCTCTGAGCCATCCCAAAATTAATGAATCTTTAGTAAAATATTGGGGCCAAAAATAGGACCAAAACTGTGAGTGAAAAGTTACCAAAGTGTCAGTGCATTTGGTCTGGAAAACATGGCTTGAAATGGTCTTATACACTGCTATAAATAAAGACACTGTGCTAAAGTTGTTGATCCTAGTGGTTTGTCTAATCCAGATATGCAGGTTTTTCATGAATCTCAGTCTCATTCGAGATTTTGCGCATAACCCATCGTGTCCACACACGATGGGTCACAAGTGATTTTGCAACAGCAGCCTTTTTTTGCTAAAGAGTCTGCCTTGCATATGCACTTCAGTTCCCAAAATGCACTTGTGAGAGGATAAAAAGGTATTGAAAAACATTGTAGTGGGTAATTTTCGTGTCCTCTTTACTGTTACATGCAGATTGTTGTATGCCTGAGAAAAAAAAAAAAGTCTTATCTGAAAAAGAGTTTCTCTTTTATCTCAGTAAATATTTATTTTTACATAGGCCCAAAGTGCTTCCAAACTGGCTTCGTAGCATTAGTTGACATTTTGTTTGAATTTTTGGCCCTTCTGTCCACTTTTTAGGCACCAGTTTCATAGAAGCACCCAAATACTAAGATGAGATGGATGACATGATGTCAACAACGTTAAGGGATATTTTTCTGTCTTTCAAATGTTATCTGTAAGTGGTCACCCTGCCTTTGATATTAGAAATGAGAGAATAATGTCAGTAAATTCAATATCCAGAGATTAAATTTGTCCCAAGTGAATAAAGCGATACATGTAAAGGCTTCAGTGTCTTTCATTTTCAGTTTTGGTGAAATCTATCACCACAGTCCATTGCTTAGCCTGGGCATCAACCACCATCTGTTACAATTTATGCTCCGACTATGGATAAGCACTTTATGAATTCCAAAAACCATTCAAATGCACCTGTACTGGTCATGTTCACGACATTAATTGTTCTTTGTGTGTTATTTATAAGTAAAAGAGGCGCAAATCAACATAAATGCACCAAACTGGATCTTTTATTACTTGAATAACAGGCGGGGGCAGAACCTACGGGGAGCAGCCATTGCCGGCCAGAAGTGATGTACCTGTGTTGTTTCTGGGTCATGAGTGAGCGTAAACAAGCAGCAGTCAGTGAGCAAGATTGAGTGGAAAGCACGAGTTTGCGCTTGTTGTTTGTGCAGGTGTAAGCTTTGCATTCCACCATTGTCCAATAGACTTGACCCAGCACTGGCTGATTATGTGTCATCTTAGACAGGTGTCTGCTGTACGGGGTCAGTGACCAGTCCCTCACAGCCCAGGTAATTGGACAAATTAGCAAATCTGCGTCACTAGCAGTGAAGGAGCCACTGATGGAGCAGTGACTGTAACGGGCTATAATGAAAGCTAGCTGATGGAACCGCTAATGTAATATGTGACATTTTGAAATAGCTAGCAATGTCTCTGACCATGAATGACTGATAGAGCAGTGACTTAGTACTATATAATGTATAGTGTAATGTTCTAAAATATAATGTAAGTTACTGGCTGGAGCTGCTAGTATTTGAAATAGCGAGCAATGACAATTCACTAGAGGTACCCTTTAAATATTAAACACCCAGCAGCTGGTTAGCTTAGCATAAAGCCTCTAAACCGTGGGAATAACTAACCTGGATCTGTCCATCAGTTAGAAAATCCACTACAGTGCACTATTTGTTCAGTCACGCTTAAACAGAGGCGTTAAGGCAGGGGTGTCAAACTTGTTTTAGTTTTGGGGCCACATTAAGCCAAATTTAACCTAAAGTGGGCCGGATCAGAAAAAAATAACACAATATATAAATGATGTCAACGCCAAACTTTCCTCTATGTTTTAGAGCAAAAAAAGTAAACTTATGCAATGAAAATGTTTACATCTACCAGCTATCCTTTAAAACAATGTGAATAACATGGACAAACTGGCATTTCTTAAGAAAACTAAGTGCAATTTTTAACAACACTATGTCTTAGTTTATCAGTTACACATGTAAATTACAACTTACACAACACAGTAGATCTACAAATACACAGAACATTTAATAACAGGCAGAGTATTGGTAAACTTGCACTTCAGACAATTCATAATGTTTATATTTGTTCAGGTTATTCATATTTTTGTGAAATGATAGTTTGTTTTCGTATAAATTCAGTAAAATGACAAAATATTTACATTATGAAGACAAAAATTTGGAGTTGTGAACATTAATAGGTTATTATCAAAGTATTTTACTGATCTGACCCACTTGAGATTACATTGGTCTGTATGTGGGACCTGAACTAAAACGATTCATATCTTCAGTGTAACTTGAGGAGGATTTCTCCAGTTCCTGCTCAGTGGCTTGAGGACTGTAGTGTATTTGTCTTATTAGATTTTAGACCACGTAGATGACATCTCTGGCTCACCTGGACCAGCATGTGGCAGATCTCATGGTGGCCTTCGGCGGCCGCTGCGTGCAGAGGCGTGCGTTTGTTTTGTCCTTCCATTAAAAAGTTGGGGTCCTTCCCATCGACTGCAGGTAACAAAGTTTGATTTAATGCCGTGACACTCCACTGAGTGAAGCTGCTCTGTTTCCGATGACATGTTTACTTACCTAGAAGATGGATGACCTTCTGCAGCTCCCCTTGTTTTGCGGAGATGTACAGCTGCCTGGTGGGATACTTGACTTTCTTTGGTTTCATGCTGCAAGGAATAATCTATTATTCATATCAGAGTGCTCACTGTGCTCCCACACTGCAATGATTTCAAAGTGATACCAAAATATTCTGTGTTAAACCTTACTTCTCATCATCCAGTGCAGTCAGGATGCTCTCCAGTGATTCTTTAGATCGGTCAGTATCACCCTTTGACCTGGAAAATAAAGCAGCCACGTGAAAAAAAACCTGTTGTACTTAAACTTTGATTTATGATCAGAATCACAATACTTTACTAATCCCAGGGGGAAATTATTGTGTGTTACAGTTGCTCTGTTCAAGCATAATAAAAGCAACAGGAAAGGAATTATCCATATGACTAAACAAACAAATAAATAAATACACACAACAAATATATATTATAACACTCTATTAAGACACAATTAGAACAGCAATTTGTATATGTACTAGATATGATATTAACAAAGATAATTAAACAAATATACACAAATAAGTGTGCAAAAATATTGTATTATGTGGTTCTAATGTGGAATGAATCAGTCTGATGGCCACAGGCAGGAATGATAAACAGATAGTGAGGGCACAAGCTCATTTTGTTTCTTATTCTGCTAGACGTGACTATCATGGAAAGTTTCCCGTCCACATTTCATTCTGAGACTGAGACAATGACTTCACCTGATGTACTGTTCATTAAGTCAGTTATTTATCTCACTCTGTCACGTCTGAAAGCAGCTGCTTCACCTCCAGCCTGGGCTCTGTGGGTTCATGTGTGCTTTTTGTGGGTGTGCCTTTGTGTTGTATTTTGTCCAACATCTCTGACGAGCTGCCACAGGCTCCTTGTGAAAGTGAAAAATTCATGAGTGGTTCACTGAGCACTTTTCCACAAGAAGACGAATACTTAGGTTAATGGACACGAAACACTCCTAGTTAAACCGCAGGTACAAAATATGAGAGAAAATGTCTGCTCAAAAGTCAAAAACACGTCACTGATTGAATAAAAAACTAAAAAATACTAAACTGATTGAATAAAAAACTAAAAAACTGGACTCTGTGGTGTCCAGTCCATGTCTTAAATCATGTCTCTTTAATCACTTTTTCATAATCTGATCCTGTTGAATCCTTGTGTTGTCATATTAGAATATGTCAGTGTCAGAACAAATTGACCCAATTTGAAATTGTATGGGGAAAAGTGTTAGAAAAATTGACCCAGGTATGAGATTGTGGAGGTTGAGCATGTGTGTTGGTGGAGGAAATGGGTGTTGTTATCATGTGTAAGTGTATGCGTTTGTTTTTTTGGGTGGGGGTGGTGCTGTAGTCTTTCCTGTTTGTTTGTTTCAAGTTTGATTTTGTGATGGGTGTTTTGGTTTGAGTATATGTCTGGGTTTTGGGAATTCAAAAAAGCTTAAATAATATAACATATATATATAAAAAAGGAATATGTCAGTGTCATCAGCAAAGAAAAAATCCACTCATGTTCAAACCAGGTCATTCAGTATTTTTAGGTTTAGTTGAGCCTTGATCTGATCAACTGAAGGAATCCCAGCCTCCACAGGCTTGGACTGTAGACACTAGGCATGATGGGTATCACTCCATCACTCTTGAACAGGGTCATTCTGGACTCATGAGATCACATGACCATTCACCTTTGAAACACAGTCCAATCTTGATGCTCTATCAAACTGATGGGAGAAGCTCCTCATGCATCAATATGTTCATCACTGCAGTAACTATCCAATGGAAGAATCTGACCCATTTTTTAAATTAAATCTTGCTGTTGACTTTTGTATGCATATCATATCACATCGTGTAACAGACAAAATTATTGCGTGGTCTGAGAATGGCATCATTTCATAATGAGGTCCAGGTTTAATACGTTTTCTTCTTCCCACTCCTTTTCAAACAGTACTTGTTGAATTTGTTTTGTTGTTGACAATGTACTTGACAAGTGTTTTTATTTTTTTGCTTTGAAGCAAAAAATGAATTGAATGAAAGAATGAATTGAATTTTTTCTTTTAAATAATTTATTTTATTTTTTGCTTGGATTTGTATGGTGCTTGTGTATCTGCTTTGCCATTGGCTCTTTGTATTCATGAGATGTTTTGGTTCTTTCCTTTTGTTTGAAGCGAAATAAACAAACTAACTAACACCTCCATAGACATACATATCTAGGATAGAATTCCAGTCATTCAGCACACCAAAGGACTGAACTAAGTGTCCTCTCTTTCATTCTGCCCTGTGCTACCTGCTGGGGCTCTCCTCTCTGTCCCTTGGCGGTACGCTGGTCTTCTTTGCCCTGAGGATCTGTGGTACGGCAGGTGTGGTAGGTCCAGACGGCAGGGTGGCCACGCCTGGAAGCGACGGCCCAGGGCTCGACTTGGGGACGGAAGGCGAGGGATCGAGTTTAGGCACCGTAACCTCTTTGGCCCCGCTGGCGTCCTCTCCACAGTGAGGGCAGAACCTGCGATCCTTCAGGATGGAGGCACAGTCGCGGTGAAAGCGGTGGGAGATGTTACCATACGGTCTACACTCCATGAAGGTGCCCTGTGGGACCGACAGGAAATGACTGCGTGAGGGTCAAAAGGGTGGGGGTGTTACCTCTGAATTAACCTAAAACTAAATGACAGTAGAGACATAATTTTTCTTGTCACAGCAGAAGGAACAGGAACCAGAGGAGGCTGATGAGAGAGCAGAAAAATAGAACTCATGTCCCTGTATCTCACCAGCAGAGGTGGGCAATCCCAGCTCCATAGAGTAAAAGTCCTGCCCTGGATTAGTTCTACCTGTTCACTTAACACAGGTGATTCCGCTAATGATCCCATCTACCTGATTGAGGTATTGGCCTGGTTCAGTGAATGGTTGGAACAAATACATGGCAGGACTTTTACTCTATAGAACCGGGCTTACCCACCTCTGCTCACCGGCATCTTCTATCAAGAATCAATAACAAGTTGAATTTCTGAGGTTGTCAGGTTCGAGTCCAGTAGTCATGATGCAGGAGATCAACCTCCCAACAGAAGTGGGCGGTACTTTCACTGGAGGAGAACTCAACGAAGACAATCAAAGTCCATATATGACAGCCTATTAGTGATCAATAGGACCTATATTGATATCAGTAACCAGTTCCATGTTATAATCCATCAAAATATGGACCATTATAAGAAAAGACACATTTTTAATATTTCAAAAGTTCCTCAAAAATCCAAACTTCTGAAAGCAGTTAAATTTTATAGCTATAAACCCATGGAAGCTACATATAAAATTCTAAATGATTCCAACCAGTAGTTTCAGGGAAATAGATAGTTGAAATCCAGACATTGGTGACCTTGAGTTTGAGCCTTCAAGGTCACTAAAGATCAAAGGTCACAGACCCAAAGCAAAGTCCATATATGACTTCATATCAGTGCTCAATATGAACTATATTGATATCTGTAAATATTTACATGTTATAAGCCATTAAAATATGGACCATTATAAGAAAAGGTTCATTTTTTATGTGAATATACTATCAAAAATTCAAAAATCTAAATTCCTCTGAACCGTGAACAAACTTTGCAGATATTCTCCCAAGGAAGCTACATAAAATATGTGAAATGAATCCAACCATTAGTTTTGAGAAGAAGATTGTTGAAATCTAGAAACTTTGATCCTTTAAGGTCACTCAAGGTCAAAGGTCATTGGCAAGGCAAGACAAATTTATTTGTATAGCACATTTTGTGTACAAGACAATTCAAGGTGCTTTACATAAAAACATATAGAAATCACAGG
>JAQQZY010017057.1:0-27860 GCA_030068375.1 Ostorhinchus rueppellii | reverse complement strand
AAGTAGCTGGGATAGGCTCCATGCGACCCCCGTGACCCTAGTGAGGATAAAGCGGGGATAGAAGATGAATGAATGAACAAAAAACATTAAATTGCAGTTTTAAAGTTGGTTAATTTTTTTATAGCAATAGGTACTGCTACCACAAATATGATCTCATTCATGCTCTATTTGTCTTTTTGTTACTTGTACAGGCATGTGCAACGGCGATGATGCATCCTGTGTACCATGTTCACTCTGAGGGTCGTCTGGTGGGGACGTGGATGCCCACACGAGGGTGGTGATGAGATGCTCATCTGTTCATGACTTTGTTTAGATGGCTATGTGAAAACAAGACGACTGACTTAATACATTTTTGGATTTTGAATATGATGGTGTTGTCATTCCGTTATTTCAGTGCATGGTCTTGATTTAAGACAGGGAACAACACAGTGTGCTTTCTGAAAGCAGGACTTTTTCTTCACAGCAGCAGACTTCATTACAGCTTTCAATTTACCCAAAATAATCTGTATTAAATGTAACTAATAAGTATGCATTCTACAGCTGTAATGATTATATTCACTGCTAACTAACTTTCTCAAACAACTCAAATGACTGATTGGTGTTTCCCAGAGCCTCAGATGTCTTTTTGGGTCACATCCCAAAAAAATATTCAGTCACAGAAGTGGAAACAAACCAAAACATACTGAATTTTAAGAAGCTAGAATCAGAACATTTTGCCTACCCTATTAATTGTGTAAATAGTTAGTGGTTAAAGTAATAGTTCATAATTAATCAAGCAAATAATCACTACAGATACCTCTTTTTGATCCTTCTTGTTTTTCTTTTATAATCAGCTTAGCAAAATTTTCATTGCTTTTGTCACTTTCTTTTCTATCAGTCATTAATACAGGTTTGTTTTAGTGCTTCACACACCTGTTATATACAACAGACTACAAAAAAAACCAGCAATTTGAATTAAAAACACTTATGTATAAAAATATGAATTCAGTTGATTTTTTTTTTTTACATTTTAAAATGGTTAGGATGGGGGTTGTGGGAGAACTGTTTCATGAATTAGGTCTGTGCATCATTTCACACAGGCTGATAAGTGTTTGACGGACCCTACTGATCCTATTATATGTGAAACAGACAACCATATTTGCAATTTTGTCTTTTCCACAGCCATTTTAAGGCATTAAAATAAACCTTGACACCCCTTACATCCAATTGTAGTGTACCTGAGCAGTTCCTTCAGCAATAGACCTTTACACCACCAGCACAAGGAGTGATACAGCAGGTCATTCCTTCCTACAACAATCAGACTATTCAACAGTTCACTGTAATCTCCCCAAATTCATATCAACATCATGTGCAACTATACACAAATGTGCTTAAATATGTATATATATTTGTACATGTACAAAATTACTAACATAAATTGAAGGTTACCTTTTATATTTGATGTTCTTGAATGTTTGTACTTGTCTAGTGCACTTTGTTTTTTGTATTATTGCTGTTAACACTGCAATTTCCCCACAGTGGGATCAATAAAGTCATTTCTTATATCATAAAGATGTGCTTTGTTCCACACTGAAGGAACTCTGATGTTGAACAATAAAATAAACAGACTCTGAATTTTTTCCAGGAGCTACTACATGATCAGAATACTTGGTTTTTATATTTTTTAGGTCCTACTATTGCCAAATATAAATTAAAATCAAAGTTAAAAAGGTAAACATCAAAGTTTAGGTATTCTAAAGATAAAACAGGAAGTAGCATTTTGTGCGATTTTCAGCTAGGAATTGCTGATGTAATTATTAACGTCATAATTAATGTTTTTCATCATTTAACACATAATTCAGTTTTCTGTAATCTCTTAAATTGGAGGAGTTTGTTTAGCCGAAGCAGAAGACGGCGGTAACGCTGTTTGTCAACTGCGGTTAAAAAAAAAAATCTAAGCGAAGAAAAAGGACGTAAGGCATTATGGGAAATGCTGTTTTTACCAAAAGCGACGTCCTAATTGGCTACCGTGTGACCTTTCACTTGTCACGTGGTTTAAAAACTTCATGAGGATGGCGCGGAAAGTTGTCAGCTGCTGCACGTTGTGATTCTCAGTTTTGTTGTTTTTTTAAAATCTTTTTTGTTTGTTTGTTTATCTGTTTGGTCGGCAATAACACCACTGCCAGGTATAGGAGACGTTTTAAAACTTTTACAACCTTATTTGAGGATTTTAATGAGCAGGTATAATGACCACGAGCTGATTTTAACGATAAAACCCCTTATCCTGAGTTAAAAAGTAACATGTTTACATAAATCGTAGCATGTGTACTGTTTGTAAGATAACAGTAGGTTATATTTAGCTTGTGTCAAACTACAATATGATGTCTTTCCTTTAGTCATGAGCGTTTTGGAGGTGAAGTTTATCGGTGATGGAGATGTCTTGGAGCATATCGTGGACAAACAGGAGGGTATGGACCACAGATCCATTGGTACTTTGTTGATTTTCTGTTTTGAGCAGGTGTTTGTCCTCTGGTCTGATTTTTAACATCTGTATGTGTATCTTGAAAGGTGTTCAGACGAACAGTGGAGGTGTACAAAAGATGGTCACGTTTAAGAGACGACGAGCCACAACGGATGATGAACATGATGCAGATGAAAATGGTCACATCGATGAGCAGAATTATATACAAGCACTAGGAACAGATAATGCTGAAGGTACTTGAGGTTGCATTGATTTGTTTTTGGGGGTCTTTTAAGTGTTTAATAAGCAATGACATGGCTGTGCTGTGAACAAAATGTACTGAAAATGTACAATACTTACTTACAATACTATATTTTATTTTACTCATTTTGTTTTGCCATTATTTAACCAGCTAAGACCTCTTAAATAAGGGAGACCTTGCCAACATGTCACCACACACCTAAATAATACAAGTTAAAAGATTTCAAACAATAAATTGAAATAATACAAACAAATCATCTGACATTTTCTGTAATGTTCAAGGAATAAAAAGTTTGCTTCTACATTTTAATTATCTAACAAAATATTTAAAATAATGTATAAAATAGACACGGTGGTGCACTGGAAAGCACTGTCGCCTCACAGCAAGAAGGTCCTGGGTTTGTTTCTAACCAAGGACCTTTCTGTGTAGAGTTTGGATGTTCTCTCTGTGTTTGCATGGGTTCTCTCTGGCTTACTCCCACCATCCAAAGACATGCACTGATAGCTTAATGGGTAATCTAAATTGCCCATATGTCTGAATATGAGTGATTGTTTGTCTGTATGTCAGCCCTGTGATGAATGGGTAATTGGTCCATAATGTGTCCCGCCTTTACCATAGGTAGCTGGGATAGGCTCCAGTACCCCCAATGACCCTAGTAAGGATGAAGTGGGTTCAGAAGATGGATGAATGAATGTATATAAAATATAATATATAGTATAAAATATTAAAAGATAAATATTGTTTTTTTGATTAAAATGTGAATATGGTAAAGCTAAACATGTAATGTTCAACAGTAGAACTAATGGAAATATCTGTACGACACATATTTGGTATAAATCTTGAATAGTGTCAAATTTAAACTATAGCAACAAAAGAAGTTTGGTCTGCAGTTAAGTTGGTATGGAGCAGAATATGACACAATAAATATTTTTTTATTGTCATATGATGTAGATATTGTCGCATCACACAGTCATATGCTATTGTGTTATACTAATGATTGTATGTGGTTTCACCTTGTCTGAATAATAATAATATTGGTCTTACAGAAGATGAGGAGGGGATGTCCAGAGTTGCTGGATCATCCATTTTCACCTTTCAGAAAAACAAACGTGGCCATAGCATGGCCCATACCGGTGAGACGTTTCACCAACACAATACCACACACACACACACACACACCTACCTACCTACCTACCTACCTTGTGGTTTTAGATAAAGTGATAATATGATGTTTTGTCTTTTTTATCTTTAACCTCAGCAAGTGAATTGGCCCGGACTCCTGGAAAGACTGTTAGTTTCAGCAAGACCCCAAACACTGAACCATCCACTCCAACCAGAACAGGACGAGGTAGGAACAACAACTAAATAAAGGTTTATTAGCCTTTACATGTCTGATCTTTATTTAAGTACCTTCTTTTTTCTGTCTTTCAGGTCAGAGAGGTGAAAGCAGGACACCAGAGAGAGTGAGACTGTTTTTTGTTTGTTTTTTTTTGTTTTTTTACACCATAAACATTGTTTCAGTTCTTCTGTGGACTTGGCTGGAGTGTCAGTGATGTTAACCTTCTTTTTTTTCCCCATGTAACAGAGCAGAAAGGTGCAGTTTATTTCTACAACACCCCACAGACTCAGGAAGAGAATTACAGGTGAGATTTGCATCTTCTCACAATGTTGTTTTAGAATCAAACACAGCAGTATTATAAGACTGTTGTGATTTCATTTTTTCAGCCCCAAGCCTCCGGTCCGACAGCGACAGTGAGCTGTCACCTTCGGACTCTGAAGAGGAAGAGGAGGATGAAGAGGCAATGGAGCAAGAGCAGAAAGTAAAGAAAGAAGACAAGGAGAATTTGAAGGCACCAAGAACACCCAGTAAAAATTTATCAGCTGCTCTCTACAAGACTCCTGCCAAGAACAGCAAGAACTCTGAGCCTCTGCACCAGCCCAGTATGGTGGAGGAGTATTTTGAGGCTCACAGCAGTTCAAAAGTATTGACATCAGACCGCACCCTCGAGCGATTACACACCCCAAAACTCAACAGGGTCAGTATTTATCAGTGATCTGGTGAAGGCGGGAAATGAGATGCTTCATCATTTGATTCAAACTCCTTAATTTGTGTCTGCAGGAAACATTGATCCGACTTTTAGAGGGAAAATCATCCTGCTACTCGAAAGAAATTCAACAGCTCTACAAAAAACACTGCAAGCATTTTAACAAGTGGATGCTACAGTTAAAGTGAGTCCGGTTACACTTTTATTGTTCTTTATTGTACATGATTAATAGATTTTTGTGAGCAGGTATGGAAAGACACTGAAGATTCTGCATTATTTTACATATAGTCGCAGAAAAAATTATTAGACCATCAAAAGTCATTGAAGACAATGGTTATACAATCCAGTACTAACTCCTGTGTGTATCATGTGACTAAAACAGACAGAAAATAAAACATTGAATGTCTAAAAGCACTGTTTGTCAGTACAGTGCCATAGATATTGATGTAAGAACTGAAGTGATTTTGGTTTTTATCAAGAAAACATGTTTAATAGATAGTAGTTTAATTTCAGAGCTGATATCTATGACCTATTTTTGTTTTTATCATTATATTTGTCCAAAAAAATGAACATTTAGTTGTACCAGGCATTAAAATGAACAAGAAAGTGAAGAAAACAAGGGTGGAATAATCATGTTTTCCACAACGGTAGAGGACATCAAATAGAACAAACCAGGAAACTTCCACATCTAATTGTGCCAAGAGTTCCTGACTTTTCTGTTTGATTTGAACCAAAGTTCCCGGAACAAATAGCCAGTGTTTGGTCCAGTCAGACAAGATGTTCTCAGTCCAGACCAATGTCAACAATAGTTTGTTTCATATACTGCCTGGGAACATGTTTTGGATTGTCAACACTTTCAGACCAATCACAGAAAGGTTTGCAAAAGTATCGGCATTAAAAACAGAGGAAGGAGAAGAAAAACAAATGGGAGTTAAAAATGATAAAAACATTAAGACAACATTCAAGCTGTCCACAATCAGAGATGGGATACACATAGGTAATGATGGCAGGACATGGTGGTCAATTTAAAACAATGTCCAGCTCTGAATCTACGTCTGTTGTCAAGTCTTTAAATAACCAGATGTAGAATAATCTCTGGTCCAAAATAGGGGATGAGATGGAGATTATGTGTGATGATGCCATTTGGTGCAGAGTCCTGTGTTGCATTGAGTCATACCAACAAGGACCCGATAAAACAGGCCACAAACCATTTCACCCGATAGGAGTGAAGTTGTTTGGATGTTTTCCTTCAGAAACCTGATCCTCATTTTGTAAAGCATTAATGTATGAATTCTGGTACGTATTCTGGTATGCATGTGTTCAGGTTGGGTTTCAGTGTTCTGGTCTACGGCTTAGGCAGCAAAAAGGCTCTGTTGGAGGAGTTCCGTGTGTCTCACCTGTCACAAGAAACCCATCTTGTGGTTAATGGATTCTTCCCTTCAATCACCCTTAAGTCAGTGAGTATAAAACACAGGAGTCGACTCCTCACCCATGAGTAAGACTGTCTTATTTCTTGACACATGTCATATAAATATAAGGGCTAGATTGTAGTAAATGAAACGCCTCACTTCTTTTCCACCGCAGATCCTAAATGCCCTGACGTGTGAGGTTTTCGATCATCAGGGAAGTTTCCGAACTCCTGCGGATCAGATCCAGTTCATCTCTAAGACCCTTAAAGATAGTGAGTGTGTCATCTTTCATTGTAATATAAACCACACCAAGAATAAGTAGAACACAAACCAGAAATCCACAGCTCATACTCGCATAGTGATGGTAGAAGTTTATGCTTTTGTTGTGTTCAGTGCTTAAAGTGGCAGGAGCTGAAATCATATAATATAATCACGATATCTAAAATCACAGATGACCTGATGCTTTTTTACGCTGCTTTGGATAGAGAAGTCTCTTTTCCAGTGATTGGTAATTAAATCTGTCAGTCACATATTTAACCTCACCACATCTCTGAAGACACCTGTAATTACACTAAGTCTATCTCACCGCATAGATTTTCTACAACCAAAAAACACTCAAATTGTTTTGTCAGAGCAGTTGAATTACAATTGGCTCAAAGGTAATGATTTTTTTGTCCAGCGGCACCAAAATACAATCAAGCACTGCACCTTTAATAGAGCAGTGTCAATTTTCTTTCATGTTTTATTTTGAAATCATGTCCCTACAGGCCCAGATCTCAACGTGTATGTAATTATCCATAATATTGATGGGCCAATGCTGCGAGGAGAGAAGACCCAGTGTGCACTGGGGCAGCTCGCATCCCTACCCAACCTGCACTTGGTGGCGTCTATCGATCATATCAACGCACCCCTGGGTGAGTGGTGGTACTTGTATCTATATGATATGAGGAGGAGCTGGGATAGGCATGGTTCAGTATTGACTATGACTTTTGGTAAACAACTTTTCAACTATGTTTTTTTTTTTTTATTTGCTGCTAAACATCAGTTTGACATGTTTTACATATTATCTGCGTTTAATGTGTTCCAACTGATTCCAAAATAGTTCCTTACATCGACTGTTATTTTTTCAACACACCATCATTAACCAATATCCTCTTTCTTCTCTCCTTCCATCACTGAATTAGCCAACCTTTTACCAAACTGACATTAATCTGATATTAATCATTGTCCTGAATCCATAAAGATTGGAAGTTAAATGATTTTTCTTCACATTCATATTTTAATCGTGATGAAAATGCATATTATCAGTTAGTGTCGCAGTGTCATTTATATTGAAATGTACTGTATCAGATGTGTCTGTTTTTAAATGGAGTTTTCCTGTGTAATTTCAGTCTGGGACCAGTTTAAGCAGAGCCAGTTTAACTGGCTGTGGTGGGAGTGTGTGACATTCCAACATTATGCAGAGGAGACGTCGTATGAAAACTCTCTCCTGGTGCAACAGACTGGAACTCTGGCTCTGTCTTCTCTTACACATGTGCTGAGAAGTTTGACACCAAATGCCAGGTACCGTACAAATAGAAAGCACACATGTTTTGTCACCCCAGTTGATTCAAACTCAGCTGTTTACACTGATGCTGAATAATGTGAACCAATAAGATATGAGTTTACATGCAGAAAACCTGCTTCTACCTGCTTTGAAGTGTCTATTCTGTCAGAAATATAACAGAAGAAAATGTGAATTCTGAATTTATTCATCTTTTCAGTCTATTTCTAACCAGGACTGTGTTTTGGAAAGCATCTGGCCAAAATATCATGATACAGGGCTTATGATTCAAAAATATTACAATATATCATCTAATTTTTAGAAAGCATAACAAAGAACATACAGAACAAAACACCATCTTCATAAAATATGAGACTCATAGATAAACAGATTTGCATTTTCCATTTAGGATCTAGTTGTCTGGGTTTAAACACAACATTAAATGAACCGTCAGCTGCAAATCTCTGCATGTGAACTATCAATTACACAAGCACACAAAACATAGTACTGAAATATCCAAGTGCTCATCAGCTCAGTGATATTATGAACACGTTTCAAGCCTTTTGATCATCAGCGTTCAACCATTGTGAAGTCTTTTAAGGCCTTCAATAGAACAGTTGTAACAGCCACAGAGACCAGTTTAGTTTTGCTGCCACCTGATGTCAATGTTACACGAATGCAGATACAATATATGAATTTCAAACAGGAATGATCTGTTAAGTGCTTACATTGCTGTTGGAACTAATCTGTACCTATTTAACAGATTTTTGAGGGTTTAACCCATTCATCTTTATTGTAATAAAGTATTCATGTTAGCCCATCTGTCACTGAAGATGGTAACTTGTTGTGCACTTATTTCTAAGATGCTTCACTGCTGTTATTTGTATCTACAGAGGAATCTTCAAACTGCTGGTGAAATTTCAGCTGGAGAACAAGGACAATCCTTCATATACAGGTGCTCATGTGTTTGTCGTTTATCTTAAATGTGACTCTTATTTTTACTCTTAGCCAACTTCTGGCCAAAGGGGCAATTGTTTTGTCTGTCTGTCCTTCTGTCTCCCTTTCAATGACATAATTGCATCATCTGAAGAATACATTGACATATCTGTGCCTGTGGATGCATCTTGGCATAGAGCAGAAGCCTACTGAAAATAGGTGACCTTGACCTACTTTTTCAAGGTCCAATCACCTTGTGCAGTTATAATATCAGAGTAATTTCAAATATGAATATGTATGTAAAAGGTTTTACACAATCTAATCTAATTTAAATGCAGTAACTTTCAACAGAATCTTACACTATATTTGGCCAAGGGGGGTTAAAAGCGCACAGCACGTTATGTTACAATATTGATCTTACGGCTTGTGTTTATGAAGGACTGTCATTCCAAGACTTCTACCAGCGTTGTCGAGAGGCGTTTTTGGTGAACTCTGACCTCACTCTGAGGACTCAGCTGACTGAGTTCAGAGATCATAAACTGATGCGGACACGCAAGGTACCATTTATGTGTTATTGTAGACATCATGTATTTCTGCCTCAGACTCCTGTTTGTATTTCTAAATTTGTGTCATGGTTTTACAGGGTGCTGATGGAGTGGAATATCTGATCGTCCCTGTAGAATCGAACACATTAGTGGATTTCCTGGAGAATGAAGAGGGTGACTAAGAAGAAACTGCATACTTTTGTCTAACAAACCATGGACTAGCTTTCCCTACATAGTGTATTTTAGTCACTGAGACATAGACCAAATACAGTACATGTGAATAATCTGACCTGATACACTAACATGGCAGTTTAAATACATAAAATTAAATAACTGATGAACTGGTTGAACTGTAAACCCACTTTCAACCCATTTTGTGGATGAATTTATTTTTACCCAGCCATCTATGTAATTAAAATCACCATTCAATAATAAAGTATTGCAGTTTTATGTCTTTAATTATAGAAATAGATTAACATGTAGCAAAACATACATTCTGTTGTTCTTACAAGGCAGGGAGGGTTGCATGTACAACGCTGTTTCTGTAAACTGTTGAGACACTGTAAAAATGAAAACTATGATCTGCAAATAATTTGCACCCTGTATTGAGTCAGAATATTGCAACTATAACATGATGAAAGATGAAAAGTATATGCTTGTGTTGCTGGCATTAAGTTCTAAATAAGCATATATTTGACAAAATGTCTCAGGTTCAGCATTTGACTTGTCCATGCACTGTTGTCAAATGAATCCACATAATTGCATTGTCTTGATCATTGCTTTTGGAAACAGGGTTGTATTAAAAAATAAAAAAGCTAATAAAATTATTTACTTTGCCTTGTGAAAAAAGTGTACCACAAAAAGCAGAGGGGTCAGTGAAGTTAAATACAGTGCCATGCATGCATGTTGACCTGAGCGCATGCTGTGAACTGTTTCAGTGTTGGATATCGGCTGTTTTCTGTGTCTGCAGTGAATCGTTGAGCATTTCCGAGTCCAGTGTGTACATCTGGAGTCTGTTCTGTGTGGCTGTGTGTACAATGTGAAGTTCCTCTTCTTCCAGATCTTTAAGCAGCAGCAGAACTGCATCGAGAGTGTGTGACTGGAAATACAAAGGGGTCCATCAGTTACTGAGTGCAGATAATTATAAGACATTAGTGAAGAAACAGTGAAAATACAGGCTACCTTCCTCAAAGATGTTTTGGTTTCTCTGGTTGATGGAGACGACAGTGATGGGAACTTGTCTCTGGAGAGGGGCTTCATCCCCAGCTGTTCTCTGATTTTACTACAAACAACATTTGAGAAAGGGTTTGTTTACATTCATCGACACTGACAGCTAGTGTGTTTTCTGCTGAATTTGAGTCTTACTTTGTCTCTTCCATGTTGTAGTTGAGTGGGTCGTTCTCCATTTCTGCGTCTGGAAGGCCATTGGTAGAAAGCTGGTTCTGGATTGAACCTGGGGGTGTGGTGACCTCTTCACCCTCCATGAGAGCTAGTGCAATCTCCTCTTCTGTCACCACTGCACACACAAAATATCAGGTTTAACCCATAAGGACCCGCTGGGACATGTGCGTCACTTCCAAAATGAATGGTTCTCTATATTTAATCGTCCTTAAGTGCTTTATCACCATTTATTGTAATGTTGTCTGCTGTATATTGTGTTTTTCTTTCAGTGAAAATCAGGTATTTTTCAACATATAATTCACTAATCCTGTAGATTTTCATAAAAGCTCAGAGAAAAGAAGAATTACATTTGGGTCTTTAAGGGTTAAGTTTCCTTCATCATGTGGTTGTTCTTTACTATCATTTCCCACACCATAAGGTGTTCGAAGATATTTAATCAAACTGCTCAGCACGATCAACATCTTCAGTGGCTTTTATTAAGTTAAAGTGCTGATACCAAACTGAAAACAAGCTACTAGAATATCAAGCATTTGATACATAACTTATATAATGCATGTCAATATTATCAGCAAAAGATAATTCAAGTAGTTTTAATCTTGCAGTAAGGTTTTTGGATTCATATTAGTCATGCATTCATTTCAGCTACTTTATATATCATTGTTTAGTTTATAGAGGTCGACTGACATTTTTAAAGGCTGATACAATGACAATATCTTTGAACAGGAAAAAATAATGGTCTAACATCACCAAATCCTGGGGTCTAAAATTCAACACGGCTGAACACGACCCTTTTTTTTTTTCCCAACTTTATTAGAAACTACATAACTACTGGACTTAACACTTTAGTTAAAATAATACCGACATGAGTACAGTGCTAATACAATACAATGAATTAATGTAATTCACAAAACATTAATTTAACAGGTATAAATTAATAAATCTAGAACTGAACATAAAAATAACTATGAAAAATATTGACAATTATACGTGGGATTTTTGCTAATTGTGTCATTACTTTTCCTCTAAAGTCCATCGTTCCAGTTGAGAAGTTTGTACTGTATGTATTAGCCATTGGAAACTATCAGAATCAGTTTCACTGTCAAGGCCATCAGCGTCATTGATTTGTAAAATATATTGACAATTAGTTTGTCTACAATTGTTTAACATGCAACTGTGCATAATGGTTTATAGGATCATTGTATATTTGTAGTGCGACTGCTGTGAAAACACTATCTCTAAAAGGCTTTTATGAACTCATGACCGTGTATTTGAAGCAAACGTAAGAGATGTGGTTGTGACTGTGGAGCAGGACCATACTTTGAATTTCCCCTTGGGGTTAATAAAATCAATCAATCAAAATTGTTTTTCAGAATTTGTTTAGTTTAAAAAGGAGAGCCCATAAAGGAGTATTATTCAGTTTATCATAATTCATAAACAACTTATTTAAAGATGAGTTTTCTCTGGACAGAATTGGTATGAAAAAAACTAAAGCTGTCAGACAAATGCCAAATTTATTAGATGTATGAAATTGCACAAAACATTCCACAAAAACACAAGAACCTTACATATAACAAAGCTTATGCTCAAGCTTCAGTGTAAATGCACAGTACGGGTTTACCTTGGTTATCCAGCTTCTGAAGTCGAGGCAGGCAGCGGAGAACAGTGAGTCTGTACTGGCCAGGGTCAGTTCCACAACAGGGGTTCTCAGCCAGCCAGAGAACTCGGAGTCTGGTCAGCGGACGTAGATGGGAAAGTTCAGACAGAGAGGGAATCATGTTCCTCCTCAGATAGAGCTCACTCAGAGACAGACATCCAGCCAGAGGAGAGAGAGACGTGATGCTGTTGACACTAAAGAAAAGGAAGAAAGACCATCCAAATAAGCCTTAGGAAGAGGTAAATGTATCATTTGTGCATTTTTAGATATATGGCGTCTACAAGTTCCAGACACTTTAGCTTTATGACCGTTTAGCATCATTTCTAATTTAACTGACTGGCTGGGTTTTGAACAAATGATCTTAAGGTTAAGTGGTAAATGTGGTGAAGAGTAGTACACATGAGATCCTGGGCAGAGGCAGGTTTAAGGTCAGGATATGATTAAAGAGTGACTGATGTTATAGGATGTAATCTACATTTTACCAACAAGTAAACTTCAAGTACCATGTAGAGATGCACAAAAATATTAGTCAGAATCAGAATGTTATTTCACTAATGACAGCAGTGGAAAATGATTTGTGTATTGCGTAAAAGGTTGTTTGATAACATTTGAATTATGATATTGTGCTCATTCAAATATAGTGTGATGAGATTTGTCAAAGCAAATGAGTTAGCCTATTTTCTTATATGTGGAACAAAAATGTAATTATTCCCTGGCTCAAAAGATGGATAAAATAGAAATAAAAATAAAGTAAACATTTCACAATTGGTGGCAGATTCAAAGCTTCTAACATCAGAAATGTGGACTATCACATTGACTAAAAAATTAAAACAAAGCAAAATCAATTAGATCGTGGACTTCACAAACTGAACTCTAAGAACTTGTGAAGCCTAGTGTTGTTTTGAGTGTTTTGAGTCTTTGCAGACATCCTTAAGTAAATCACTCAGACAGCAAACAGTAAAATAGACCAACCTCAGTGTCAGCACCTCGATGTTTGGCATTTGTGAGAAGATAGAGATCTAAGAAGAGCAAACAGGGAAAATTGAAGCCCAGTTACATACATAAATGCGCACATTTTAAGGCTAAATTATTTTAATGGTACTAATAAAGTGCATTTGAGGACTAATTTCACCAAACATGGTTTGACTACTCACATCAGTCAGGTTGCATCCCCTGTAAAAAAAAAAATACAGTGTAACATTACAACCAACACAAGATATGTGACCAGCTGTCAGTCCGGATCATCAGAAGGTAAAACAAAAATCCATCGTGTTGAGCTAAAAATGAAATCCTTACCAGCAGTTCAGTTTCTTCACGCTTTCCAAGTCGGAGGCCTTAGCCTTGGCGAGAACCAGTTTCCGTGTCAACTTCATGTTATATCACGTAATGAGATATCCTGGATAGAATAGTTTCAGTTCATAATATCTTCACAAAAAAGAGAGGCCGCATCATATCAGGCTACACTGGCAAACATTTCAACTCCGCATCAGCTCAGCAGTCAATGTTGACGTACGTTGTACAAGTACGCATGCGCGTATCCAACGAAGCGTCCTTAGTAACCATTAAATTTCTTTTTTAATAATTTCATTGGGAAAACTGAAATAATGTTTTAGCATAAATTGCAACAACAACCGACGATTAAAAGTTTATTTTTACATTTTATTTTTTATGTTACAAAGTCTAAATTACAGGAAAACTCAAACTCCCACAATGCAGCGTAAATGCGGCGGTAAAGCGCGCCTGCGCCCTATGCACGTCCTCTTTGGACCTGCGTCTTCACTGAAACGATGGTGAGCCGTGAATCCCCCATTTGAAATCCAACATAATCTAACATTCTGTGTCCTTTAAATTGTATAATCACGCATCGTGGGGCTTTGTGGAGATGTTATTTGTCCATCCAGAGTCTTATTTGTGGCCATTAATCAATTTAGTGTATAACAAAAACGATTATTTAACTCTCCGTACCTACAGAAATGGCTGCCATTAGTGCTATATAGTTAGCCCAAACACCGGGCGTGTAAATGGTTAGCTTGCTGTTGGAAGTTAAATTTGGGATTAAATCAAGAGCGACGGCATGTGTAGAGTAAAACTGAATGTTGCCATTCTGACACTTCTCCAAGCGTGTTCTGTAGATTTACGTTAGCTTTGAAGCTAGTTATGTTTGGGGGATGCTAAAGTTGGTTAGCAGGAGACGCTAGTGCGGAGCCCATTCACTCAGTATGAGGATATAACAGGATAATGGCTTAAAACCTGTGGTAAATGACCGCGTTCTCTTTCTAAGGATTATATTTGTACAACATGCTATTAATAATGTATAGTGCAAATGCGATGACCAATTAATTACATGTGTATCAGTTCTGTAGGTCCCTCACCGAAGGAGCTGGAATCAGTATCTCTACCCCTTACATGCGTATACTTTGAAACGCTCTTGCAGAAGTCCTCAGATTATGGTTTCACGTCTTAACCTGCGTTCCTTCTATGTCCTCAGGCCAAGCGCACCAAGAAGGTGGGGATCGTTGGTAAATATGGCACGCGTTATGGCGCGTCGCTGAGGAAGATGGTCAAGAAAATTGAAATTTCCCAGCACTCTAAGTATACTTGCTCTTTCTGTGGAAAGGTAAGGATGACTTTTCAGGAATTTCGCGCATATATTGAAGTAAATACCTGCAGTAGAAGAATGGAGGCTTCTTTTTGTTGCATTAAGAAACAAGAATGTATTAATGTGGTATTTGTTCATATGTAGACTAAGATGAAGAGGAGGGCTGTTGGAATCTGGCACTGTGGGTCCTGCAGGAAGACCGTGGCTGGTGGAGCCTGGACTTACAAGTAGGTTTCTGGTGCTTGAACCAATCACCCACATCTGAATACATGCATCTAAATTAGTGGCATTATTGCATTGAATGTTAGAAGCAAGAGTCAAGTGTCATTAGTTTGAATGCGTCAGGGTTCTTGGTAAGTCTCTGTACATTGCATCCTGTTTTCTATGTCGGATGCACATTAGTTTTCATTCAACAATTAATACAGCTTGGTAATTTTGAATGCTATTTATTTACCAAGTACTTATATGAATCAAAATACACTAGTCTGCATGGAAACAACTGCAACCATTCAGTGCAAGTATGTGATCCACTTGGAACAAAAATCCCTCTGCAGGGCTTTGCATGGAGATGTTGCTGTTGGTTGGACTCCAGATTTGAGTATTTCTAATTATCTTTCAACACCTTTAGTAATTGTACCTGCATTGTGCATTTCTAGCTGCTGCCCGCAGCTTTTATGGAGTTTGATGCAGTGTTTATATATTACTGAAGACACTCTCTACTACCCATTTAATCTCAGTGTTTTATGGCAATGCCCTGAGTGATGGAGTTCTTATTCAGAACATCTAGAAACCTCATTTAGGTGTTGTGTTTTGTTTTGGTTTTCCCCTGCAACTTAAAATGATAAATTGGTCTCATCTGAGAACTTCTGGCTTGGATGTCAAAATCACTTCATGCTATTTTTTCCCCCATCGTGCATAATGACTGAGATGAGCTTTTACTTGGTGGACTGTACAAATGTTTTATGTTTTAGCCTTAAAGAGTCAGTGACACAACTGTGGAATTTGTAAGGTGGTTGTTAAGGAGAATATCAGCTCTGTAGAGGTTAAATGCATGGATACAGATACCAGCCAGGTCCTGTTGTGATTTTTAACATTCCTTACAAAATTTTAAATTACCTTTGTGCCCGAGACATTACAAAGTAAAATCTTTGAATGGGAGATGTTCATTTTCTGTATTTCCCAGGATTTAAAAGGCTACCAGAGATCTTTAATTTCTGTCATTTTGCTGCAACTATATGGGTAACGAATTATGATGTTGGAATAGGTCATGCGTATTTCAAAGGAATAAGTACTGATCTCAAGCTGCAAACCCCTGAGGTTGACATGCTGATAAGTCTACACTACATATGTGAAGCAACCCCAAAGAATTCCTCATTCAGCTATGTCTTGAACTTAAATTAAGAGGCTGAAGTTATTAAAAAATTGTCGTGAAGATACAATAGAAATTCAAATGTGTAATTTGATTAAACTGTACCTTTTGTGTAATGTGAAATGTTTCTTTTTCAGCACAACTTCTGCTGTCACAGTCAAGTCCGCAATCAGGAGGCTGAAGGAGTTGAAGGACCAGTAAACCAATGCCATGATCACTGGTGGATATGGGACTTTTGTATAATTTAACCGACCAGGACATGATCTCAACATCAAAATAAAAGCAGTCTGGAGCGGAGTTCTGTCTTTGTGTCTCTGTGATGTGTATAAATATAAAAAGCTGTTGCCTGCAAGAGGACGTTTGGAGTTTACACTGTAGACAGCAGTACGACATATGCTTGAACGTTTATTCGTTTCTATAGGCTTATGAGGTCCTTTTTTCCCAGTAGACATGCAAGTTAGTGGTAGCATCTCAACAGAAGCAATCCTCTGGTTCACAACATCTGGAGTTTCAGTTCATTTACTGAGTCACTAAGAACTAATCCTGTATTAGGATGACATGCATTTGTCCTGCTTGTGAATATGATTCAAGTGAACAGCTTACGATTTACTGGGTAAAAGTTTTATATGGACAGTTTCTTAGTTCTTTGATCATTTGTTTGCCTATAAATCTCAGCCAACCAGCTGACTGGTTACTGGTTATGTCTATGGGATTGAAGATGAAAATATTTATGCGATTCATCTTAAATGTCAGATTTTTATTCACATTTTCATACTGACACCCCCTTGCGAGATGGATCTCTAAGTTCTTCAGAGCAAAAATAAGCTGACATTTAAAAAAAAAAAAAAAAGGTATTACGATGCAAGATAAAGGGATTTTGATTGGCCATATTTTGAGCTTCCAAGCAGAACTTGAGATGCAGAATCAGATCTTATTTCATCGAATGATCAAATTCATCTGCAGTGAGATTGTATTTAGTGTCTATTCTCAGAATAGCACATCAAAATAAGTTATACGTAAAGTTGAACAATGCTCGGCTTGTCACTGAATTGTGTTAAATATGTAGTTTAATGAAATCTCAAAAGAAAACTTGTGTTCATCTGTGTTGAGAAAGTGGTAACATACAAATGTCTTTTACTGTTCTAGATATATTTTATATGAATTTCCTCCTTAGACCTAGGAAAGTAACTGTTTTAGCTTATGTTAAATAATTGCCAGGATTGGAATACAAAAGTTTTTTCCGATACATTTTTTATTTTTTCAATGGAATGTACTTTGTAGTGGACCGTGTTTTGTTTTTTTTAATAAAGATGTGAAACTTGAGTCCACTACATAGGATAAAAATGTGCTGATGGTCTCAGGAGGATATGCTCGTTAATTTCAGAAACTACTGACAATATTGCTGTGAAATTCCAAATACAAATACTGTAATTTAGGGCATTTCTACAGAAAATGACAAATCAGACACTGAATAAAACAGAGATTTAATGCACCTGTAATAAATGGAATCAGTCTGATTTCCAGCCACAGCTTTAATGACATTATTAGTGAATGATGTGACTTCCTTTCCTTCCTCTTGATCACAGTCCAGATGTTTTCATGTGGTTCAGGTGTTTGGACTGAATGACGATGACTCTTGTATGTGTCGTGAACATCCCCCAGGGTGGCAGTAGAGCTCCACAGTGACTCCACCTTCCACACCTCCACCAGCAGAGGCGCAGTGTCCTCTTCACTCCTGGAACACTAACAGTCATGGCGGCATCCAGTGTTTTCAGACCAGGTTTGTTCAACCACAAAGTTGCAATAGTAACGGGTGGAGGCACCGGGATCGGTAAAGCCATCTCTGCAGAGCTGCTGGAGTTAGGTGAGTGGGGGGTGTTTGGTTTCATTACACACACATGATACAGTATGACACGAACAAGGGACATGAACTTTGGCACATTTGGTCTGACCTGTTTGTCTACAGTCAGGCTCACTTACCAGATATCTATGAATGGTAACAGATCCAATAAACTGTGATTTTCCCCTCCTGAACTGTCATGCATAGTGGTCACTATAGTGGGCAGTTATTCTCCAGCTCTTCTCTTGTATCTTCATGGTTTTTGTTTTAGTTCCATATCAGACAACACAGTGGACACTTGTGCATCACCTCATACACTGACATTCATACAATTACTGTAACTTTGCTGTTGTTGATACATCTGATCTGTAGTAACATGTTTGAGAGTAAATCATTTGCTATTTATTATTAGACTGTCATTCTCTTAAACACATTTTTGAAAAATAGATCAAATAAGCTTTATTTGTCACTAGCCCAGTTATACACAGTACAACGCACAGTGAAATGTGTTTTGTACCTGCATCCAATTTCAATTAAAAAAAACCGTAAAAGATAAAGATTCAATAAAATAAATAAATAAAAGAAAAATGAAGGTTCAAGAGAAAAATAAGGTTCAGAAATATACATACATATACATAAATAAATCAAATAAGCAGAAGGAACGCTGTTGTATATTATATAAGGTGCATTTATAAAAAGGTGGCCAGTGTATAGTGCAATGTCCAGTTTAAAGCTCAGAGTTAATATTATGTCCATTAAGTAATAACTAGAGTATGATCAAATGTGAGAGAAGATCAGATTAGCTGCATTTAAAAAAATATTTTATACTTTTCACACCGTATATCACTGTAATATTGCGTTACAAATACATGTTTCTTTTCTTCAAAAATTAAACACATGGTGTCCAGCTGAGTGGACAGTTTTGTAACTCCATAAAAAACAGGTTCATCACATTGTTTTTTCATGCCTAAAGAGGAATAAGAACACTCATGAAAAAAATTGACTAAGGTTCTTATAATTCATGTATCAAAGGGATAATCTCAATAAACGCTCAAATCATTTAATATCCTAATAAATTAAAGTACATTTTCAAGAACAGAAACACATTTGTATGTCAGAGGTGAGGATTTTCTCCTTTCCTCTGCTTTAAAAATATGAGGTGTCTTCATAATTCAATGTTGTATCGACTATAACTGGATGTAATGTAGCTCAAACCAGGTCCAACAGTAACACGCTGCAAAAACACTGGTGCTTCGCTGTTAATAATCTGTGATACCATTTATGATTAATAAATAACTGAAACCAATGTGGTATTCCTACTGAAAATACTTTAAAGATGAAATATGCAGTATTTGTACTCTCAAATTTAAAAAAAAAAAAAAAAGACCCATTTCCAATGGGTCCTCACAGACTGGAACACACACTGACTAAAGTATAAAGCTCAGTATTTACACACATCTGTGTTGTGGTGGCATCAGGTTTTTTCCTCAAACTAAAACTCACAGATATTTTAACAGTCAATAAAATAACACTGTCTAATAGTCTTCAAGAGCTGCATCAGCTGATAGTTTACATTATAGCTCTGTTAGCTTAGCTCCGTTTTTAGACAGAAAACGGCCAAACTTTTTTCTGTTTTTTTTAAATATATATACACACACAGACACACACACAGTATATTGCCAAAAGTATTGGCTCACCTGCCTTGACTCACATGAACTTAAGTGACATCCCATTCTTAATAAATAGGGTTTAATACGACATCGGTCCACCCTTTGCAGCTCTAACAGGTTCAACTCTTCTGGGGAGGCTTTCCACAAGATTTAAGAGTGTGTTTATAGGAATTTTGGACCATTCCTCTCGAAGTTCATTTGTGACATCGCACACTGATGTTGGACCAGTAGGCCTTGCTCTCAGTCTCCACTCCAATTCATCCCAAAGGTGTTCCGTCACGTTGTTGTCAGTACTCGGTGCAGACCAGTCCAGTTCATTAACACCAAACTCTTCCATGCCTTTAATGGACATTGTTTTCATGTTGGAACAGGAAGGAACCATCCCCAAACTGTTCCCATAAAATTGGGAGCATGGAATTGTCCAAGATCTCTTGTTTCAGTGTAGCAAGAGCCTTACATAATGACATGGGCTCATTTTGTGTCACTGATTTTATGATTTGCCAGTTGTATAACAGGTTCCTCTGTTGTCTTGTCATGGCTCATTGGTGCGTCTTCAGGCTGCAATGTGGTGATCTCCAGCAGAAAGGCAGAGAGGCTGGAGGCAGCAGCAGTGGAGTTAAGGAAAAAGATCTCCCCCTCCAGCCCTGCCACCGTTACATCTCTACCATGCAACATCCGCAGTGAGGACGAGGTGGGCTTCTTTACCACTGTGTTTTCAGAGTGTATTCGACCCATCGTCGTGTCATCTTATCACAACTCCTTCTCCTCCAGGTGAAGAATCTTATGTCGACAGTGCTGAAGAAATACGGCCGCATAGACTTTTTAGTGAACAATGGAGGCGGTCAGTTCAGCAGCCCCGTGGAACACATGTCATCTAAAGGCTGGAAGGCTGTGGTGGACACCAACCTGACGGGAACATTTCACTGCTGCAAGGAGGGTGAGGTGCAGACAGTACGTTTTAGATCAGGGTGAGAGTTTGTAAACTGTTGGTGTGAAAATGTCGCTGTTCTTTACACACAGTCTACAGTGCATGGATGAAACAACATGGAGGCGCCATCGTCAACATCATTGCTGACATGTGGAAAGGTTTCCCAGGCATGGCGTAAGTAATGCTACTGCGGAGGGCACTAATGATGATGATTTCAATATAATTTACAGTAATATACGTCTAGATAACGCCCTGAAGCCCCATAGGAGTAGTACAGAGTGGAAATGTGTCATGTGGTGTCTAGATTATGTTCATCTTCCCCTCCTCTGTTTTAATGTTACATCACCTTCCTCTTACATCCAGTCTATACCAGAATAATTAATAATAAACACTCCACTACAGCACAGCTGTGGACTGGTTCCAAAAACCAACAGACTTTTTATGATTGACCTAAATTAATTTTAGACTGAGGAATTCTAAACCAGAGTAACTTTCCCTGAAGTACATAAATCAGCCTTTGGACTTAACCCATCCTTGGCCTTCCACATCCACATCCCATAGACGAAGGCAGTGGTTTAATTTCTAACATGTAGATTCAATATGGAAAATGTGACATTTGCATTTTGTGCTGAATTTAATTTGTGAAAATCCTTTGACTCGCTCCTCTGTGTTTCCACGACCATAATTAAAGGACACGGTGTTTTGCATCATTAAATGTTTATAGAAAAAAATTCAAGAAATTTTTCTCAATTATGCAAAACATTTTTACACTCACTTGAAGTGGTTTTGCCTGTTTCAAATGTGCATAATGAAATGAAAACACCTTTCTTTAAATAAATTCTGCAACTGCAACATTTAATTTGTGGCTGATCAGCTGACTAACACACACCCTCTTGGATATTCCCATAACCTCCTCCAACCTCTCTGCCTTTTTTTTTGGTAGAATATTTTTATTGAGGTTTTCAATCATAAAAGCACAGCATTCACTTCAGTCACAATTTACTCTCCTTCACATATATCTGTACTATTTAATTCAAAACAAAAACAAATGAAAAAAAAACAGCATACAAAACATCAAACAAAGCTTCTCTTTTTTTTTACTGTGGTTTTTCAACTAAACAAAAATGAGAATCCACTGGAATCCTCCAAGTCCATGGTATACAAGTGTCAATATGACATTTTTAAACACTTTTGTCCATCTCTTACTCAGAGTCTCATTCATCAACTCACATGCTGGTTTACAAACAAGCTGTTTTCCTCCTTGTTGAAACACTACCCTCTTCTTTTGTTACAGCCACACAGGAGCAGCAAGGGCAGGAGTGGATAACTTAACCAAGAGTCTGGCCATCGAGTGGGCGTCGTCAGGAATCCGAGTGAATGCTATTGCACCTGTATGTGCAGTTCACAAGATAATGCGAAAACAAATTTGAAGTTTCTCTCATCAGAGCATTAATTTACATTCTGTATGTTTTTGGTTACAGGGTACGATTTTTTCCAAAACTGCAATGGAAAACTATAAAGAGTACGGACCCACTCTGTTCAAGATGTCGGTTCCTTTTAGTCCTGCAAAGAGGCTCGGAGTCCCAGAAGAGGTGAGCAACTGACAAAGCAGCAGAGTAAAATACTACAGTGCAGCTGACAAATGAAAGTACAGGTGTCAAACAAAAACCAGCCTACGGGATGAATTTGTGAAATGCAAAAATTATACTGAAGATATTAACAATCAACACTGTCTTCCCCCATAGGTAGCTGGGATAGGCTCCAGCACTCCAACCCTCTCTGAAGGATAAAACGGTTCAGATGATGGATGGATATTAACAATCAATGATGTTAAAATCATTTTAGTTGAGGTTCCACATACAGGCCGGTATTAGCTGAAGTGGATCAGGCCTGTAAAATGCTATCATAATAACCTATAAATAATGACAACTCCACATTTTTGTCTTTTAGAGTGGGGGAAAAAAAAGGTTAAACAATGTGAAAATGTTTAAATTGACAAACAATCCTTTTGCACAAAATGTGAATAACATGAACAAATATAACCAATCTATAATGTATTAAGAGAAATCAGAGCAGTTTTAACTGATATTAAATTTTTTTTTTGTATTTGTAGATTCATTGGGATCTGTAAGTTTTAATACACATGCGTAAATGATGAACTGAGGCAGAATATTGAATATTGTTAAAATTGCAGTTTTTTCTTAAGACAGAAAACTTTGTAGATATAAACATTTAGTAATGTAGTTTTACTTTTTCACTGTTTAATATTTTACTGTTTTGGCCCAGTTTAGATCATATTGGGCTGAATGTGGCCCCTGAACCCAAACGAGTTTGATACCTCTGATTAAAGGATAACTCTAATTGGAGAGGTCTCTTGTCTCTGTTCAGATCTCCTCTGCTGTGTGTTTCCTGTTGTCTCCTGGTGCCTCTTACGTCTCTGGAGCCACACTGAGGGTTGACGCCGGGCAGAGTTTGTACCACTCCATCTGGGAGATACCCGGTATGTGTAAACAATGCTCAATCAATAAACCAAGAGACCATGCAGTGCTTTTAAATGTTTTTTTTTACTGGCTACAGTTGTGTGCGCTTTATTTATTCTTCATGTTTTTGTCCTTTCAGACCACAGCGAATGGCCTGAGGCTCCAGAGGGCGAGAACCTGGACTCACTGAAGGAACTGCTCAACCCAAAAAGCAAACTGTAATGCAGACTAGTGGCATAGTCTGAAACTGTTAAATAATGGCAATATCTAACCATTACTCAGATCAGCACTGAACATTATGGACAAATGCAACTGCACTCATAAAAAAACAAGATGCACATTCCCCATTTTTATGATGTGCCTTTTACAAATAATGTGCATAAATGTATGTAATAAACAGAAGTGTATGATTATTTTACAACTCTAATTATTTGTAACAAACTGTTGATTTGAATGTATATTTGTTTGTTTATTTTACATTTGCTAAGATTTTTTTTTTTTGCATGATTGTAAAAAAGTGTTTAAATGTAATCATAGCTACATTATCTGTGCTGTTTCAGGGTCATTGATTTCATACAGGAATTTTTACCATGATTAGTTTTCTGTTCCTTGTACCTGGTTTCTACAGCAGCAACAGAATATGTCTCTCTTGTCAACCATCTGGCCTGGCCTTACTGTTATTCTTTGTTATATTGAGATACTACTATTTTCAAGAAATGTAAAATAAAAGAGTAGAATTCAGGGAAAACTATGTAATCCACAGGTTTGTGCCAAAATATACAGATTTACTAAAGCCTTGACAAAGTGATGCCTTGTAGAAATTTTAATGAGCTGTGATAAAATGGTTTAACATCTAGGTATAAAACAAAACTGATTTTTTTGTGTGTCTTGGGTTTGGTTTTTTTTTGGGGGGGGGGGTTGTTTTGTTTTAAATATAAAGTTGATTTGAAAACTAAAATTGTCGTACGTTAAACTTATTACAGTTTTGTTAAAAAATAAAAACAGAAGCTACTGTAAGCTAATGTTTTAATTTAAGTAGTTTCAAGCAATTCTGAAGTATTTATAGTGATTTATTAATGCAGTGATTTACAGTGTGGTCTTCTGAAAGGTGTAAATTTACAGTTATAATCTGTGATACCTGTTTAGTACTGAATTAAACATTCTGTATTTTAGCTTGTCCCTTGACTAGTTTGTGATTTTGGGTTTCCATTATTATTATTATTATTATTATTATTATTATTATTATTATTATTGAGAACAGTTAGATTGCTTAAAAAGCGAAAAGAAGGAACGGAACTACTTTTGTCCTACGGGACATGCCGTTGTTCTGCCGTGCCGTAAAATATCGTTGACTGTCGCAACTTCTCATCAGGCAACAGAGGTCACAACAAAACATTCAGGTACAGTAATCTTTCTTAATGAAACCTGTTAATTTAACGCATTGTCTTTTCGTCTATGATAGCACTTTACCACTATTTTTTCATAATTGTAAAGGCTGGAATAAAACCTGACTCTTGTAACTCGTGCTGACATTTGTAAGTAGCCTGAGCACGATGTTAGCATTGAGCGAACGAATATTCGGTGACTTTACTCAAAATTATTCAGCGTTTAATTTAAGTTATTAATAATGATTTATTTCATGAATTATAACGATCATATCATTGTTAATGTTTGGATGTATTATCAAATGCAGGGTTTCTTTAGGTTCCCCTGACCCGATGTGTTGCAGTTGTACTCAGAATGATCAAATCAATAATCTTTATACCTGCACCAATAATATTTAATTTACTACATTAGTGGTCTTTCTTTTTCTTTTTTTATTAACTTTGCGGGTGTTCCCCCACTTAACATTTTAAGATGACATTTTTACGTTATGCTATTGTTTACGTAACAGAGATGAGCTGCAAAGTTTAACACATTAAAAAAAAGTTTTGCCTCAGTATACATTTCACAACCCTCATATACTGCCATGTGATACTAGCTCTCATGTTACGAAGTTTATACATTTTTTCACCAAATGAAACAGAATTGTAACTAACGTTTTTTTTTATTTTTATTTTTTATTATGTGTCTTATGATACCATTCTATCAAGATATACTGACAGTAAGAGGAAGGAACTGAAGAGGAAAAAGTATTGACTAAAAAGACAAAAAGCATGAAGTGTGAATTTATTCAGTGCGCTGTGGTATCAGTTTAAAAGACTTAATATACAAAAAGTTCACAGAGTATCAGAAATTGATGCCTCACACCATCTGTAACCTCCGTGTCCATGTGTACCATTGATGTAGGTGTAAATATTGACATTTGGTTCCAGTACATTGGTAACTTATCACATGAGCAGGTAATACAGTCCACTAATATATATAGGTGTTGCTTATTATTGCATTACTCTGAATGTAAATGTTTCTGTCATCACTACAAATCGACCTGAAATGTTAAATCACTACCATAAAAATAATTAATCTGTGACCCCTGTATCTATTTTCAGTATGGGTGGGGACCATGGCCCCAACAAAGTGTCCCTGCCAGACTGGCGGCAGTGGAAAGTGGAGGGAACCCCACTGGAGTTCACACAGCAGAGGCTGAAGGCCAGAGGGCTCAAAGATCCATGGGCACGGTTAGTATTCACACACATCAACAAGAAACATCAAACAACTTGTTTGCATCGTGGGTAAATTAATCACTTCTTACTTTAGGCCAGATTGTGACTGTTACTGGTTTCTATGCAGCATCAAGACGTATGTCCAAGTCTGAATAAAAATGAAAAGTGTTTAGTATATGCATTTCCAGACCACTAATTTTACTAATTTATTCTGAAAATAAAGAGTACACATTATTCATAGATTTTTTTTTAAAACTCTACAATCTAAAAAAATTAATTAGAAGTCTGAATATTGAGGCGGTAAAGTGGACACCATGTTGATATGTAGTTCTTATTTATCAAAGCTGATATCTTGAGCCAGGATTAATTAACTGTAAAATCTTGGTTTAAAGAATTTTGAACAACAAACCAGTCAATTGTATTATGGCTGACTAATGGAGCATTTTTGGAGGCAAACTATAATAATGATTCTGGTTACTGAAACCAAGATCTGCTGGTATGAACAATGTGTAGAATGTCTTTACACTGATTGTAATGAAATAAATGATACACACTTTAATACTTATCTAATATGTGTCAGCTTGCTACAATCACATGAAAGATGCAGATTCACACAGATTCCTGTAATTAAAATGCTGAATGTCACATTTGGTAAGCTGTTGACCTCTACCTTGCACCCATTAGTTCGAACATTATTTTTCTCTGCAGTAACGAGGCATGGAGATTCTCAGGTGGCTTCGCTCGTGCTGTGACCCTGTCAGATGTGCTGTTTAGAGGATTCAAGTGGGGCTTTGCTGCCTTCACTGTTGCTCTGGCTGTGGAGTACGCACTGTTCCCACCTAAGAAGGGCGGCCACTAATGATCACCTCCCAAATCCCAACATTATATAATGGATTCTAATAATATTCTGTATTTTCTGTTAATTAAATGTCTTTTTGATCACCGTACAGTTTTGCTTGTTCTTCTTAGACTTTGTCCTGAGGTTGTTAATGTAAATGTACTCCCTCCCCTCTAGTACTATTTAGTCTTGCTTTCTCTTTTTTCCCAGTTTCCTAAAGCACATCTTAAAACATTTTACTGTTATTATTAGAAAAACAAGTACTACAGTAACCAGCAGCGCTATTACATCCAAACAGAAGTACTGGATCAAGTTGAGGTCATGGACATTAGCTTTGAGGTGTTTTGCCCCTTTGTGTCGCATCACAAATTCCGTCCAGTAAACGGAAAGTTCAAGTGGTTTGATTGGACGATCAGTATGAAGAGCTGACAGTCTCTGGAGATTCTCTCTGTACCTGAAAAAAGACAGAAAATTAAAGAACAGGTTTATCCAAGCCTTTAAAATTACTTGGGTTTCCTTCACTTGTAATTATATTGGGATACATATACATTTTCAGACAAAACATTCAAAAGTGTTAAAAACACTCAGTGGAAACAATTGCACAGAAGTAAGGAAACAGAAATCACTTTGAGTGTTGATCCTTAAATTTTGTTGTAAATTTCAACAGGGGGGGTGGTGTGCTGAAACAAACAAAACCCGACTGGTTCACTAGTGTTGGTAGTTTAATCTGTAGTAATGCACTGTATCCTTCAAATCACTGCACATTTCCAGCATCACTTATTGCAAGAACCACACCTTAAAGTTTTCAGATTTGTGGTGATCAATTTTCCAGTAAATCTATGTAGGTTTTTAAAACATGCATAAAACAGTTTATCTAAAGAATTTGAACGTAAAAAAGCAGGGTTCAATAATATTTACAAATAGATATTTTAACAGAGGAAGGAAAAAGGTGTTAGAACTCTATTGGTGCGGGTATGACATCTGATTTAGAGTATTTGGATTAGATATTGACAGTATCTGCTTTGTGCTGAAACAAATATGTCAACACTGTTAAATTCTGTTCCCTATCAGACATGTGTTTTTTATATTTTATATTAGTAATGCACAGCTAGCAGAGGTAAAGACCCACTCAACTTAAAAAAGTCCTAGTGCATAGTACCCTAGCATTATCAAACTTAGTGGAAGTGTTGCGCCACACCAAGGCTACAAGCAATGGTTATTTTTTTTTATCTATCTATCTATCTATCTATCTATCTATCTATCTATCTATCTATCTATCTATCTATCTATCTATCTAT
>JAQQZY010017015.1:0-12159 GCA_030068375.1 Ostorhinchus rueppellii | reverse complement strand
CACACACACGCACACACACACGCACACACACACACACACACACACACACACACACACACAGGGCACCATCGATTCCCCAGAAACCACAGTAGCGCAGCAGCGTTAGCCTCTCCTCTGCCAAGCTCTTAAACACGCTGAAACCAACCTCTGCTCTTTACAGCCTCTGTTCCACACCAGCCCTCTCTTCTTACATGTCTTCCTCTCTCATCCGTCTTTCCTTCCACCCATCATTCATTACTCTTTATATCACTCCCTAAATATCCTTTCTGCTCAGATACAGGCCAGACGTGTCATAGGGCCAGCAACTGCCCAGTGAGATGGACCGTAATACAGCTCGCCTCGTCTGGCCTCACCACCTCATATTGGCCTGTTGGGTGATGTGCTTGTAAATGTAAAATATAGCTTGACATCGAGTATAGCTCTCTATTACGCCTGCTTTTTTTCAGTCCAAAGAGTGACCACAAAGACTGTGTGCACTTTCAGACACGTCTTGTTTTGTTTATTTCAACTAAGACTCTACGTCAAGCTGACATGTGAATCATCCCATAAAAATAAACTGAAGGTTATGCTCATATAAATCATATTACATATCGGATTATGACTACAGTGTAAAAAGTGACCCTGGTTTAATAAATGTTTTTAGCAATAAGTAAACATTTATTCCATAAACAATATTAATGGTAGTTTTGAGAAATAGTTTATTAAATATATTTAAATAATTGATTGATGAATTACAGTAGGAAAAACTTTTAATGCCATAATATTGAGTAGCCTACTAATAAAAGAACAAGTATTCGGATTTATTTTATTCATTTTTAAGAAATAATTAGAAATAAGTGAATAAAGTGTCAGGATTGTTGAGGTAAAAAAAAAAAGTTTAGATGATAGTTTTCACACATTGCACCCATTTATTATGAGCTTCTTATAAACAATAAAATGCGTATAACACAACAGTCTATATTAATTAGAAAATGACCCAAGTCTAACTTTTCTTTTTTTTAAAGCAAATTTTGTAAAATTTCACCTACAGCTTCGGTAGGGCTTAATTTTTATTTATTTTTTTGGTGAAAAAATGAAAAATCACAATTTTTGTTTTGAAAAATAAAGCTTTAATCTACTTTTCAAATGAAAGTAATTTGGTAATTACAAATATTTATGTTACCTAAAGTACATTTCATTAAGTTGTTGACTTCAAGTAACCTATGGACGTATTTTCTTGTTTCTGTCTCAGACTGTAAGTTCAGTGAAGGGTAGCTTTTTTTTTCATTAAAAGTATACAATAAAAGATCTTTTAAGGAACAGAGTAAAACAGGAAGAAGTGTTGCAACTGGAAAAACCTGCTTCATTGTTCACACTGACTTATGACTATTGTTTTAAGATCTGAAGATCCGTAAACCTACCCTTCAATGGATGATGTGAGATGCTGCTTATTATCCTGAAGGTGAAGTTGAATGCGATAATGTTTCCACTGATGTCCATGTTAATGCACGAGACAAATAACAGATTACACAACAGTTTACATCAGTCTTTATGAAGGCTGGGACATTCTGTACTCTATTGGCTGAGTGAAAACCTAGAACCATCATTTCCCCCCCTGTACCTAGCTTAAGAAATGACAAAATTCTGTCTAAAAATGTCCTTGTTGGCCTGTTAAAACTACTATCAGACTAATACAACAACTCTTTCTTTAACTGTATTAACCCTTTAAAGATCTGTAGAAGTTAAGACCTCTGATAACTTCTATATTTAACTGTTCCAAAGTGATTTATTACAATTTATTATAATATTATCCTCTGCATTTTGCCTTTTTTGGGGCAAAAATTTGATATATTCCTACACTGAATTTACTGACATGTTTAGAAAAGGTTAGGGTGAAGTCAAAGGTTATTATATCTAAACTAGTGCTGTCAAACAATTACAATTTTTAATCAGATTAATCACAGGGTTGTTGTGGATTAATTTCAATTAAACATGATTAAACAGCATGCATTTTTAATCTATCACGTTTCATTTTTTATGAGCAAACAGACTCGAGGAAGAACGTCATATATATGTATTTAATGTGTTAAAGGTATGGTGGGAGATCTTTTTTTGGAACATTTTTTACCACATTGCTTGAAAACCTCTTAACCATCCCATTGTACCCACTGAAATAGAATGTTTGCAAAAAAAGAGAAAAGTTTTAGTCCAGTCTAGAGGGTGTAACCAGAGGAAAACTCTGACTTTAGTGATCATCTTTACACTTATTGGCTGCTGATACGTCCATCAGATATCAGTCCGCTTTGCTAATCGCTAAGCTACCTTACTCTGTGAACTACAGTATGCTAGTGTGCTACTGTGGTTTGGCTTGTTGGCTAAACGACGTGAGTTCTCGCGAATGCTCGTGAACTTCAGTGACTGCTCGAGACAGCGTGTGCGTCCATGTATTTGTGAAGGCGTGGTTCCAAGGGGTGGGCTGAAGAAGGAGGGAGGGAGTGTATCATTTCAAAATCTCACTTATGTTGAATTGCTTGAACTGTTTTTTCCAAGATCTCCCAGCCTACCTTTAATTAAACATCTTCAACAGTTTCAAGAAAACAACTTGAAAAAACTGTTCTGTCTTGTTTTTTGTCCTCATATTTCCATGTGGAAGGCTAACATGCTGTTTAGCGTCTTCCATCTTTATGGGTTGGTTCTGCTCCCTGTCACTACTAGATCAACTGTACTTGGACAAACTGCCCCAAATGTGTTACCACAAACATTCAGAGTCACTTTGCGCTGCAGATGGGTTAACTGTGTTTTTTTTTTTTTTTGTTTGTTTTTTTTAATCAAATTAATCATGATGATGGATTAATCCACATTAATTTTGACAGTGCAAAACCAAAACAGACAAAAATGAAGAAAAAGTGACTTTCAGCAAAATATATTGTGAACTGAACAAGCAGGTGTTTACAACCACTGTCATCTGTTAAATTTCATGGATTTAACTCCACTGTTCATTTATGTCTTTGAAGGTTAAATGAAAGACAGTGGACAGACACTGATTTTTTATTATTTAACAAAGCTTTTATTTTTAAAATTTATAAACATACATAAGGAACGTGTTGAAAACTCAAGATGTGCTTTCTCAAACATGCCAAACATTCAGGACAAGACATTGAATGTGGATTGTTCTCTTGGTAACCACATAAAATGACAAGTGAACTTCAAGGAAACATTTGAAAAGTCACAAAAAAAAGAGAAACAACCAGAAAAGCACTAGAAGAGCACAGACCTTCACCAAGGTAGTGTTTGTACTTTTTAAAATTTATTTTATTTATTTATTTTTTTAAGGTAGGATTTGTATTTTCCTTCACTAGATGGTGCTGAATGACCTCATATACAACTCTGTGCTGCCATGCCCTATCTCACGATGATAAAGAATCCTTTAAAAAATTCCTTAATCCAGACGGTGATCCGGATCACCTCCAAAATGTAATCATCTCTTCCTTGACCCAGAGTGGACATATCCTGAAAATTTCATCAATATCCAGGTGTAACTTTTTGAGTTATGTTGCTAAAATAAACAAACAAACCCACAAACCCTGGCAAAAACATAATCTCCTTGGCGGAGGTAAACATTGTTAATTATGTGTGAATTTCTGTTGCCATTACTGAGTTGGAGAGATGGTGGTGGCATTAAGATGTGGTGATAAAGGCTACATCTCACAGTCAATTATTTTATTTTATTTTATTTTATTTTACATGGAGGCGCGTATATGAATTCAGGACTCTTAGTCATATTGTCTTAACCATGTACATTATTAATTAATGAAAAACAAATTCCCCCATAATAAGACATGTTACTTTTGTCTGTGTGCAAGTTTGCATCTTTTCTCAAACATTTCTTTTTTTCATTTTATTCAGAAAAATCCTGCAGGTAATTACTATTCAGTGTATTGAAAATGACTGTAATTTATTTAAATGAATTCTTATTCTAAGTGTTGTTTAGGTTTAGATTTACTTGAAAGCCGTTCCATTGCAACAGAATCTCACAGTAACACTGCGTTCTTTCCACCATTTTGGGCTGAAAGCAGTTCTTTGAAGTCTCACAGCTTTGTTTATTCTCTTTGCTTCTGTAAAGGGTACAGATTAACTCATTTTCACAAAAACTGAAACTAAATTATTTGGTCACAGCAACATCAGTGTATGGCAACTCTGCTATGTTGGACTAAAAGCTGTTGTCCAAAAGGCTCCAGAATTTTCACCTCTTTAGTACAAAGTCCTACTTGTAGCAGTTAATGAGAAATTTATATTAACAGAGTTTAATACAGATATACAAATTTTTTCAGTTTTTTTTTTTTTTTTGTATTCTTTCAAACCAAAAACAGGAGAATCCTTTTTTTAATTAACTTGGTAATGTTGGCAAATTATTCCTGTGTCAAGATGACATTTCTACTCTTTATTTTACAAGAGGGAAATTATAAATTTTGTAGTTGTTTGTTGACGTGCAGTGTAGCATGTATTGCCTGTTAGAGAGGAAAAATCAGTATTCTCTGTTAAAACCCAACTATATCTATATATCCTGAGAGAAAGAGAAATAGTATACCTGGGGAGAAAAGACTACAGACAACCTTTGAGAAATAAAAGGTGGGAGACAAAGGGGAGAGCTAAAAGGAGGAAAGGCATCACAGGGGCCATGATGGAGAGAGAAAACATCAATACCTTGTGCATTTAGAGGAAGTGAGTGAGAAAGACAGAGCCATGGGAGAGAGGCAGGGAGCTCCGCTGAGAGAGGGGAAGGAGGCTTGAGAATCAAGAGGGGAAGTCTAAATGAGATTATCTGAAAGACGTCGAAGACAATGAGAGATGGATGCAGAGAGAGAGACAAAAAGAGGAGAGTGGAAGGCTTTCTATGAACTGCACAGGAGGAAAAATCCAGCCTTGAATCTGCAGCAAATCAGCAAGAACATATTTCCATCTTAGCTTTCAGCTTGGGCTTCAAGACTCTATTAATGTGTGAAAGTAAATGGTACCATCATAGCTGCACGTCTATCAAGAGACAAGGGGCCGCACCTTGAAAATGGAGCTAATGATGAATTAGCTCATAATATAATACCACTAATGGCCACTAGAGTCTGGCTCCAAAAAGCCCCTGGCTCATACCAAACCTTGTCTAAAACATATATTTACAGGAGCCATTCTGATTTCATTTATTTGATACAAAAGCTCTAATAAATGATCAGGGGAGCAAATAGAATGCTTTGACATCTGCCGTGTTGATTAATGATTGACAGGAATGATTGACAGCTCACTCACCTGCCAAGTCAGACTTTTAAAGTTTCTAATTATTGAGTAAAACAAACAGATATCGCCACTACTGACAATACCACAAAACTATTTTATTGCAGAAATGAAGCCTTAAATTAAATAAATAAAATAAAATAACCATTCGGCACCTCAGGGGGGGAAGGCGGCAACTCGCCCACACTTTGTACAGTGGGGACAGGGAGCTGCTGATGTCAACTGAAGGTATAATTGGGCGGTGGAAGGAATACTTTGAGGAACTCCTCAATCCCACCAACATACATTCTGAGGAGGAAACAAAGCTGGAGGACCAGGGGGTGGATGGACCAATCTCCAGGGCAGAAGTCGCTGAGGTGGTAGGGCTGCTCCGTGGTGGTGGAGCTCCGGAGGTTGACGTCCGTCCCGGCTACCTCTAGGCTGTGGATGTTGTAGGGCTGTCATGGTTGACACGCCTCTACAACATTGCATGATCATCGGGGGCGGTACCTTGGGAGTGGCAGACTGGGATGGTGGTCCCTTTAAGAAGGGGGACCAGAGGGTGTGTTCCAACTACAGGGGGATCACACTCCTCAGCCTCCCCGGTAAGGTCTATGCCAGGGTACTGGAGAAGAGGGTACAATCGATAGTTGAACCTCAGATAGAGGAGGAGCAATGTGGTTTTCGTCCTGGACGTGGAACCGTGGACCAGCTCTATACCCTTGCTAGGGTGCTGGAGGGGGCATGGGAGTTCGCCCATCCAGTCCAAGTGTTTTGTGGATCTAGAGAAGGCTTACGACTGTATCCCCAGGGGCATGCTGTGGGGGGTACTCGGAAGTATGGGGTGGATGATCCCTTGTTAATTGCCATTCAGTCCCTGTACCGAAGGAGTGCAAATCTGGTCCATGTAGCCGGTAATAAGTCGGACTTGTTCCCGGTGAGGGTTGGACTCCGACAGGGCTGCCCTTTGTCACCGGTTCTGTTCATAGCCTTTATGGACAGAATTTCTAGGTGCAGCTGGGTGGGGGAGGGGATCAAGGATCTCGTCTCTGCTTCTTCCAGATGATGTGGTCCTCCTAGTTTCATTGAGCACTGACCTCCAGCTCTCACTGGGGCGGTTCGCAGTCGAGTGTGAAGCGGCTGGGACGAAGATTAGCACCTCCAAGTCTGAGGCCATGGTCCTCAGCCAGAAAAGGGTAGAGTGCCCACTCCGGGTACGGGAGGAAGTCCTGCCTCAGGTGGAGGAGTTCAAGTACCTTGGGATCTTATTCACGAGTGAGGGTAGGATGGAGCGGGAGGTCAACAGGCGGATTGGGGCGGCATCTGCAGTAATGCGGACGCTAAACCGGTCCATTGTGGTAAAGAGGGAGTTAAGCCGAAAGCCGAAACTCTCGATTTACCGGTCGATCTATGTTCCGACCCTCACCTATGGCTATGAGCTTTGGGTAATGACTGAAAGAATGAGGTCGCAGGTACAAGTGGCCGAAATGAGTTTCCTTCGCAGGGTGGCCGGGCTCAGCCTTAGAGATAGAGTGAGGAGCTCGGACATCTGGGAGGAGCTCAGAGTAGAGCCGCTGCTCCTCCATGTCAAGAGGAGCCAGTGGAGGTGGTTCGGGCATCTGGTGAGGAGGCCTCCTGGACGCCTCCCTGGGGAGGCGTTCTGGACATGTCCATCTGGAAGGAGACCTCGGGGCCGACCCAAGACACGCTGGAGGGATTATATCTCGCGGCTGGCCTGGGAACATCTCAGGATCCCTCCGGAAGAGCTGGTGGAAGTGACTGGGGAGAGGGCCGTCTGGGCCTTGTTGCTGAAGCTGCTGCCCCCGCGACCCGGACCTGGATAAGCGGAAGACAACGAATGAACGAAATAAAATAAATCAACTATTAAATTATTGACAGAAAATTCCAGTTAGTTGAAGCTTGAGCCTTTATTGGTCCTTCTGAACAACCAAAACCATGTTTTTTTCAAATATCAATTTCCATGTATGGTTTTCAATTTTGTATCATATTTAGGTCTCAATGCCCAAATATTATGATTTTTGAACAAACAAAAACATAATATAGCACGAACATGTCTAACAAATTGGTATTTACTTTTCAAAATTGGCAAGTTCTGGCAATATTGTAGTGACACTGGAAAGGCCTCTGGTGAATGAATTCCTCCTCCCTTGTGGATTATGTGGGTATTGCATGTATCTAATCGTATACGTCAGGTTTTTCAAGACAAAAAAGAGTGCTTTGATCATGCAGCAGGCTTCAGAGCTCATGTATCAAATTTGATAGGTTCATTACCGATCAAACTTCGTATCCCAGGACCTGCACAAACTCATGGATGGATGGATGGATGGATGGCAGACAATTCATTATCTGCACATGACTTAACTGACAAACAATCATGACCTCAGCTGCCTCCATGTTTACTTCTATTCAACAACCTCCTGTATATAACAAGATTCTTTTGCACAGATCAGGACCATGATCAGTTCAAATAATAATCTTATTTTTATTTATCTTACATACCATTTAATCTTCTGGTTTATTTCACCACTTGCATCATTTCAGTTTGTGCTCAGCTGTGTCCATCCTTTAAATAGGGCCATGTTGACCTAAAACATTACTGTATTTATCTTCCACTAAACTGGACAGCACAAATGAACACCAACAAAATACAGAGTATGAAGACCTGAAATGGATCATAAGGGCTATATTATATATCAGGGGATTCTATAAACATCCATTTTTACAGATACAGTTGGAAATAACAGTAGTTTGTTAGAATGACGGTGAAAACGTTTCAGTTTTATTTACAATCCACATCCACTTTTTCTGCTCTTTATGGTCATGTGTAAAGTGGTGCAATGACAACTGGATGGGTTTTATGGAATCAGGGATGCAGTACCTACTAGAACAGACTGAACATATGCATAATAAACATGAGTGAAGCTAGGAAAAGGACAAGACATAACATCTTAGCATGCAGATAGCCTTTAAAGGGTCAGTGTGTGACATTTAGTGACATCTAGTGGTGATGTTGCACCTTACGCTTTAGCACCTTTTGTATTCATTCTGAAATTTTGAAGGATACATTTTTCCAACATGGTGGACCACCAGGACTGCAGACTTGTTTCCACTGTTGATATAAATGATTATAAATGCACTCCTTTTTTTTTTACACAAGTGAAGAAATAATGAATACAAAATATCCTATATTTGCAATCATATCATAAATCCTCATAAATCTTCACATATCGTACTGGTAAACTAAACATGAGCAGGACTTCAGGGTTATGTGCATATGAATATGTCTACAATGAAAAAGTATTAAAACAAACTGGAAATAATGCATGGACATTAAAAATAAAATACCAGTGGTTTACATTATACTCAAAATGATTAAACCCTGTGACCATTACAGCCATTGATACGCTGACAGAAAGGCCTTTTATGGTGAGAAAGAATGTGGAACATAAACACAATCTGTTGCAATCAATCAGCTTCCTAGGTAACAAAATAATCACCAATAATCACTTCTATGTGTGTGTGTGTGTGTGTGTGTGTGTGTGTGTGTGCTGTAGGGTTTTGAAGGGGTCACATCAACAGACTGTCAGCGATATAATTGCACCTCATTAGTCGTACAGATTGGCGCCTTCCACTCCCTCTCCATTTTGCTCACTCTGGACGACCCCATAGGACAGCTGCCACTCAGAAGAAAGTCATTAACCAATCACAGCGTGGCATTTGTCACTAAGGGAAAAATAATGATAATCATAATCCTCAGGATCTCCCAGATAACTCATTTATTTCATTTAAAAGCCAAATTACAGTGTTCAAATGCAGCGGAGGCCACAGTGGCACTCAAAGCAGAGCGTCAGAGAGGGATGAGCGACGTGTCGTGTCTTCATTAACTGTGCTAGAGGGAACCAAAGACTCTGCACGCAATTAATGCAACATCACAGCGCTAACGTTTATCACTCGCCCCCATAGACACACACACACACACACTGAGTGGCATAGACACAACAGAGCACTGCTCATTACTCCTGTGTAGGTCTGGTCTCCATGGTCTAGGTGATGTGATGGGGGCTGTGGGAGCAGCCTCTGAGTTGTCTGGCACACACACACTCAGATGTACCGAGCCTTACCTACTAGAAGGGATCAGGATGAGGGAAACCTCTAATTCAATGCCTTTTATCTCAGGCATATACACACACACAGACACACAGGAAAACCACTCTCTCTCTCTCTTTCTGTCTGACTCTCTCCCTCTCTCTCATACACACACACACTGAAGTCATATCTTGATTAGGCGGCTTACATGGACCCGGGGAAATACACTCATCTCTGTCTGTCTCTCTCTGGCATATTTGTTATCTCCAGGCCCCAAATGTTTGGAGATATCTTCACACACACCTGATGACAAACAACCTCAGTTGTCTCCCCGGCCTGTCCATCTTCTAACAGGCTCCTGCAGCCTTGACTGGACCCACAGCCTGTTTACAAAGGGTCGGCCCCACCATGCTATTTAGCCCCGCTAGTCAAAGGGGAGAAACAGAAAAGGTAAAATGCAGAGGTGGTGAGCTTTACACTTTCAAATCCTTTACTGAAAAATTGAATTTCTCACCAGCCAAGGAAGCTCATTTGCATTGTGTTTAAAACGGCACTGCATTGTACTGAATTGTGGTCTAATGTTTGCCACGCTGGTATATGAAATTTATTCAAATCACCAGTTCAGTTTGTGGAGGATTTCCATATTTTTCTTCTTTTCTCACTGATGCCTGTTTTTTAAGTGGCAAGAAAAGACGGCATGTTTTCAACCGGTTATTTACACATTAACAATCGCTTTAAATCAGAGCAATTAAACTATACATTTAAAGTATTTATTCATGTTCAGAATCACTTCATTATTTCAGTTATGTTGAAACTGATTGCACACCAGTGCCACCAATACTTGTTCTCAGTTAAATCTATATTTCATCAGAAACACATACACGCTGGTTCTGAGATTGTGAGCGACAGCGTGTGTGTTTTTCTCTGTAGTTTTAACACTTTAAAGCCAGACAGAGGAAAGAACTTCATGTCAATTCAGCAAATAGCGACAAACTGAACACCTCTACGCCACGATTCTGTCAAATGTCAGCATCTGTATCATCTTCCAGGTCAATGGTAAACATTTTGAGGTGTGAGTACAGGAAGCTGAGTTTGATCCTGTATACAAATGGGCTGCTGCCATCATTTACATTAGTATTTAGTTTACTGTTTTGGTGGAGTTAGGCCTTTACATGATAAGATGATCAGACCGATTACAGGCTGCCATAAGTACATCAGTCTCCATATTCTGCTGTAGAGTTGAACATTTTAACATGGGCGTCTAGGTTGAAATGGCATTACAGTAGATATAAACATGGTTATGGCCTGGTATGAGAAAACATTTTTGGTCTCTGTAGCTAAGTTCCCCCTTTGCATCAACTGTATGAGAGTGGATTTCTATTCATTTTGTTTCAATTGTATTAAAGGTTAAAGTTATGTTTAATTTAGGTCATGACCTTTTTAAACCTTTTTTTAAACCACAGGATCACTGGTGACCCCAAGGCGCATGTGTATTTCAAATTACTGTAATTCCTCACTGCTTTGTGCAGTTTTAATCGTTCAAACTTCCTCTGAAAGCTGTGAGACGGGTCTTTCTGATGTGATTACTCAAGACCACTTCCCTATCCAAACCAATAAAAATGAGTGCACGGACAAAAAACAAAAGACAGTTTTTGGGAAGGAAAAGTGCACTCTGTGCCACAAAACCACACCTTGGATGTGTGATGTGTGTCATGTGGGTCTGAGTCCTCAGCTGGACAGGAATTATTTCAGAAACTACCACTGCTGAAATTAAAAATGCATGGTTATTGACAAATAGAACAACCTGGAACATGGACTAAGAAAGTTCCAGAAATGTAAAACTGTCTGAGTTATTGTAAAATAGTTTGAATTAGAGTTTTGCAGTCTCAAAAATATTTAATCTGCACTTTTCAAGAATTTATAAAATGAAAGTTGAAGAAAATCCCATTCCTTTTTTTGTCCTTTTCTTCTTATAACACAGTTTTAGGTATTTAATGACATAAGAATGGTAAATACTAGACAGATTTGGAAAGTTCTACTTCTCCTGGAAAATGGGTGTAAATTATTTACACATTGGGCATTTTTTGACACAATTATTGATAAAAATAGACAAACAAGACCAGGCATTTTAATAAATATACCTATTGTGTTAAAAGGGTCAAGTATTACTATGTCTTCTGTGGGGCTTATGATTGACTTGTTTCTTGAATAAAACTTATTTTGAGAAGTTCTATAATTAAGATAGGATAGTCATAGGATTCTATTATCAAGACTACAGTATGCAATAATAATACCTAACCTATTATCATAACTTTGCACCATTAGCTAATTACAGTATTAATTCATATTGGATTATATAGTCTTTCAGCTAGTCTGCTAATTAGGCCAGCAAGTGCTAATTAGCATTTTTATGAAGTTGACACTACTGTTATCAAACATAACATTTTGTACCCAGCTGAAATTGCATAACACCTAAAAATGTAAAAATGCAGCAGTGTTAGCTAAAGTGCTCCATGTGTGCAGTGAGATAGCGTTAGCTTGGTGAGTTTCACCTCTTGGTCCACCCTTTTCTCCAAATATATGCTTCTATATCCAAGATACTGGTGGCCCCGTAAAGGCTTCAAACACACAGTCCATTATTTGGCTGAAAACAGACATAGCCTCCAAACAACACTGCCTCACACTGTTTTGAAAAAAGGCTACCAAAATTTAATCCAAGATGGGATTTTTTTTTTTTTGAAAGAAAGAAAGAAAGAAAGAAAGAAAGAAAGAAAGAAAGAAAGAAAGAAAGAAAGAAAGAAAGAAAGAAAG
>JAQQZY010016899.1:0-12174 GCA_030068375.1 Ostorhinchus rueppellii | reverse complement strand
AGTTCACTTCAAAATAAAACAACTACAGTGACATTAGATGATCATCATCATTAAATGTCCTGAAAATTATTTTCATCGATAAATCTTTTATTTTTTCACTTCCTTGCTGCTACCCACCTGCATTTTGTTTAATTTTACCTGTGCCCGTACCCATGAACATTCTAATATGATTATAGGATTCTCTGTATGATTTTGGTTGAATTAACATTGTGTCATTCGTGACAAAAAATGCAGTTTTACTTTGTACTTTTGTACTTTATTACAATTGAGAAGTTATACTTTTTTACTTTTACTTATACTCAATACTTTACTTTTACTCAACTCCAAGTAAGGGAGCTGAATCAATACTTCTACTTTTATGACAGTATCTTTTCACCAAAGTAACTGTACTTCTACTTAAGTGGAGAATATGAGTACTTTTGCCACCTCTGCTCAAACTATGAATTATGAAACAGCTGCAGCATCTGAAACTGACCACAATGAACATTTAACAGATAAACAGGACCACAGTGCTTCAGTTTCAGCTTCACAGTTTGTCATGTCTTCTATAAATTGGTATTGTCTCTATTAGCTCACCATATATTTTTATTAGCAAGTTTTTGGGTTTTTTTTGTTTTTTAATCAATTACTAGAAATTTCAGGCAATCCCATATGGGGTTGCGACCCCAATGGTGGAAAAACACTGGTATATACTTTTAAAAACTTGCTAGAAAACTTAATCTAAAAGTATTGACAAAAAAAACCTTACTCTAAAAAAAACTTCCTGCACAATACTGTAAACAAAACACTTTTAATTTAAAAATCTGTGGAAAACTAAATATATTGCCGATATTTACTTCAATACTTTTGGATCATTTTGTCCGATGTCAGTCAACGTCTTATTAAGTATTTTATTGTTGCAGCAGAATTAAAAGTCAGTCTTACAGTGGATGAACTCACAGCCTCCTACAGTGACCCAGGGGAAACAGAAGTGAAGGGAGGTGTACGGAATGGAGGCTTTAACTGCTCAATGACAATTAAAAGCTGATGTCTTAGTGAGCTTTAGCAAGATACCTGTCTGACTGGGGGAAACTCCGCACTGTGTCCTAGTACATTAACTGTCCATCCATTTATTTATTTATTTATTTATTTATTTTTTCATTCATTGATATTACTGGACTTCTGGACCCCAATATCTTTTTATTTATTTACTTCTTTTTCTTTTGTAGGCTCTGTTTTTTTTTTGTTTTTTTTTGCACCGTCGTACGTATTCTGTAATGCTGTCAAGGAATGGTTTGTGTTGTACTCTGATGTTCTATTTTTAATAAGAATATATTTAAAAAAAAAAAAAAAAAGTCAATCTTACATAAGTCTGGGATAGTGTATCTCCAAACGTTTGCGGCTGTGCTCCATACTCTGATGTCATTGGAAGACTGTAAGGATAGCTGGGTCCTGGTTGGCTCAGGTAGTAACTGTATGGAGGCTCTGGGGCGGCGGTCCACGGCTCATAGCTCACTGCCATGTCTGAGTAGCTGTTTGAAGCCCCTGGGACGAAAAGGAAGTAAAGTTATTCGTCGATGATAACTCAATCTGCGATAAATAACACAAGCTGGTATTGTTCAGCTCACCTGTGCAGGTAAATGGTTCCAATGATGACAGATGCTGAAAGACATAACAGAGACAATGGTCCTATCTGTGCAGTTCATATGTATCTGCAGAGGTGTGGGGATGGTCAGTGTGGGGTCTTACTGTTACAGCGGTTGGAGGAACAGGACTCGTGCTGGCTGCTGAACAGGGCGGTGGCACCGATGACGTTTCACGCTTTCTCTTCTGCTCCAAGAGTTTCTTCACTGTGGGCAGAGTGCAACACGGCTTCTCCTTCGGCGCTGGAATAAAACAAAATGATGTAAGAACGGGGTGAGTCACATACTTTACATAAGATGAAGAACAAAGACACTGGAATAACTAAGATATTGAACTTACATAGCCTTTACCTTAGAAAGTCCAGCTAGAAATTGGGAGATTTTAATGATTATTAATCAGCTATTTAACCCTTAAAGACCCAGTGCTATTTTTGTGGTAGTTCCCAAATGATTTTTTTTCTCTATATTTAACATTTCTTAAGTGATTTGTCATCATTTTTATGGAATAATCCTCTATATTTTGCATTTTTCCAGTAAAAATCAGGTATTTTCCTTTATTTAATTTACTAATCATGTAGATGTGCATAAAAGCTCAGAATATACTTGAGGATTATTATATCAAACTGAAGAAAAGTGCCTTTTTCAGTAAAATATACCATTAACTCAACATAAACTAAATGTCTACGACTGCTGTTATTCATCAGACTCCATGGGTTTTACTGGTGAATCAATGTTGGAGAAGATGACGGTGTTTCCACGTTCACTACGAAGCCTCTGAACGTCCAAATGGGTCATATCTGATGATCATGAAAAGATGAAAAACTGCAATGTGGATCAATTATTTACATGTATTGATAGGATTAGTGGATCAACAGGTGTTAAACAGTTTAGATCAGTAGAGGGTTTTGGTTGCTAGTGGATGTTTGGGTCTTTAAGGGTTAAACTAAAGCTCTCATCCTATAAAAAGCAATGTTGGTTTATTTAGACATTTAAACACCAACAAAAAAAGTCATAATGCATAAAAACGAAACCAATCCAATGTGTTTATGACGTCTCTCAAAGATGGAAAATATTGTGTTAAACGCAGCTTTAAAAATGTGACAAAAGAGGAAAGACACTGACAGATTCTTCCACAGAGGGAACTACAATCATCAAGATAAGAGGAAACACCACACATGTAGTGTGCTTTCCAAATCTTAAATAGACGAGACAGATTTTAATATTATAATCTGAAGAAAATGTACAAAACTGGTATTTATGACAGATTTGGTTCAGTTATCAAATAAAATATTAAAGCAGAATAATCTAATATACAGAGATAATGTCTGAATTTCTGCAAATGTCAGATGTTTGGGTTTTTTTTAATCCAAATTAGATCATGATTTTTGTCCAAATGTCATTCCACTTTCGATGGCCATGAATTGTGAAATATGCCAATTGTCGCACACAAATAAAATGACATGGACGTCACAGTACAATCAGCCTCTATGTGTCTGCAAGCGTCTGTTATTTCCTGTTTGTGAAACATTTGCATTTTGTATCTAAATTGCATTTTGACAGTAAATTGTAAATGAGCCAAATGTCCTGAGGCAGGTTTAACAGCACAGACACATGTAGCACTAACATGACAGGCTTTGAGCTTCAATTTGTATTCATGCTATAAACCTGAACAAAAAAACACTAAAACAGATTAAAAAAAAGAAGGTTTTCTCTTTCGTTTCAGTTTCCCTGCTCCCTTTTTTAAATACAGCACATTAGCAAAAACATCCATTATACTATGGGTATATTTTCCCCCTGCTGATACAGAAATATCATTTCCATTTAACAGGTAGAGGAAATGAGAAAAAATAGGAAAAAAATATTACAAAACAGAATTCTGATGTTTCCAGAAGATGATGTGACCACACAGGTTGTTTCCTCAAAAACTGCACCCCACACGTGAAAGATAAAGTGATATTTCCACCCCGTGCGTGGAACCGGTGTAAGATAAACCTCCTCCATTAGGAACAGAGACTGTGTGACCAAGTCAACCAAACAGATTCATCAGAAAACCTTAGCATGGGATTGCCACTGCTTATTTTCTATGACATCTTCCTGTCTGACTCCGTTACGCGAACAGCAACACAAACCACATCTTCCTGCCTTTGGTGTGTCACAGGCCCGTCACCCCGACACATGTAGCTGTCTTGTGCTTTCTGTTGCACCTACATGTCTGGCAGGCAGAACAGGCAGAGACAGAAGCAAGGTGACATCTTCTTTTGTCACTTTTCTCTTTGTCTTTTTTTGCCTGTGAGTGTTGACGGCTACGCTGCACCGCACAGGGACAGACAGCCCTAGTTATCAGAGCAAAAACAAAGAAGGCGTACTTCTAAAAACGACATGCAAATAAGACAAGTGACAGAGAAATAAGACCTCCAGGTTAGATTTTTAGTCGCTGGTGAGTTGTCGTCTCTCTCTACTCAAAAACAACAGTGTCACCTGGAGCTGAAAACCTGTCCCACATAATAAACCCCTGTGTTGTGTTTGTGTGACGTTCCTCACAATAAATGTCACTTTATCAGAATAATGACATCAGTCTCTACCGCTGCGAGTTTCATTTTCAGGTTCACAAGGTGCTACTATAGGTTAGTCAAACTTTGACTCATTTGATCTTTATAGTCAAATGTCACCTCTGGCCTTTTTCAGATGATGCACCAATGTAACATGCTAAAATGAATACATATCCAGATGATTTTATTGATAGGACTGGTGATAATTATAATATGAATGAGTTAGTCAATCATTTCAACAAGTTTTTTGTCATTATTGGACCAGACTTGGCAGCAAAAATACCAGATATTGGAACCAGTAAACAGAATGAACTACTTATACAAAGGAAATCAAACACTATCTTTCTCTCTGGTCACAGTTAATGAGTTTCAAAATAAAAGCTCCACAGATTGTTATGATTTAGACATGATCTTAGTAAAAAAAAAAAAAAGAAGTAATAAGTAGGGTTTTCCATAGATAGCTTCTAACGACTTAAAAACTCACTTATAAAAACAAGCATTTCATTAAACCAGGACAGTGTAATGTGTGTGTGTGTGTCCAAATATTTGTGTATGGAAGTGTTTACATATTTATTTATTGTGTCTGTGTACCAGTGTATAGAGTGGGTTATGGGTCTGTGTATGTGACATATGTGGACATGGTGTTTATTCAGTGTGTGTGGAAAGAGTGTGTCTGAATTTTGAAACTGCTTTTTTATTCAGCTTTTAATTATTGTGTGAAGCACCCAGTAACATGTTGTTTCAAAAAGTGCCATTGAATAAAGTTTTTACTTTTGAAACCTCTGGAGTACATTATTTCAAACTGGTGCATTTCCAAACAAAGTGAAAATTGCAAATAAAAGTATAAAAATGGGAATAAACACATCTTCACAAACTACCAACCTGTCTCTGTGCTCCCATAAGTTTCAGAAATTCTAGAAAAATGATTTAATATAATAAGCTGTGCTCAAGTCAAGGTCTGTTGTATCAGCAGAGGGAAACCAGAGGTGAGGAAATGACAGAAACAGAGGACATCTTAGCTATGAGTTTACTCTAACTGCCTACACACAGGCTACTCTGCCTGATGTGCCATATTCAAATAGGCCTGTGGAAAACCCTGGACATTGAGTCATGCGCGTGGGAGGTTGGGGATTCCGACGACCTTTCTGTTTTGGCTCAGTCCTCAGAGCCAGCACAGGCCGAACACGTTTCCTCTTTTTGTGGTTTAAACAGAGACACTTCACAAGAGAAACCACGTAGCCGGTCAGAGCGTGAACAAAGAAAGTTAAGCAAAACAAGTGTCACCCTCACACAGCCTGCATGTCGAGCTTTCATCAAAAGAGGAATCGAAAACTAGTGCGTATGGGTGGGGGCGTATCAGGGTTTCCCCAAATAATGCCCCGACTCTTGGATTCACCAGAAATATGGGTTCATTCACTGAAATCGGAGATATACAGATGTACTTGAATGCATCATTCAAATGACTATAATAATATACTGTACAGCTCCAGACCAGAGATAGAATCTAATACACAAATCTGAAGCTGTTGGATTGTGTATGTAAATATTAGATTTTTTTATATTTATTTTATTTTATTTTTTGTATGTTACTGCTAACTGTTCAATTTCCCTAAGATGGGATAACTAAAGTCTTATCTTATCTTATTGTAAAACAGTTTTAAATCAGAGTGTAAGTAAGTAAAAGTATTGAGAAGTGGTAAATATAGTCATATACACTGGACTAATACAGTTTTTAGACACTTTCCTCTTTTTATTCCTATTTATACACATCAGTAACACCGTTTACCAGTCAGTTACACTTCGTCATAATCATTTCATGAGAAAAGATGATTTTTTTTTTAATTTTTTTTTTATCATCGTTATGGGTAACAGTGTAAATAAATCAAAAGTGAACGTGAAGTTGTATTTAAAGTGTTTCAACATTTAAAAAAATATATTACAATGTGAAAGTTAAAATCATCCAGCACACTTTTCTAGCTTGACAGTAATTATTCAAGTTCTCACCTTAGACATGTCAATCAAATCCTGCAAAAATAACAGATAATACTGTTGTTGTTTTTTTGGTGTCATCAATAAGCCAGAATCGTTTATACTCACATTTATCAAAGTGCATGTCAGAAGCGGTTTTGCCTTGGAGTATTCAACAGTTCCTCCGATCGGTTTGGTGAGAAAAAAAAAAAACAGTAATCGTGAAAGAAACCTGAGTGATCCGTGGTGTCCGTGTCTGCCGGAGTGTGTGTGAGTTGTTGTCTTATCACTTGTTGCTTGTACACACAGAGCACGTTGTTCCCCAACGCCGCCCCCAGCTGGTCCACGCCCTCTGGCAGAGGGGAAGCCACAGCCACAGCAGGAACACACACACAAACGCTTCAACAAGGTGTCAAACATACGGCCCGCGGACCGAAAACGGGTCCACCAAAGAGTCCAATCCGGTCCGTGGGTGCAAATGCAAAAATGACACTGAAGATATTAACAAGAAAGAAATATAGCTGTAAGAGACCACTGCAAAAGGATCACTTTCTCTGATTTGACCTTTTATACACTGTAAAAAGAAACATATGGAATTTACCCAATAAAACTGAGGTAACAATTTGCAGCCACTTTTTTTTTTTTTTTTTTTGGGTGGGGGGTGGGGGGGGGTAGATTTAATTCCCTATTGCGGTAGAAAATAACTGAACTAAAAAGTAGTGAAATACTAAAACAAATAGGATTACACATACATCACATTTCTTGCTCTTACTTACTCATTAAAATTGGGTAAAATTAACTCTACCCTTTCTGTCTCTGCGGAGTTTAGTCCATACACAAAACAATAATGGTATTAATAATCATTTAATCAACCAAAGGGATCCTTTTTACCAACTGTTCTTAAATACCTGGAGAAAAACTAATATGCATTCAGCATTATTCCAGAAAGCTTAAACCTATTTAACACAATTGCCACCAAATCCATCTGCTCCCTGCATAAGCAAGCTTTAAAAATCATGCACAAAAAACAATTACACACCACTACTGCCATATCCTCAAAAAATACAAACTGTTAAGCCTGGAAAGCTTTATTGATCTGTGTTTTCTATAGTTCATTTTTAACTGTATATACAACTTAGCACCTGAACCACTCAGTCAATTTATTGAGAGACAAAACAACAACAGTCACCAGAAGCTCCTCAGAACTAAACTGCAAAGTCCCATTCAACAGGACGACCTTCGGACAGTCATCCTTCTCTCATAAGAGCATCAAACTCTGGAACTCACTGCCATCAGAAATAAACACACCTGTTCTCATCTGTAAATATTGTGTATATTGTGTGGGAGAGTGAATGAATAAATGCATGTCTCATATAATAGATGTAACACTGGATTTATAGATTTACATGACCATTTTAATTGATGTATATTTTATTTTATATCAATGCAACATTGAACTGTATGAAATGATGCTCTTAAATGATGTATATGATGTATTGTATATTGTACTGCAATGTTGTGGAAGAGCCCAACCAGGGACTGGAGTTGAGATTAGCGCTAGCTATAAAATCTATATGTAGACTAGGAAGGTTATTATTGTTGTTAATTATTTAAGGAGAAGGGGTGGGAGCTTATAAGTTATACTTCTTCTCACTCCTTTTCAAATATTTATTATGTCTTATGTTAAATTTTGTTTATAAATGTTGACATTCATATTGAAATAAATACATCAATCAATCAATCATCACATCAGCTACAAGACTGTAACTATGTTTGACCGTATTGTCCCTGTCAAATAAATAAATAACATGATCAAGAACAATACAGCGCTTTTTGGTCTTGAATGAGCAGAGTCTCATGAAACAAAGGAGCAGCTTCCCTCATGGGGTAAGAATATGAAACTCAACAGAAACATTGATTCAACAAAACAGGAAAAAAAAAACCTACCAAAAAGGGTAAAACACACCATAACTCTCCTATATGAAAAATAACACCTCTGATCAACTCAGAACACTGTAAATAAATGAAAACTGTCCCAACTGCTGTACTTTGTCCCAATGCATGCTGGGAAACTCCCCCTAGCTGCTCCTCCAACATACCATCACAATATTATAGGGTAGATTTTACTATATTATTTTGAGTAACAATTGTTACCATTAAATAATAGGAAGTGTTTGTAGAATTTAACCAATCATAACAGGTTTCACTGGTTAACTATTACTGGGGATTAAAATTTAACTGATTTCTATAGTTTGTATTTACCAACCCGCACCCCCCCACCACCACCACCCCCACCCCCACCCCCAGTGTAGGTATGTGTTTGAGTACAATGAATATTTGTGTTTTGTTCTCTAAACTACCCACAACATTTCTCCCAAATTCCAAATAAAAATATTAAATTTTTTTTTACAGATTTTACAAATATTACATAATTTACAGCATGTATTTACAGAACATGACAAATGGTCAAAGTAACAAAAAGATGCAGCGGTTTCAGACCTCAAATAATACAAAGAAAACCAGTTCATCTTCATTTCTAAACAACACAATATTAATGTTGTAACTTGGTAAAGGTTCACACATCAGTATGTGGTGACAGCTTTCATGTGTCTTGGCTCTTCTCCACTGCTGTTGGATGACTTTATGCAGCTCCTGGCAGAGAAGTTCAAGAAGCTCAGACATGTTCCATGGTTTGTGACCATCCATGTTCCTCCAGATGTTTTCACAGAGGGTTCAGGTCTGCAGATTGGGCTGGACATGACAGGGTCTTCATCTGGTGGTCCGTCATCCACACCTTTATGGACCTAGCTGAGTCCCGGAGCATTGTCCTGACAGAAGAACCAGTCCTCAAAGTTTGGGAACATTGTCAGAGCACAAGTCCAGTCGTTTTACATAGTTATTTATTATTATTATTATTATTTTATTTTTTTTGTCTGCATTTATTCTCATAGTTTAACACCACAAACAGGGTGGCAGCTTTTTATGAGATTAATGCATATTTTATGCTTGCAGCTAAATATTTTAATATTTAGTGCGTGACCATCACCAGCCCTCCCTAGACACTAAGCTGTTATTCTTTATTAGATTTTCCTATCAAGAGCCAGACAGGGCCGTGCAGCACCGTGGTGAGTTAAGGGGGACACCAATAGAAGATAGCAAAGGACACGACCAATGAGGGGGTACCAACAAGCAGTGCTATTTAGGATGCAGGAGCGATAGAGACTGTGTTAATCCCAACAACAACCGACACCACCTCCAAAACAAACAAAAACAAAACTGTATTAAGTGCTTGAATTGTGGAGGTCTTGATAGTTTAGAGTATGTTTTCAGAGGACATCAGTGAGGGAAGAATGTACAGAGTTCATGAGTTTAGTGTAAAATTAATCAAATCAATAGCTATTTTTGGATTCCTGTTATTTTTACAGTACTAATAGCACTGTTTTCATCCATTGTAAGAAGATAGTGATGGCCACAGTAGTGGTTTTTATTTCTTTTTAAATAAGGCATGGATCAGGTGTTTATTCAGTAGAATAAGAGGTGTTTGTGTTGGAGTTCAACAGACACAGGAATGGAATGGCTGTCCTACATGCACACATGCTGATTTCACAGGAAACTGCATCGCTTAATTTTTTTGCAGAGCTGTATCTTAGTTGAGGGGCCAACATATGGAACAATATAATGGGACCAGTAAAAATATCAACATAATAAACTATAAATGAGGACAACCCCCAAAAAGTCCTCTTTGTTTTGATTTGAAAAAAGTACATTTACATGATGAAAATGTTTACATTTACACAAAAAAGTTAAATAATCTAAACAACAGTCTGAAATTTCTCAAGAATAATAAGTAGGATTTTAACAATTTTATGCTTGAATGTTTTGTGCTTTTATAGATCCACTGTGATCTGTAAGTTATAATGTACATGTGTAAATAAGAAGCTGAGGCATAATATTATTAAAATTGTACTTTTACTTTTTTGTATGAAAACAAAGAATGATGTAATAGATGAAAGATTAAAACAACATAAAAGACACATGAAGATGATCAACAATTTACATTACAAATATATATACAAATAAATATATAATAAGACTAAAAAAAATCAAATGAATTAAAATGCACAAGAACACAACAAATGTGCAATAGCTGTTATAAACCTAAAAGTACTTATAAAAGACAAAAACCACAAAGGTGACATTAAAAGATTAAAATACCATAAATGACACAAGAAGACAAAAATGATATAAAAGATGTAAAGACAGACATGATATAACAAGTAAAAGAAGATAAAAATGAAGGAAAAGATGTTAGAAGATTAGAAGTGAATTAAAATACTTATGAAGATCAAACGAACCTAAAAGATATAGATATGACTGAAACAATGTAAAAGTCAAAAATGAAACAAAGAACTACACTATTATAATGACACAATAAACACATGACGAAAAGCACATAAAAATCATACTTTCAGATACAGTTTTTATGACTGGATGAATGTAGGGGGGAAGGAGAGGGTGCTCAGCATCCTCAGACTACTAAGCATGTACAGTAGGACATATATTCTATAAGTATCTACAAAATCTATAAAATATAAGGAAAGATGCAACATGAAATGTTGCAATAAATCAGTGGCTGCAGTATGGACTCAGCCATCAGGGCAAAATGGAAAATGGACTTTTAAATAATTATTATTATTCATTTTCAAAGAGCTAGTTTGTTTATCTGCTTTATTTAATAAACATGTTGTATTCTCAGTACAATCCACAATCGTCCATTATTCAGACCTTATTTACTGTATATTTATTCTTCAGTGATTTCAATTGGACATTATTTTATGTTAATATAAGATTATTTGGACTCCAACATATTAAATAAACCCACAGTCATTCAAACCATAACACTTTTCTTCCTGAAAATTTCATAGAATCCCCTGTTAAAATTAAATTAAGTCAAATACATCCAAATGAAATTTCAGTTTTCCATATTTGAGTAACTGGATCAAGGCAAGAACAGTTTATTTATAAAGTGCATTTCCTACAAAAGCACTGCGCTGTGTCTTACATTAATAAAAGGAACCTCCAGAGGAAAATGAAAACAAACTTCTGACACAATAGAAGACAAAGATGTTAGAAAATATCAGAGGAAGAGAGTACAGAGGACAGAATCATAATAATATCATAACAGAATAGAATAAAATAATACACATGCATTCAAATAATTCAACATGAACTTGATAAATACTTGTATCTGTCAGAGTTTTTTTCAGATTTGTAATGAATGAATGACAATAATAATAAATGGAATAATGATAGAACTTATAATGAATAATAAACTGTAAATGCTGAGGGTGTTGTCTTCAGATGAGTGTGAATAAAAGACAAACAAAGTAACATTGTTCAAACAATTACTATCATTTAAAATCAACACAATTCATTTAGAAACCTGCTTTATGTGTTCATTATGCTGATAATATTTCCAGTGTTGACTCAGTTCCTCACTAGATTACACATTATCTTCTCCAAACACACATGAGTTGTTGACTCTAAAAAACAACTTGTGTCATTCAGAAGGAAAGTGAGAGTCAGATCTCTGCGTCTGGATTTTAATGGCAGGGTTGGTATTTGTTTACTTCAAAGTCATAGTTTTATCAAAATGTTTTACCCAATTTAGGCACATCCTACTGGAAGCTTTGTGTCACTGATTTAGAATAAATGTTTTACAAATGTTTCCCAAATGGTTAAACATTTTAGTCAGAGAGGACATAAGAGTATACAGAGGTGGAGAAGATGGAGACCTGAAAAAACATGTCTGTGTGTCTAAAGGAAAGGAAGGAGAGTGAAATTCAAATGTAGTTTTATTTTTAAGTGACAAAGTAAATGGGATTTTTTTTTTTTTTACCTCCGCCAAAGAAATTATGTTTTACTGTGCATTTGTTTGTTTGTTTGTTTGTTAGTTAACATCCGACTTTGTTTGTTAGCAGCATAACTCAAAAAGTTATGGACGGATTTTGATGAAATTTTCAGGGTATGTCCAC
>JAQQZY010016797.1:0-12179 GCA_030068375.1 Ostorhinchus rueppellii | reverse complement strand
CACGTGACAATTAAACGGAGCCTCGAGGCAAAAAAATTGCCTCGATCATTTTTTATACTCGAATTATTCGAGTTACCCGAGTAATCGTTGCAGCCCTAACCGTATCTATCTGTTTGTCGGTCTGTCTGTCTGTCTGTCGGTTTTCATTTAATTGCATCTGTTAAACATACAGTAAATCCACAGATACTGTCTGGCTTCTTTAACTTTCACTCTGCACCAAAAATCAGCCTTTAAACTTAAAAGAAACACAGATTTGACATTTATAGGGGCATTTATTGATATTGTCCAATTGGATCATTTTTATCATGACAGTATTACAGCCATGTCACTCAGACCTAAACACTTTCAGACATTTTTCCTCTGTAATTTGTGAACATGAATGGTAGTGAGAGCAGACCAAAGCACAGAATGTTTAAAACTGGGTTTTAATCAGATGGAAGGACTTCCCCTTCAGTTTTCTGTTAAAAGAAAAAAACATGTTCCATCCATCATCAGACGCCTTATCTCGAAACAGTCTTTATGCATCAGACACATGTTCTGAATGTAAAATGTAAATGGGACATTTTTAGCGTCTGATTATATTTAATAGATCAAACTCCTCGACTGCCAGTTCTTGGAAGGTTGACATGGCAACAGATGGGACTGGTTTGATTCCTGCTGGGCCCTTGACATTAGCTACAAGTGTATGTTTGAGAGACAGAGAGAGAGAGGGAGAGAGAGGGATGAAAGACAGAGGGAGGGGAGGGGAGAGGAAAGAAAGGATGATGATGAAGAGGACGGAAGAAAGACGACTGACACCAAAACACAGGGAAGAACTGGAACCAGAACAGAAGTAGAAGAAAAGACTGTAAAGGAATGTCGGTCTTCATTTAGTCACATTAACACAATCACATCACACTGGCACCGAGTAACATTCATGCTTTAGCTTTGTATTGGTCTGTAACACATTAGGGTAGAGGTCTGCATTGGCTGAGGGGGAGGGGTGCAAATGGGCGGAGCAGAGAGCAGCAGAGTGCAGTCGGTGAGAGAGACATGGATGATTTTTATTACTTTTATTAGCGTTTTAACAAAGTTTTAGCTGTGTTTTAGTGGTGAGTTCTTGTAAATAATTGTATATGATAGTGATAGCACTGTTGTAGTCTTCTACTAGTGTGTTTTGACATGTTTTTGTCAAAATTTCACAGTTTTTTCCCCAGGTTTTTTTCCTGGGTTTTTTTTGTTTGTTTAGATAGGATGAGAAAGATAAGAAAGACAAGAGGACATGCACCTTTTAATTGTAAAAGAAGTAGCAGAATAAGAAGAAAAAGATGCAATAAGGGCTATCAAGACAATTTTGATATAATATAATATTAAACCATTATATCAAAATATGAGCTCTTTTTCAAGACAAAAACCATTGTGGATTTTAATTCTTCTTTTCTGTCAGATACGTAATTCCAAAGATAAAATGTTTAGCTCCCAAAATGTGAAAATATTCAGTTAAAATTAAGTAAATCAACAAGTCTTTTAACTCACAATTAATAACGATAATTACTCCTTTATTGTCCATTTTCTTAATTTTATTTTTTAAAATTTTCTTACATTTCTTCTCCAGTTCCTGTCAGAGGTGGAGGCGTGGTGTAAAGTCTGCAGTGAGGGGGGTTTACCGTCTGAGATGCAGGAGCTGGAGCTCGCCATCCACCGCCACCAGAGCCTGTATGAGCAGGTGACCCAGGCCTACACCGAGGTGAGAAGACACCAGTCAGATAACACTGTAAACCTGGACAACCTCTTCAACACGGGTCACCAAAGAGAAAAATGTCTTAAAAAGTCAGAAATTCAGCTTCATCAAACCTGAAAATACACTGATTGTGTATTTAACACATTTTAGGGCATTTCAGAAATGTTTTTTTAAATGTTTTAGTGCATTGTTGTGGATTTGTTGTGTATTTTTTTTTTTTTTGTGTATATTTTTTACATTTCTGCATATTTTTAAAAAGTATTTTTGTGCATCTTAGTATATTTTGGGGTGTTGTAGTGTATCCATTTTTGCATTTTTTGTGCATGTTGGCTTATAATAACAATGTGGCCTGTTGGTCTGTTATGAATGTGACTGGAAGGAATGGAATGAAATCAGACCAAAGACCATCAAACCTGCACATACTCTGGTAGTGTATTTAGCATATTTTAGTGTATTTCAGTGTATTTTTTTTGTATATCTTAGTGTATTGCATTGTACCGTGTTTTTTGTGTATGTTAGAATTAATTTTAGAATACTTGTTGCATATTTGATCACATTTTAGTATATTTTAATATATTTTAGTGTAGTTCAGGATATTTTTTGTTTATTTTAGTATGATGCAGTGTATTTTTTTTGTGTATTTTAGAATAGTTTTTATATTTATTTGAGTGTATTTTTGCATATATTGTATATATTTTACTGCATTGTAGTGTATTTTTATTTGTACTTCAGTGTATTTTTGGACATGCTGGTGTATATTAACTATGAGGCCTGGACTTCGGAAGGTCTGAAATTTGACCCAAGAGGATTTGAAGTGTCTTAACAAATTAGCTTCATGGAACCTGCAGCTACCCTGATGTATATTTATTTATGCAGTAGTGATGCATTGTGACTCTCATGTTCTGCAGGATTGTTTCAGTACAGCCCTGACAGAATATACCAACATTATGTGTAGACATGTAGTCATGTAGGAGCAGCACTGCTGTATTTGATGTAAAAATAGAAGCAGTGTTGTGGATGAAGTGGGGGGTCCGTCCACTGGGTGATGTCAGTGCTGTTGTGTGATGGCTCTGCTGTGGTTAGATTCTGCTTCTGCTGCTACTGCTGTTGTCACCGTCCTCCACCGCTGTCTGAAAACTCCCTAAATTTAGTGTGGGAATGCTGCCGCTCTTCCCCGCTGAAGTCTGCTGCTTTATCTTTAGACACGTTGTTGCACTGTTCGCCCAGTTCATGCTTATTTGTGAACAGATAAGTCCATATATACACTCACATAAAGCTCTTGGCACAGGCTTAGGTCAGGCTGGTTGGACTTGGAGAGTGCAGACACCAGTGTTTCCTGTAAAAGTGACACTCAGGCTGCCAATGGTTTGTGTTTTTGGTGCTCTGGTCTCTGGATGGGGTAAAAATATGACATAGCTCTGGTACTTTAACCCTTGAGACATTTGGTTTAGTTTATTAGTTTGTTATTTGAATGAATGAATGAATGAATGAATGAATGAATTTTAGTTTATACATCAATTAGTACATCAATCAATACACTTGGCACAATAAATATAACAAACAGAAAACCAGAAAAAGGAAGAGGCTAGAAGCAAAACCTTATCTTTTTGTCCACCCTTTGCACCCGATCCACCACTTACATTAAACTAAATGCATCAAACATTTACACAATAACATAAAAGAAAATAAATAGCAACAACAACAAAAGCATATCTACTATCTCATTTCAATATTCCTGAATAATTTTTAAATTAAGGCTTTTTTTCCTTTTTCCCCTTTTTCTTCTCTTGTTTTTTTAAAATCTTTTTTCACGTCCCTTTCTTTTCCTCTTATTTTTTTCCTTTTCTCTTTCTCCTTTCTTTAACTTTGCCAAAGGAGTGAACAACTTAAATGCATCATCAGATCCATTTCCTAATTTCACACCCACAACCCCAGTCCCTGGGGGGGGGGGGGGTGTGTTGGTGAACTGAGCATGCTCAGATGTCTATGACAAGAACAAGGTCTATTCTTTCAGCATGTTTAGAATTTTTTTGTTACTGAGCAAACAATATAATTTTTATGAATATTTTAAATAAATCGAACACTCACTGGGTTAACCCATAACAACCCAGTGCTACTTTTATGGCAGTTTCTGTACTGATTTTTTTTTCTTGACTTCAGTCTTCGTACGTGATTTATCACTATTTTATATGATCTTATCCTCTCTATTTTATGTTTTTTCAGTGAAAGTCAGGTATGTAGAGGTTCATCAAAGCCCAGATTAATATTGAGGATTGTTACACTAGAAACAGAGAAAACTGAAGAAAAAGTGACTTTTTCAGCTAAATATATCAATAACTGAACATAACAAACATATACAACCTTATTTGGGGTTCTTAATTTTTTTTTTCCATTTCTTTATTTTCTATTGATTTTACTAGTTATTACTTTATTTCTTTTTGTTCATTTTGTTCCTTATTTTGTTTATTTTGCTACATTTATTTGGGTATTTCATGCTTTCTTCACTTTTGTTCAGTTTGTGGCTTGTGTGAAACAGCAATGAAACTAAGCTAATGTCAGTAATGTCACATCGCCTCTGATGTCTGTTATTCTGCCTTATTGATGGTTTCCTTCTAATTTTCCACCTGTTTCCATGTTCAGGTGAGTCAGGACGGTAAAGCCCTCTTGGATGTCCTTCAGAGGCCTCTAAGTCCAGGAAACTCTGAGTCGCTCACTGCAACTGCAAATTACTCCAAAGCGGTGAGTGCCATTGTGTTTATTTGGGGATGCAGGGCTGGTTTTTAAGCCAAGGACATGAGGATTACAACTCAGCCAGAGGAAATGGTTGTAAAATGCAAAATATCAACGTGGCTCTGCAGAGAGCTTTCCACGTTTTACACTTAAGTGTCTAAATGTACAGAAGCGCTGACTGTTTCAACTGTTGTGTTGCAGGTCCACTGCATCCTGGATGTGGTTCATGAGGTCCTTCATCATCAGCGGCGTCTAGAAAACATTTGGCAACACCGAAAAGTCCGACTGCACCAGCGACTGCAGCTGTGTGTGTTCCAACAAGATGTCCAACAGGTACACAACATCTAGATCCACCATATGGAAAAAAGTATGTGGACACTTTGAATTCAGTTGTTTCTTTTCTAACAGGGGTCTGGGATACACAACAATAATGACTAATGTTATAATGTAGTTTTATTTTGGGATAAATTTCATTGCATTGCTTAGTTTGGTTTAAATTGTTATCTTTGCTTCTAAAATGTCTCAGAAATGTTTTTTATTTAATTTATTTCAACATTGAATTTCTTTGTAATCCATGACTATGATTTTAAATGTTCTATTTATAACTTTATATGTGTGTGTATATATATATATATATATATATATATGTGTGTGTGTGTGTGTGTGTGTGCGTGTGTGTGTGTGTGCGTGTGTGTGTGTATTTATTAAATATTTTTCATGCTCTGACAGTTAATAATTTTTTTTTAACCACAACTAACCATCTACTTTCTTCACATTTCACTGGGGAAGAAAAATCTCCTATTAAACTTTAAGGAAATATTGATGTTAATAAACTATATGGACAGAAATACTGGGACACATCATGTCTACAGCTGTAAGATGTCCTGTTCATGAAGATTTGAGATTAAAACAGATTTTTCAATATTTAGAGGTAGAACATTTAAAATCATGGTCATGGATAAAAAAAAAAATATTGAGAGAAATAAAGTAAAAATCATCTCTGAGGCATTTTAGAAGCAAAGATAACAATTTAAATCAAATTAACCAATGCAATGATATTTATCTGAATATAAAACTATATTGTGACATTAGTTGTTATTGTTTTGTATCTCAGACCCCTGTTAGAAAAGAAACACCTGAATTCAATGTGTCCACATACTTTTGGCCATATAGTGTAGATGAAGACAGAGCAAGTGCGTGGGAGTTAAAAATGGAAAACAGGAAGGAGTGAGGATATATAATTACTCTTGGGTGTTATCTTTGTTTTCTGTAAATTCCAGCTTTTCAAGAATTTAAAGACGCGTTCAGACATTGACTGAAACGACCTTGTAGGAGTTTTTTTCTTTCCCACAAGACCAGGATCTTGTGGAACCACAGAGGAGCATGTAATCTTTTATGCAAGCTTGTAATCAAGTGAGGAGACAACAGTGAAGTGTGTGAGATAAACCTGACTAAGCAGAACAGATGAGGATCACTACAACACTAGTCTGCTGTATGAGTGGAAATTCCTGAGATAAAACACTGTTTCTCTGGTCCCATATTTCACAGACTCCAAGGCTGTGTGGGTTTGGAAAGGTGTCAGCCCAGATTCCTGAAGGTTTAGGAGATATTCAGGGGCTTAAGACTTAATATTACAGCTCTGTTTTTTTTCTGAAAGATATTTTTAACCAGCACAGACGCTGTCATCAGTGGTGGAGCAGAGCTTTGTGTATTATTTTACTTCTTTCAATGCGATTGTGGGTCTGAATGAATGGAGAAAATACCTCTGGCAGTATCGAAACCCCAGGAATCTCAATATGCAACTCCAGCCAGTCCACACTTTCTGAAGGGTATTTTTTATTAAGTCCTAATATGGTGTAAAATGAAAAGAAAGAAAAAGTGTAACTGATGTAAAGTTATTCAACCTCGAAGCCACAGATCCAGCAGCCGAGGTGTAATATATGAAGACTTGTCATAATACATGTCTACTGTAATCAAAAGATAGAAAAACTGGAAAAATGAGGCACTGAGAATGAGAGCAGAAAATGTACCAAGTTTAATGGGAGATTTAGAGAAATTTAGAGGTAGAACATTTAAAAGCAGTCATAGATTAAAATAAAAACCAAAAAACTAATGTTGACAGAAATTAGGTCAAAACCATCTCATTAGTTAGTTTAGTTTAAATTGTTATCTTTGCTTCCAAAATGCCTCAAGAGATGGTTTTTACTTAATTTCTCTCAACATTAATTTTGTTTCATTTTGTTATCCATGACTATGGTTTTAAATGTTCTACTTCTAAAAAAATGTATATTTATATTGAAATATTGATGTTTCTATTCCAAATCATCGTGAAAAGGGCAACGTACAGCTGTCGACGTGATGTGTCCTAACATCTTAGTCTGTCTAATTTATAAAAATCAATATGTTCTTTGAACAAAATTTTTAAAAAAAAAAAGCAAAAATGATATATAAATAATATAGAAATAATCAAAAAATTGAACAAAATTGACCAAGATAATGAACAAATTGAATAAAATAATCAACAAGACTAGCAAAATGAAGAAGTTGCACTGGGAAAGAAGCATCCTAATCCAATTTTGTTGTAACATGGTGTGCAATAACAATGAAGTCTATTCAATTCAATTCTATTCAATTCAAAATAATCAATGAACTGTACAAAAATGAACACAATACAATATAGTTCATACACTATATGAACAAAGTTATTGGGACACATGGAAACAACTGGAAGATGCCCTGTTTATGCTGATTTGACTTATAAACATCAATATTTCCTTAAAGTTTAATTTATCATAATATAAAATTTTATTCTGACATTATTAGTCATTGTTTTGTATCCCAGACCCCTGTTAGAAAATAAACACCTGAATTCATCATGTCCATATACTATTGTCTATATAGTGAACATAAGTTAAATTAAAAGTGTATTCTTTATATTGTGCTGTATAGTTACAACACCAGTACATGGGTTGGTGTTGACCTATATTTACTCTGATTTACCATATTTTCCGAGCTATAAGCTGCACCTGAATACTAGCTGCACCTAACTATAAGCTGCAGCTGACTTTAAGTCGCACCTGACTATAAGCCGCAGGTGTCCACGTTGTGAATGAAATACACTGCCCAGCCAAAAAAAAAAAGTCTCACATGCAATATTTGACTGCACCACCTTTGGTTTGGATTCCAGGAGACATTCACTGGATTTAATTCAGCAAATAGTTCAGATCCTTCCATGGGTAAATACTGCAGTGGTTAATAATGTTTCAGCTGGAACAGGTTATTGAACTCTAACTGCATTGAGTGTCCTCTCATGTCTTTAACGTCAGAAAGAGTGGATAGTGTCAGGATTGATCAGGATCATCAGGTATGTGACAGAAGGGTTCAGCGAGAATGAGACATCATTTCCACATGTGGATTAGCCAACAGAAAGTTCAGACTCTGATTCAGGATGTGATGAAGACTTGATGCACCAGCCTGCTTCTACATCATCAATAATCAATAATCAATGCAACTATAGATGGAAAAAATACTATGAACTTTATGTTGACATTACATAAGCATCACGTGGCAAAAAAGTTGTAACAGTGAACGTCTCCTGTAATCAAAACCAAAGGTTGTGCAATCAAATATTGCATGTGGGACTTTTTTTGGCCAGGCAGTGTATTTACACAGAAAGATGGTAAACAGAAAGGTTATTTAAATATTTATTTACATACCTTCACTGCTTTTTTCCAAACAGTGCCTGTAACACGGCAGTAAAACAGCTGGTTAAGAAAACCAGAAAAGTCATTGATCGCTGTCTCCATCTTCCTCCTGCCACTGAAACCATTGAAGTCCTCTTCTTCAGTGTATATGCAGATGCATTTCTTCGTGTGTTTTCCATGTTGACAGTGTGTGAATGAGTTAAACATAAAACTAGCGTCTTCCTCCGCACAACACCTCTTCAACCTGGCTGTCTCACTTTTGCACTTCCTGCTAAGAGCACCCCCTGGAGGCCGGTAGCCTGTGAAAATCTATACTCGAGCTGCATCATTGTATAAGCTGCAGTGTTCAAAGGGAGAAAAAAGTAGCAGTTCATTGTCCGGAAAGTATGGTATAAACATATATGACCTATATTCAATGCTTCATGTACATAGGAGTAGCTGTTGTGATACTAGCGGTAAACTGTGGAAGTAGAAGCATTAATAGTTGTATGAGTCAGAAAATGCAGACACTTCAGTTTGAGTCCTTACAGCTGTTGCTACCATGGTAACTTAATTGTTATTTTAACAGTTTGCCAAGTTTAGTATTTATGGTCAAAAGAGAAAATGCATAAGAAGTGCATTGTGGTAACTAAAGTCACTGTGTATGTTCTACGGGGATAAATGAGAGGCTCTATAGAGACAGAAACAGGGCATCAGGCCGACTACAAATCTACAAATGCAAAGACGAGCGCTTGGAGTTTGGGCGCCATGCAAACATTTATATGTGTCCCAAGAGGCCGAGGGAAAGAGCTGGAGACGTGAAGACAGAGGGGGAAGTAGTGAGAGAATAAGAGATCATATCAGTAGGTTATAAATTCTTTGAAAACACAGCTTTGCCAACTGTAATCGTCATGCATCAGCTTCTATGAGACTCCAGAGAGAGACAGAGGAGACCCACACAGACTCACTGAGGGCGAGAGACACTGGGTTAAAGTGAGAAAAGCAGTGAGGGAGAGAGCGGGCTCATACCCATAGTCTATAAATCAGGGAAAACAGGCCGATTCCAAGCAGAGTTGTAACGCTGCAGGAAATATGTGACCCCAGAGGGAACGATGCACGAGCAATGCCTGACAGAGAACGTATTAGGTGTGTAGTTTTATTTGGCAGATGGTCCAGCCTGTTGTCACTGGGATACCAAGGATGTGTCATGACCTTTGGTTGACCTTCACCTGGGCCACCGTTGCATCGACGTCATAGATTACGACGCGTCTCTTCTGTAAACGCTGCTCCTTAAAGAGTTAGTTGGATTAGTTGAAGACAGTTTTTTTCATGTTCTTATCTATTTATCACAGGCTGTTTTAGAGAAGCAGACAGAACAGAAAATAAACAGCATGATAAAGAAAATCACAAATAATCATGTCAGGGTTCTCCCCAGAAATTTGTAGTATCCTGGCAGCAGTGATGGGGGGGCAGGGTCTTGCGGCATCGACGGTGGGGTCTCGTCCCAGCAACCACGGAATAAAGAGGTGGTCTCGTAAGGGGGGGGGGGTATAGCGGCGCTGAGCTACCGGTACCCTGGTGCAGCGCCGTTATTCCATTGTCAGGGGAGAACCCTACATGTTATATTTACAACATATTTATATCATCATTTTCTATTCTCTAGCTTATAAAAAAATATGGTATAAGTAATTAAAATAAACAATCTTATCTTAAGTTAATTTATCTTAACTTATTTTAGCTTGAATTATCTTATCTTATCTTATCTTAAACCATTTAGTTGAACTGAACTGTTGATTTCATAAGGTTAAATAAATCTATAACTAACTAATAAATGCAGCCTTTCTTCAAACCAGATGTTCCCATCAGTCTCACAGAACCAAAGCTGTAGAAGCAGTTTGATTCATTTTAATACGTAATGACTCATAAGGTTATTAAAAAATAAACGATAAAGCAGAGAATGGAAGCTGACAGGAATCCTGAACTTTGTCTAATCACACAGAATATTCAACACTCTGCTCCTCTGATCTGCAACGACCTAAATTTCCCTCGATCACGTCGGCTTCCTCTGTTCCATTCTTAATTCATGAAGTTTTAGATCATTTTCTTCTGATGGAGAAAAGGATGTAGCACCAGGGGCTTTAACTGTTGTTCCTCCTTATCCAGGTGATGGACTGGATTGAAAACCACGGAGAGGCTTTCCTCAGCAAACACACTGGCGTTGGCAAATCTCTGCACAGAGCCCGAGCCCTGCAGAAGAGACATGACGACTTCGAAGATGTGGCCCAGGTGAGTCCGGCCACTACAGAACATAAAAATAGGACCAATGCCCCTGTATGTCACCGTCAAGTTCCATCTAAATCAATCCCCAGATGAAATTGTGAGGGTAGGTTCTGTTCTATGTTAGGCCCAATCCCAGTTCACCCCTTGGCCCTACCCCTTACCCCTACCCCTACCCCTCCATTTTGCACGTTCACGTGAAGGGGTAGTGTTATCCCAATTCTCAATTAGATGGAGAGGTAGGGCTAAGACGAAGGGCTGTATACGCCTCCAAATGGAGATTTTCCAGGACCACACTGCAAACGGAGGGGTAGGAGGAGTTTCACATAATTCTGTTCGGATCATTGGAAAAACGGAACACAGTAAAAATGTGCAGCAGTGAGGAAAGAAACACACAAATGTAAGTACTTTCTTCATAAACAACTTAATAATTTGATCGAATGTTTAGTGCTGTTTTGGGTGGGAGCCGAGTGATTGTTAGCCGGGCTGCCGGCTGCTGGCTCGACCTGGACCTGGGCGCCTGTCCCCGACTGAACCGGTGACATGTATTACTGTTTTGAAAAATATACAAAATGTACAAAAGACATGGAAATACTAGTAGATATGTATTAAAATCAAATCAATGATGGTGTGGTGATTTGAAGGAAATACGTTTGGGAGCAGATGGTGTAAATACAGCAGACTAGGAGGAAAGTTCACAAGTACACAGCCGTTCAATTATAGATAGACTGGTGTTCTTTGGAAGAACGTTCTCTGAGACCGTTCTTATCAAGACTGTACTCTGCGTTCTTGGTGCTGAGAAACGGCTAAAGTTTTCACATCTGTTTATAGCAGCATCATGACTGCTGATGACGTAACGGGCCATGAAGTGTTGTCCCATTTCATAGGGACTTGTTTCAACCCCTACCCCTTACAGCTCTGTTTCAAGGGGTAGTGCCAAGGGCAAGGGGTAGGGGTAAGGGGAGAATTGGGATTAGGCCTTAGAGTCCTGTGGTCTGGATGAAGGTGATCAGTCTCCCAATAGAAGTGGGCGGTACTTTCACTGGAGGACAACTCAACTAATTTAATCAAAGTCCATATATGGCTTCTATCAGTGATTAATAGAAACCATATTGATAGCTTTAAGCATTGACATGTTATAAATCATCAAAATATGGACCATTACAAGAAAAGGCACATTTTTTATATTTCAAAAATTTGTAAAAAAACTAAAAAAACATACATTTCTGAAAACTTTGTTGAAGAACAGAGGTTGTTGAAATTTAGACACTGGTGACCTTGAGTTTGACCCTTCAAGGTCCATCAAGGTCAAAGGTCATGGACCCAAATGAAAGTCCATATATGACTTCCTATCAGTGATCAGTAGTAACTTTACTAATATCTGGTTCATGTACATGCTATAAACCACTGAAATATGGACCATTAGAAGTCAAGGAAAAACATTTATATTTAGAAAATTCATCAAAAAAATTTCTAAAAAAAAAAAATCTAAATTTCTGAAGATTCAAAATGACAAAGATGATGCCGGACAGCACCTTTAAATAGCTCATGGCCTATAGACCAGTGAGATAAAAAGTCAAGAGGGAGGAGATGTACTAAAGCACAATCGAGAACTGCAAATACCCGCTTGAAATTACCGCGATATAACTGTTTGATGCAAACGTATATAACTCCAGTAAAACTCAACAGATGCAACAAAGAAAGAAAAGGCATGCTTTTGCATTATTTATCTGGCTGTGTATAGAAATACAAAAATGTATATATATATA
>JAQQZY010016786.1:0-12179 GCA_030068375.1 Ostorhinchus rueppellii | reverse complement strand
ACTACTACTACTACTACTACTACTACTACTACTACTACTAATAATAATAATAATAATAATAATAATAATAATAACAAAACTACTACTACTACTAATAATAATAGATGGTGGGACCTTTCTGTGTGGAGTTTGCATGTTCTCCCTGTGTCTGCATGGGTTCTCTTCATGTACTCTGGCTCCTCCCACCATCCAAACACATGCACTGATAGATTAAAGGGTTAATTTAAATTGTCCATAGGTGTGAATGTGACAGTGATTGTTTGTTCCTATATGTTCAGCCCTGTGATGAACTGGTCACATGTCCAGGGTGAACCCCACCTTTGCCTTTAACCCAATAAAGACCCAAACATCCATCATCTACCAAAATCATTTACTGATCTAAACGGTTTAGTTCCTAGTGATCCATTAATCTATGTAAATAATTGGTGTAAATACAGTTTTCCATCTTTTCATTGTCATCAGATATGACCCTTTTGGACATTCAGAGGCACTGTAGTTACCATGGAAACACTGTCATCTTCTACAACATGGATCCACCAGTAAAACCCATGGTTTTACTGGTGGATCCATCCACTGGATCAATGACAGTGGATGGAGACACTGGGTTTATGTTGAGTTAATGAGAGATTTTGCTGGAAAAGTCTTTTTTTCAGTTTTCTCTGTTTTTGACAATAATATTCAACTTTACTTGGAACTTTTATGAACATCTACATTATTAGCAAATTTAATTTAGGAAAATACCTGATTTCACACAAAAAAAACCCAAAACATACAAACTACAGGGGATAATATTACAGTAAATGGTGACAAATTACTTAAGGACGGTTAAATATACAGAAAAATTAATCTGGGAACGGCCACAAATGTCATAGTGGGTTCTTATGGGTTAAGTAGCTGGAATAGGCTCCAGTGACCGCTGTGACCCTAGTGAGGATAAAGCGGATTCAGAAGATGAAAGTGAATAATAATAATAATAATAATAATAATAATAATAATAATAATAATAATTTACTTGTAAGCACCTTTCAGGCCACCCAAGGACAGTGTACAGCAGAGAATAAAATAGAAAATGCATAAAATACAAAGAAGTAAACAAATAGATTAAAGGAAAATGTCCAGTACAAAAAAATGATCATGCAAAATGGAGGGTCAAATTTATGGTGGGTAAGCTACTCTGACAAGGTGAGTTTTGAGTCTGGATTTGAACGTGGAGAAAGACTTTTAGTGTACAAACAAAAAGGAAATTCCATAAAAAAGTTTAATTTACAAACTATTCTTTCACCCGTGACCCTAGTGAGAATAAAGCGGGTGTAGAAAATGAATGAATGAATGAAACTATTCTTTCATGTGAATTACCTGAACTGGGTCCTCAGGTCATTTCATGTCTTTATTCCAAGGGTCATCAGTGCCCTCTAGTGGCTGGAGTGGAAGGCCATGGTTAAAACTCTGAATTTGAAAAAAAAAAAAAAAAAGCTCTAGATAATGAAGTGCTCTATGATTTCATGTTATTTAAAACCTTCATGTGAGAATTCGTCAGTGCTGTGGCTCAGTATGATCATAGTGGAGGATTGGAAAGACCTAATTAAATGTTTCCTGTGGAGTTTTGTTTCCTTTCATACACTGTAAAAAGGATTTTGGTGGTTGGTAAACACAAACTATGGAAGTCAGTTCCATTTTAATCAACAGTAATAAATTGCCAATGAAATCTATTATGACTGGTTTAATTTTACAAACACTACCTATATGTTAACAGTAACAACTGCTACTCAGAATAATAGAATAAAATCTATCTAATATTGTGGTATGTTGGAGGAGCAGCTGGGGGGAGTTTCCCAGCATGCATTGGGACAAACTAGTTGGGACAGTTTTTCTGTGTTTTACAGTGTTCTGAGTTGATAAGAAGTGTTTGTTGTTGTTTTTTTATAGCAGAGTTATGTGTGTTTGACCCTTTTTTTTTTCTTTTTTTTTTTTTTTTTTAGCTTTTTTTTTTGTTTTGTAGAATGATTATTTCTGTTGAGTTACATATTCGTGCACCATAAGCTGCTCCTTTGTTTCATGAGACTCTGGAATGATTTTCTAATTCAGAGTCGTTCAAAGTAAAATTCATGGGCTAAATATTTATTTCTGTTTTCTCACATATTCACTTGGGTTAGAGATTGTGATATAATTACGCATACTAATTAGTAAATAATATTAACAATCAAATAGATGGCTGTATTCCTATTCAAATTTAGGAAATATTAATATTATTCACTTTTATGAGTATTTGGTTATATAATCTATTGGGATATGTCAGGTGGATTTTACCTCATTTTTATTGTGTTATAGCTCTTAAATTTATTTGCATTTTACTCCAAATATGTGTAAAATGAGTGCAAATTGTAGTAGATTCTGAAGGTTTATTTTTACACTTTATCTTTTTATACCTTTAGACCCATTAGTCTCAGGCTCCTGTGGCTGTGTGTGTGCTCCAAAAATCACTCCACATTTGTAAAAAAAAAAAAAAAAAAAAGTTCTAGTTAATTGACAAGACGTAATTAACTCTTTCATCCATGAATTATGAGAAAATTATTAATTTTTTTATTTTTTATTTTTCCTCTTTAGGAATGAAAAAAAAAAACCCCAAATGTGATTGATTTTTTAAAGAAACTATTTTCAGTAACAAAACCATGTGTTTAATATTACAAGCGAAGAAACATGTATTTCCTGATATATGATGTGAAAAGTATGAAATAAAAATATCTTTAATGCTTGTAATATGATATGGTCTCACATTTCAACATATCTGCATGGAGATAATATGCAATAAATGAATAAATTACCTTTTTTTTTTTTTTTTACACTCAACCATGTCACTGCAGGTCAGGTTTTATCTAGAACACCAAAGTTACATTCATGGTATGAATTCCAGTGTTTGGGATGATGCATGAGGCTCCACTGTGTTGGCTGATATGGAACTAAAACAATAAAATCCATTAATATACAGAGAAGACCTTTGAACAGCTGTCCACTGGAGTGACCACTGTGCATGAAAGGGTTAAGGGTTGGGGTATGAGGGTAGTGGAGTGGTTAGCACTGTTGCCTCACAGCTGGAGTTTATACGTTTGTGTTTGTGTGGGTTCTCTGCGGATACTCCGGTTTCTTCTCCAAAAACATTTAACATAGGTGATTATTTTTGTTTATCCATAATACATCTGTCAAATCTTCTTTGATCTTTATATTCAAATGTATTTTAATGTATGGCTTTATTTGAAAAAGGTAAGAATACATCAATTCAGAATCATAAGTAGGCAACAAAAAGTATTTTATTACAATAACAAATGCAAATAATAACAAGCACAAACAAATAAATGTTCATGAAAACAAAGCTTAACAATAATAATGGAAATATAATTATATTAAATTAAAAAAACGATTATCAGACACACTGTGGGACTTGATCACCCTCAGCAGGTTCTTCCTCAGAGGAGGGTGTCTAGTAATAATGACCAAAACACCTGATGATTCCAGGGTTCACTACTGACAATGGGTCCTAAAAACATTAAAAACAAATAATTACACAACTGTGTCCATATATTCACCACATATTATACATTTAATAAACCCCGACCTATTCTCTGTTCAAATATCACAACTATTTATCATGTAAATAATCATTTTTGGTTGGTGGATCGATGTGACCGTACCTCCCATTCCAAAGTCTGGATTATTTTACAGATGATTAAAATGTTGCTTAGTTTGAGATCACAGTGAGCTTACACATAAAAACACTGAGGGTCAACAGGGTCTACAGCTTAGAGTGGGTCCTGTACAGATTTAAAACAAATATATTACACAACTACATACACATTCCACTACATATTACACCAAAACCCTAACCTATTCTCTATTTTAATATCATATGATGATTCACCATTAAAATAGTAAAAATAAATAAATAAATAAATAAATAAATAAATAAATAGTTTGGTTGTTAGATTGATGCAACTGCATCTGCCATACCAAAGTCCTGATAATTTAACACATATGAATCTGTTGAATGAAGAATATGACTCAAACACAAAGTCAACATTTTAATACCATTTTTAATCCAAAAAATGAAAATAAATAACCCCAACATTCACTTTAGGGTGTTTATATACCATAATACTTAAAAAAAAAACAAAAAAAAAACACATTACACCTAATATATGTAGCAAGAATAAATATTTTAAGCACAATAATTATAGGAATGTTTATTATTTTATGATTATAATAATAATAATAATAATAATAATAATAATAATAATAATAATAATAATAATAATACTATAAAACAATCAAGAAAAGGTAAGACATAGAAATACAAACAAAAACGTTTAATGCTTTCTGTGTTTTAGTACAAACCTATTATGACCCCTGGTGGTTGATTGATGCAAATGCACCCCCTAGCGCAAAGGTCTGATGTATTATTTATGTATTATTTAACTTTTTACAATTTGGTTCAAGTTGAGATGATAGTCTATATACAGAAGGATTACTTTAATATTATTATTTTCAAATACATGAGGAAATAATTATGAAGAATAATAAATACAATATTTATTAATGCCTGAACTTTAATTTCTAACTTTAATTCCTAATCATTGCATTCCGTAAGGTTTACCATCAGGTTTACTGTGCAGAATCTCATATATAATTAGACAGTTTTATGAATTCAGAGCAGTTCTATTAGGACCCTTTAAGGTCAAACAAGGTGATGGCATCTCCCACCTTTGAAATATTTAATAGTTAACATAATAAAATCCTATGAAAATTTAATTTAGGATTTGCAATAGTAAAAACAATTACAATGGTTACATTATTACTTAAGATTCTAATTATAAACCCTAATTTTAACCTGTACTACTAGTTTCTTTGATGTTTTCCCCCCATTTCACCATCTTAAATTCTCTGAATGTCATCATGATATTATGGATGTGGAACAGGCTTAATGGGGCCAGTTGTGGTCAAGTGATGCAGTTACATGTCCTACTTCCAAATCCAACTTATTAAATACATAAATAATCTTATTTGGATTGAGATGAAGGTTTGTACACTAATAAATAATAGAGCACCTTATTTGGTTGATAGACGCAACAACATCTCCTATTCTACGCTGCACAAAAAGTAACCCAGCTCAGCCATACCCTGTGTGACAGTCGTCGGCCTGTGCATTGCCCTTGACTGTCCAACCCAAACCATGTCGGCTGCTGGCCTCTGTTGGGGACAGTCATCAAGATAGATTTCACCAAACCCAACCCTAACCCTCAACTATCCTTCTGTGAGCCTCCTATTTCAAGATATTTTCAAACCTCCCCACCCAGAGGTGGTTTTTATCCCCTGTTCCTAACCCTGACACTAACCTTTATCCCGGGTTAATCCTCACACTAACTGTTCACTATCACATTCACCTACTGCTGATTTAGACTGAACACACACATTTAACCCGCCCACTGACTCTTTGGAAGGAGGGAGGACCTCGGCAGGAATGAAACCCAGGAGGCCAACTGCACCACTGGACACACGTCTGTAACTTTATAATTATTACCATTACTAATGTCTCACACATTTAACATAATAAGCCCAAACATTTATCTTAATCCAACAGAACCACACATATTGTACATAAATTGTACATAGTTAATGAAAGAAAACAAATAGAAAACCTATATCCTTTAAACATGTGTCAAATGAAATAAAACATAGTAAATCAAAATACATATAAATAAAATATTTTGAAACCATTTGTGTCTTTAAATTATATTTATTTATTGGAGTCATATCGTATTAGTTTATTTTTTATTATAGGTCACTGAGAAGGTTTTATTTTATTATTATTATGCATTTTTATTCTTTTGTTTTGTGTAACTTTTTATCCTTTGTATTTCATTGCTAATTTTAATATGTTTGTCATGTGCTGTTAGTATTTTAGTATTTATTTTATTTGTATTATTTTATGTTATTAATAATTTTTCTGAATTAACGCCTTGTGGTGACGTCACCTCGCAGCCCTCGTTCCCTGGTGAGGGGCGTGGCTTGCCGACGCATTGCGGCTCCCTCCCCGTGCGGTGCATAACCAGAGGGAGACAACGTGCGTGTGAACATATGTGAATGTGCGTGCGCTCGGTGCCGCGCCTCACCTATGCGCGCGGCAGTTTGCACCAGGGCTCGAGCTGGCGGTAGCATCCGGGCCGAAGTGCACACCGATGTCCCGGGTTAAACCCACTGTTTAGTCCAGTGTTTGGGTGGAGATGACGGCACTGGGCCCGAGCTGAGCCGAGCCGAGCTGAGCTGGAGCCCCGTCTTCTGCGCACTCCTCTCACGCAGCTCCGCCGACACTGATAAATCCGCTTTTCTCTCATTTTTCATCCGTTTCTGTGGAAGGAGCCATGACGACGGGTCAGGACGAGAGCACGGTTCGCGTGGCGCTCAGGTGAGTCCGAACCTTTGCCTCCATTCGTGGGCTACGGTCATGGTTAACCGTGGTACCGGTAACCACCCATGCCACCTGTCAGTCGAGGCGGAGGGCCGAGGAAACACCTGGAGCATCACGGGCTGTCATTTATACACTGGAAGGGGCAGGTTAGAGTCTCGGCCCTCCGGTCATTCCGTGTTTTTTTTATTTATTTTTTTTATACCCGTACTCGGGCCTGCGGCTCTGCACAATCTGATCCATATCAAGCCGCTCAGGTGCATCCGCAGCATGTGGCGCTGTCTGCGCACTCAGGCAGCAGGAGGAGAAGGATGATGGTGAGGATGAGGATGAGGTCATCTACTGTGAGACCGGTTCCTCCAGACAGACAGACAGATAATCAATGAGAAGAGCTTCAGTGGTTTTACAGTACAAGACTGTGGGGCGTTCACTGTCAGTCTGCCCTGGCAGGTCCAGAAAGGGCCGTGGGGCGTTCACTGTCAGTCCACACACTTCCGTTATGTCTTTGCCATCAGCTGTTTCTTATATTCAGCCTCATGGGTAAAAAAAAATGCCTCGTCATTGTTTGATCAGCTCCTTCCGCCTGTTTGTGGATGAAGACAGTTTACAGACATTTTATGGTTTTATTATCAGGGACACCATGATTGAAACAGAACTGTTTCATGTCTAAAGTAATTTTCAATTAAAAAATCCTAGTATGTTCAGGTTTCAGCTTCTCAGATGTGGGAAGTTGTGTTTTTTCTTTGTTGTATCTAACAAAGGGCCAGCACAGACACAGAGACTGGTAATAACTATTAGGTGGATGAGTGGTAAAATTTGACAAAGTGATGTTTGATGGGGTGTTTGTTATTATTATCAACTTGTCTCCTTTTTTCTTTTTTTTTCTTTTTTTCTAAATACATTTATACATACATTAACTTCTTTTTTCTTCTCTTAATTAATGTTTATGTATACAACAGGGTCAAGTCTGTTTCAGTGAGTTGGGTTAATAAAGGTTGTGGAGCTTTTTAGATCCTATTCCACTTGTCTCTTACATATTTCATATAAAATCCTAATAGATGACACTATATTATTGAGCAGATGTTGTGTTTTCCTTCAGGTGTTCCTCATATTCAGCCTCCTTATTGTGCATGAGCAGTTCTTTACATTTCCATTTTTCCCTTTTTTTTCAGGAAAAATTCAGGTTTCAGCTCCTTTTTAAATGTGAGGATGAGATATTTGTGAGGGGATGAGGGGTGTTCTCTGCTGATTTTTGTCACTTTTGATACATGAAAAACATTGGTTAATACTAAAACCAATAGCAGGTTTTTAAATGCCTATGTACAGTGACATTTTGTGGCCTCATTGACTGTCTTTTTATAAGTTGACCTCTTTGTCTTGCTTGAGTTGCTCAACATTTGCTCTTGCAATGACTAAATCGTGTTCTATTAGACGGGGGACTCTTGTAGATTAGTTGGAAAATGAAATGTTAGTTTTTCTTTTTTAAAAATCCAGCAGTAACAAAGTTGCAGTGTGCTGTTTTTGTGGTTCTGTCCTTCACCTGATGTTGCTTGTTTCGCAGTAGGACAGTGATTCTGCTGAAACTGCATATTGTCGTTTCAGCAGCATTGTGCAGCTGTGGACTGAACAGAAAATCATTGCAGAGCAGATAAGAGAATGTGGAGAAGGTCTGAACTGTGAGCGTCCTATGGCATTTGATTCACTTGAAGCTACAGAATTAGTCAGGACTGTCGCATCATGATCCACTGATACGTATGTGGACGATGAAACTGCCCCGTTAAGAATAGGACTTTAATTAGACAGCTCCGTGTATGTCACTGCACCACAAACTACAACCTACAATCGGCTCCACTCATCTCACCCGAACCAGAGCCATATCCCTGTTCCTAACCAGAACCATATCCCTGTTCCTAACTGGAACCATATCCCTGTTCCTAACCATAACCATATCCCTGTTCCTAAACATAACCATATCCCTGTTCCTAAACATAACCATATCCCTGTTCCTAACCATAACCATATCCCTTTCCCTAACCCTAACCATAACCCCTGTTACTAACCCTAACCATAACCCTGACCTATAAACACATTTTTAGGGTTAGAGGTTCCAATTTTCCTGCACAAAACAATTAGAAAATGATTTTTATTGTTCATTGAAAAAATTAAGCTACTGGAATTATAAAAGAAATATTAAAATGTGTCCTTACTGTAGGAAAAAAAAACCTTGTGTCACTAAAAACACAGTGATACCTAAACATGAAATCCAGCTGCTGCTCTGGAATTGGAGTAAATCTTTTCTTTCTGTTCATGTTTGGAGGAAATATTAGGTGACATGTTTCCAATAATCACTTAAACACAGAGGTAGAAAAACTGCTCTGGGTTAGGATTTCTTGTTGTAAAATGTATGAAACTCTTGTGTGTGTGTGTGTCTGCTCTAAACCACCGCCGTTTCAGGATTGTCTCTGTGATTGTGTTAGTTCATGTATTTATGCCTGGGCCTCACTGAGCTGAGTCCAGGCTTAGGGTTAACCTTCTCGGTCATTAAGTAATAGTAGATTTGTGGCGTAATCATGCAGCTCATTTTAACCGGCTTGTCCTCCTAAAGTTAACACTGCTCATACAGTGGCAGGGTTGGGGTTAGATCCAGGGCTTAGACATTTAGCCACTTATACTAGTCACTGCACGTCTCTGCGTCATTACTTAAAGTATGGCTGAAACTAAAGCCTTAAGAGGGTTAGGGACCCATTTGAATTTCATTATTATTATGCCCTTTAGCTGAGACTCAAAACAAGTCCACACAGAGGAGCAGGAGTACAGGGCTTAACCACAATCCTCTGCTTCACTGGAAATGGTTGATTGTGTGAATGATAAGTAAATGAGATTGGCAGAAGCAAAATCAGAAGCTCAGATAAAATAGTTCCAGAAGAAGTAAATGCAAGCCCAGCCACTCCCTCATCTTTGATCCACACTCTGTCTGTCAGCACATTGAACATCACTGAAAGCTGATTTGCGGTTAATGCATTAATTGTCTCCTGCAGCAGGTTCTGCAGGTCCTCAGCCCTTCCCTCAGAGTAAAGACCTGCAGCGCTGTGCAAATACACAGACTAAAGTACAGTTTGTGTTCAGTCTACGGCCTTCAGCAGGGTTAGAGTTACTATAGGTAACAACTACTAAAGTCACTCATAGGTAGAAAAAGAATGTTTTTAAGTGGAAATAAAAAGGCAGGTGTTATGAATGATGAGCATTAAAATAAGTGTGAAACTATCAGTCCACAACAGTGACAATACTATCCAACTAATCTAACTATACTGTAACTACTAGTGGAATTATGGAACATTCTGGTGACATCCAAGACGGGTTTAAAGTAAACACCCACCTCAGACCTCTGCCACAGTGTCTCTGACAGACCTGCTGCCAAGCTGAGGATAGGGTCTAGTATTAAAAAAAAAGAAGAAAATAATAATACTCTAAACACAGATTTAATATCAGACATAAAAACTTAAAAATAACATTTAACATTTAAAACCAGATGACTGTTGAACTGAGCCATATCTCACTGAATGCATCCAGATTTCACCACTGAACTAACAATAATTTATCAAGAAATACAAAAAAAAAATCAAGAAATAAATGTAAGTAACATTTTTGGGATCTCAGTAATTCCAGTTTAGAGGTGTAATATTATCCATCAACGTGTTTTTACCAATAGTTTGTAAAATGTCCATATTAATCGTTCCGTCACCAATGAATATCATCAAGGCCCAAAGTACCTCATTGGGTTAGGGTTAAAAACCCCTTCAAACCTGCTGCAACCAAATTCAGTTGCTGGCAATGGGATTTGCTGCACAGCAGGGTGCAGCAGGGGACCAAGGGTTAAGGTAAGGCTAACCCTAACCGGCACTGAATGTAATAAAACTATCATCAAACTGAAAAACATCCTTTCAGGGCTCATTGTTTTGTCCTATGCTTCACCCAGACATTGGATAAACCACTGGTACATGTACAAACACACATGTACTTGTAATATTTATATCCAACCTTTTACTGCCCGAAAGCAAACACACACTATAGATGAGAGTTCATGTTGAATATCATGTTTTGGTGTTTCTTTAGTGGAGTGCCTCTTTGAAATAAGCCCCCCTCTTAAACCGATTAACCCCCCACCCCCTGGTCCTTAAAGGAGCCCTGTTTCAGACACTGTGACTTTAACTGCAGCCTGGAACCTCTGCTCATGGAGATAAGCTCACAACTTTTTCCATTACATTTCCACGTGGGGCTGTTTGTTTTCTGAGTTCCCATTGTGACTTTTACTTGCATGTCAAGAGCTCAGAGAATTAACCGTCACACCCTTTGAGATCTGTGGCTGCACATGCACGGTGAGACTTGTCAACACTGTCCGTAAAGTATTTAGTCAGTTGCTAGTATTAAAAACATGTAGGTGTACGATTGTGTTATTGGTGTTGGCATATGGTAATAGTGTTGGCTTATGGTTGTGGTGTTTATGTTCACTAGTGGTGGTGATGTTGACATATCAATGCCTTATTTAAATAATCACCCAAGTAATTTTTTTCATATTTTCAGAACACAAAAAACTGAATCATTTGTTGAATATATGATATTTACCAACTATTTTAATCAAAACGTTTATAACCAGAGATGCTTATTGACATACAAACAACAAGGTCAGTTAAACGTGGAACATGACAGAATTAAATGACTAAATTTTCAAACGTGCCAAAATGACTTGGGCGATTATTTTAATAGGGTGACGTTATGGCACCAGTGTTGGCTTATGGTTGTGGTGTTGGGGTACAGTACTGGAGTTTTGCTATGTTAAAAAGTCGTTACTGTATGCAACAGTGCTAACAAGTTAGCATGTTAACATTCTTGCACATGCTCCGAGATGCTGTTTATATACATGTAGGCCCAATCCTAATTTACCCTTTGGTCCTGCCCCTTGGCCCTTGCACTTGGCACTACCCCTTGAAATTGAGTTGCAAGGGTTAGGAGTTGAATGAGACAACCCTTCAAGACCTGTTATGTCATCAGCAGTCATTGATGCTGTAATAAACAGGTGCAGCAACTTGGTTTCTGAAAGAATTCACAATGCCGTCAGCAGCTGTAACCGTTTCTGTTGCTTTGGGCATCTTTTAACAACTATCAAACTGCAGAAATGTGGTCTATATCACATTGAAATTACATCAATTACTATTGTTGTTTTTTTATTCTATTTTTTGTATCTTTATTGTGCTTTTAATTTTGAGATGGAGAGAGTGAAAGAGAGGGAGAACTTCCCTTTGTAAGTCGCTTTGGAAAAACACGTCTGCCAAATGCATAAATGTAAATGTAAACGGACAGTCCATTGTTCACGAAGAAAATGCGTCCACTTGTGTGTTTCTTTTGTCACACTGCTGCACTTTTTTGCGGTGTTGACCTCCGTCTTACTGATGATTCGAAAAGAATTATAGGAGATTTCTCCTACACCTCCATTTGTAGTGTAGTCTTGAAAAATCTCCGTTTTGGGGGCCAAACAGTACTCCCCCTTAGCCCTTCCCCTGGGACTCATTGAGAGTCAGGACACCCCTACCCCTTTACATGAACATGCAAAATGGAGGGGTAGGGGTGAGTTGTGATTCGGCCCTAGGGTGAAAAATTCATTCATTCATTCATCTTCTATACCCGCTTAATCCTCATTAGGGTCACGGGGGTCGCATGGAGCCTATCC
>JAQQZY010016745.1:0-12183 GCA_030068375.1 Ostorhinchus rueppellii | reverse complement strand
AGCACACAGAATTGAGCATATCAGTGAAATCTGGAAAATCCGTAATCAACACTTGTCATCAAAGTGATACCCTTGAATTTCCTGCCTCTGCAATATGGCTTCCGCTGAAATATTCCAATACTTTGCTGAACTTGACAACTTTTTTACAATAGCTGGCCATACTCCAAATGACACAAACGGTTTGGAATCTCTATCCCGTCACCTTGAGGATCATATTTCCGTTATCGCAATGTTGTTATCGCTCGTGAGTAACAATGCTCAACGAAACCTTGTTGAAAGAATATTATGCATGAATCTCGAAAGCATTTATGAGTCACTTCGGGAGAGGTTGGCTGAAATAACCCTTGAGTCAGAAGCTGATATACAAAGGCATCCTATGGGTACACATTCTGCATGTCAGAGAGGAAGACCGAAGTAAGTGAATTTAAACAATTTAGATGCTATGTAACAGTTATAATCCAATATTTTCACTTGAAAGCAAGTATTTATACACACATTAACCCATTGTACATTTTTTCCCTTTTAAGGTACAATATAACAGCTGCTCAACTGATTAACATGCGGGACTTAGGTTTTAGCTGGATGGCCATATCTCGAGCACTGTCAGTAAATATTCGAACACTGTACAACCACAGGACACAGCTTGGGTTAGTGGACTATGGGAGTTTCAATAACCTTTCAAATGATGATCTCGATCGTCTTATCACTGAGGTTCTTAGACAAACTCCTGGCTCTGGAGAGACCTACATTGCTGGTAGTTTGAGAGGGAGAGGGATCAGGGTTCAAAGATGGCGAGTGCGAGAGCGATTAAGAATTGTCGATCCAGTCGGAAGAGCGTTAAGAAGAAGTAGGGCAATTCAGCGGAGGGTCTACGATGTTTCTGTCCCAAACGAGGTGTGGTATGTATTTGTCTTGTAAACTTCATTAAGGAATAAGTCATTATATGCTTTTTTTTTTTTTTTTTTTTTTTTTCAAAACTAAGTTATTTTTAAGTTTTTTTTGTTGTTTTTTTTCTGTACTGTAAAAGGTTTCAATTAGTAGAAGCTAATCTTGTTGCAATTGCCTTTCTTAAAATGTTTGGAGAGATACACAAGCTGCTCAGCTTTTAAAAAGTTTAATTTGATGGGCATGAGGCAACACCAGTAGAGTAGCTGGGGCTAAAGGCCTTGCTCAAAGGTACTGCAGTAGTAAGGAAGGGGTAAGCACTGATGTGCGGTGATAGAACTACTGCCCCTAAAATGCTGAAGATGTAGTTTAACATTTTGCAGTCACATAATTACATAGAAACAACTATAAATCTGGCCAGGTAACACATTATACCAATAAACTTTTTTTTTGTGCAATACTATGGTAAATATTCATTCTGCTTTCCAAGAATTGTCATGAATTGCTGTTATTACTGATGTCATGGTATTACTGATGTAAGGTGCTACGTTATATTATATACTTTGCTTTGAACATGCCTGTCAGTGATCTCCGGGGATTGTTAAGTTTTTATCACCACGGAGCAATAGCCCTATGTAACAGAAAAGTCAAATTAGGTGCATTTTGATAAACAGTCCATTCAGTGTGGTTCATAATAATCAAAATAATATGTCTTTCTTCTTATTCCAGGCATATTGACACAAACCACAAGATAAATCCATGGGGATTTGTGTTTCATGGAGGAGTTGATGGCTATAGTCGCTGCATTACCTACCTGAGGTGCTGCACAGACAACAGAGCTTCAACTGCATTGCAACTTTTCCAGTGTGCTGTTGGTGTTTTTGGGCTCCCACAACATGTCAGGAGTGATGCTGGTAGTGAGAATATTGATATCGCAAGGTTTATGATTCAGAATCGAGGAGCAAATAGGGGGAGCTTTATGGTTGGACGGAGTGTTCATAATCAAAGAATTGAAAGATTATGGGGAGAACTCAACAGGGTGGTGTCAGCATACTTTAAAGACCTTTTCCTCTTTATGGAAAATGTTTTAATTTTAGATAGTACTGATCCACTTCACATGAGGGCTCTTCATCATGTTTACCTTCCAAGGATAAATAGATCTGTGGATGAGTTTGTAAGACAGTGGAACAACCACAGCTTAAGAACAATGGAAAACTGGTCACCACTGCAACTGTGGACGGTTGGGATGCTTCAACTTCCTCAACATCAAAGAACAGTATATCAAGTGCATGGGCAACACCCTTTTAATCATGGCCAGTGGGACTTCGAGTTAGGGCCAGTTAATCCCTTGGATGATGATGGAAATCATGGGATAGAACTTTTTCTCACAGCATGTAACCTGCTTCAAATAACTACTTAGTCTGTTAAATAATTATGTTTCTTTTCATCACGTAGTAGTTATGGTGATGTCAGACAGATGACCAGTGCATTGTCATACTAAATCATTCTGAGAAAATCACAGTATCCAATGCTGATATTTTGTATAACACTTACTTTGAGAAGACTAGTTTAACCTTTAAGTTGTTTCAAAGGACAAAGATGGACATGAACCTACATGTCCTAGAACTTGATTACATGCTTAAAATACACGCTATAATTGTTTAAAATACACTATTGTTTGATGACAAACCAAAATTGTAATGACCATATAAACATTGAATGTACAGTGTGTATTATGTGTCATTACATATAATGTATTAATTTCACCCTATTGATGAAGGTAAAGGCTGTATTTTTTAATTTCTGCAATACATTCATTTTCTGTACATTTTTCAACTTCTAAATAAAAAAAGAAAAAAATGACATTTAAAGTCTGGTGTGCCATGTTCTGTAACAACAGATACTTAAAGGACAATCAGTCAATACATGTAAAGCAGGAACATAGACCACTTTATTTGTTAAAGACCAAAGCACAATGTATGTAGTGGAACAATCTGTCATAGAAATGGGGTTGAACAATATTAATAAAATCAGTTACTATAATGAGCCTGTCCTGTAAAAAAAAAAAAACAAACAAACTTGTGGATTGTTAAAGTAACTAATTTATGTGTCAAACAGTCATAGTGAAATTTAGCAGTTGAATCCAAAGCAGAACAAGCCAGATGATGTAGTTTTTTTGGAGGCATGGGCCTCAGGAAAGCTTTGGACTTTATCACAGGAGGCCATTGTTTCTATCTTATTTCAAACGAAATGTAAACATTGCTATTTTTCTTTAACTGGAACCAAGTGTTTATTATAATAACTGTGATGACCACTGGCATTTATCATTCTTATTTAACCCTTAATGTGATCTTTTACTAACCTTAACCATATTTTTTTTTTTTTTTTTTAAATTATTATTATTGTTATTATTAATAATGACAAAAATATGCCAAAACAAAACAAACCCAAACCATGGCACTGTCACAGTGTAAATGTAACAGGGACTTTGTAGATTATAATGTTATCTGAAGTATTTTGTTTAAAAACCCCTGCTACCTGTACGGGCACTACTCAATCAGCACTGCTATGGGTCATATGGGAGGGTGGAGACAAACAACATATGGTTATTCATATTGGAGTACTGGTCAACAATAATGTAAGTGCCACACATTTATGAACTAAAAAATGTTCCCCAACTGCACATTATTAAATATGAAACATAAAACGAGGGCTTAAACTATATATTTGAATGTAACAAAGAACTGAAATTGTTTTACTGCACATTTGTAACTATAGTAAATACAGTAAATACTTATTTTGCTTACCAAGAAAAACTAAATGAAATAACAGCAATTACATAAAAACATCCTTATCATAATTCAAGCACTCAACATCCACCAGCCCTCCATAATACCGCTCACACTCTTCCAAATCCTGGTGAATTCTGTATTGCAAAATTCATGTCAGATTTGAAATCATTGTATACATCATGTATTGGTATGCGAAGAATGTTTTCGCAAGTATTGGCCAGTGGAAATCGAGAATGGGTGATGAATTCAAGGCTTGGCTTTGGAGAGAAACCCATTGCTGGAATGCTGTCACATCCAGTGCAGAAAACAAGAATATCCTCCAGAGAGACATTTTTTTCAACTGTAAAACATAAAAGACAATAACACAATTAGATAAGAACTATGTCTACTAATATTTTTATAGAGCAAATAAATATTATAGATCTGGAGTGATGAAAAACAGTGGTAAGAGGGGCGAATGGGTAAATTCCCTTTAACCACCGTTTGACATTATTTTTTATTTATTGATGTAACACTTTGAAAAGGGTTGCTATAATAAAAAAAGCTAATGGTGAATATACTGATAAAATAGCAGAAAAAAAGATAGGAGATGATTAACACCAATTTCTGGATGGTCTGCTGTGTGCATAAATAAGCTGTTATTTGCACACAACAGCCATAATGAAGGTCACAATATTGTAAACTTAGCACAGGTGTGGCCCTCTATAGTATCCTGGAGCTGGGTGATAGGGAGAAAATCAAATATCATAATATTACTAACTACATGCATTAATATTGATATTGAAATGATATTGTAGGGTTTACAACAGGCGCTTTCACATAATATCTGTACCATGACATTACAGATAATCTGTAATGGGTACATAAAGACTACGGAGATAAAGTCACATAATAGAACAGCTAGAACTCATTTGTAAGTAAAAAAAAAAAATACTACTTTGTTTTCATTTAACTTTAAAAACCAAGAGAAGACTACACTTACAATGTAATGATCTCCAAAATCAAAGACAATATCTGGTCTCATAGCACAATATCAATAGAATTGCAAAATAAAGACAAATCAAAAAAATCTATAAACATGAGTTAGAGCTGTGCACATACTGGACATGCCACAGGCTAGATAAGGGACATATTCATACCTCTAAAAACGTATCTAAACACAAAATTATATCACAATTATATACATACATACATACATACATACATACATACATACATACATACATACATACATACACACACACACACATATATATATATATGTGTGTGTGTATGTATGTATGTATGTATGTATGTAAGTCGTAGGCAGAACAATGCCTTTACATGTTCTCACCACTTTCTGGTGTTTGGTGGACCAGTTCGGCGTATTGCGACTTGTTTAAATAAAAGCATTACTTTTAAGTATATAGACATTACAAGCAACGTCCTGGTATCAATGCTACAACACAAAAATTCATGTAGGCACCCTCGTAACTGTGTTTGCCTCTGTAGGCTGCAGGGCACAAAGCAGCCGCTTCAGTTTGCTTATCTGAGCATAAGTGAGGATTAAAAGTTATTACGATGTAAAATTATAGGTTAGAAGAATTTACAGTTGACTGAGTTGACAAAAAACATAAGTCACTTGAGCAAACTCAACAGCAAAACTTAAAATGTTTAGTTTAATTTTGCCCAACTTAAAATTTTATTTTAATTTGTTGCCTTGAAATTTTTTGTTCACCCAACTTTGCTTTCTTTGCAATAGTAAACTTACATTCAGCATCCTGAAGATAGTCTTGCCAGAAAGCCAGAGTCCGGCATTCATGTTGGAATGAATTACTTCCCCTTTCCGAATGAATTATCTGGAAGAGATTCTCCACATCTGTTGCTATTAAACCCTTGTCAGCCTTCACAAAAAGACACTTCATCTGTAGAGGGTATCTCTGGAGAGCATCATGGACACCTAGAGACTTCAGACCATCTCTGAACCTAGTAAAGAGAAAATATATCACTATGTGTTTTTTATGTGACTGGAAACCTTTGATGCAAGTTTTGTCCATACTTAATTCAGTAAGGTCCTACAATGAACCACAGAAAAAATACATTACACTTTTGCTTGGACCGGAGCAATAGAGAATTTGACAATATTTGCATCATGAAATTTTTTTTAAATACCGTAGTACCATTCTTTGAACACAATTTAAAATTAAAAATTTTCTTGTACTTGATTTTCTCTGTTCTTCTGTTTTTCTGCCATTTCACTACAACAAAACTATCCTTTGTTTTTCTGCCAAAATACCATTATGTGCTTGGATATAAACATACCTTTCAAAATGCGCACGGGTCCGCTGCAGGACATACCAGTGAGCTAAGTCCAAAGCAGTCTCTTGTTTGTTTCCAAGTGTTATGGGAACATTGTGACCAGCAAGGCTGATCAAGCTGGCTGCCTGTGCAACTGCATATTGCAGTTGTGATTCAGTCTCAGCCTGTAAGATCTTAAAAAAACAAACAAACAAACAAACATTATGATACGATGGTCTGTTCACCTTTTATGTTAATTAGTGCAGGCAAAATGAATAATTAGTTTGTAAATTCAACCGAATCAAAGAAAAATGTGCTCACCGAAAACACCTGTGACCTTGTTTCTTCATCAGTAATATTTTCAGCTGTGACCTTTACATTGTCTGGACCCTTCTGAAGACACTCATACAAGAGTTCAGATAGGAAACATGGACTCTGTCCCCCATGGGCAATTGACATTGCCATGATCTGACCAGCATAGAAGTATCCATTGTCTTTCATTGCTGTTATCAAATGAAAATTAACATCAGGTCAAGTGGCTACTTTTGAACAATTGTTTGTCACAATCAATGTAAAGAAATCTGGTTCGTTTTAATGCCAAAGCTCCTTTCTCAAGAAATATACTAGATATAAAAATTTTTTTTGTTTTTTTTAAAATAAAAAATATATTTGCTTACAGATGTTATCAGATACAATATACTTATTAATCCAGAAGAAATCCAATAGTAGCCTCTAACATTAATATTAAGTAATTTATTCATAAGTACCTTTAGAGTTGCATGTGAGGATTTTTGCATTCGGTGGACCCTCAAAGATGCCAATTTTGTCCTTTATTTCATGTAGACAAAGTCGGAAAAACTCCCGAGTAGGTCCTCCATTGTCCACAGCACCCTCAGATATTCCATAGTCATCAGTAAACTTTATATCCACCTTCTTCTCTGGTGAAAAATTGGATCTGCCCATGGCTCTGGATGCACCATCCCACACATTTCTTCTTATGATGTTAAAACGTACAGTGGATGTGTCAATGACTCGTGAAGAAATCTGATCCAAAACTCTCTCTAAAGCCGTATTTGAATCACTGAAATTGTCATAAACAATACAACAAATACAATGTAGTTAGTATAAATGATACTACCTCGCCCATTGTACTATAATGTAACATTCCCAAGATTGTTATCAATACTTGAATACTGAGTAATTCAATACTGAAATTTTACAAAATTTTATAAAAATGTTTGTGATAGTAGAAAGGGGCAGAGTTTTACTTATTTTCTTGTTTATCTTGAATTATTTTATCTGGTAATTTATCATACATAAAGGGAAAAGAGCAAATGGAATCCTTTTTAACACTGACAAGCACCCTCTACTTAAAAACACATCAACCAACCACAAATCACACATGCATATCACAAAATACAATACATGTCATGTTATAGCATGGATGATCTTCACTGTGAGAAATTTTATACCATGACCTTAGAAATGACTGGATACCACATAAGTAAAAAAAAATATATATGAAGATCGTATACATAAATATAGATATTTCTGACCCACTTATGTTGCAATTTGTTTTCAAGGGACCAACCAGTGACTATCACTGTCATCCACAGCTTTTCTTCAATAGTCTTCTGCTCTAAGAATATCAAATTGTCTGACTTTTTCAAAATTTATCAAAGCCACATTTTTGAGAAAGAGACTGTTTGTCTAATTGTCAAAAAACTTTGACAGAATATTTTTAATATGCCAGTGTATTTTCAATTACATTTTTAAGCCTGTAACTTTCATTAATTAATTCATTCATTCATTCATTCATTTTCTATATCCACTTTATTCTCACCAGGTACTCCGCCTTCGCCCTTAAGTTGCTGGGACTTTAATTCAGTTTTTAAAAAAAAAAAAATCGTACTCTTTAATGAAAAACAGCGCAAGCTATTGTAACAACACAAGTTTCAAAGCATATGTTGCCCTAATAACTGAGTTTGAATAAAGATTAATTTGATTGAGTCAGACTAACAAATTAATCCAGGCCTATTTGGTAAACAAATGGACCCCTGAACTTCATCTGAATGTATTTAGCATTTTCCAGAATAACTTTTGATAATTCTGAAATAATAGCAGTGTTTTTTCATTAATGACTTAATACATTTAATGTATTCATGTGACACACATTTTTTTGAAAGGTCATAAGCTACATGAAATTTTTCTGACACTTGATTTATATACCTCAACAGAGCGTCAGCAGTGATGACCACAATAACTTTTACATAAAATCTAGGTTTTTGCTTCTTCTCATTTAACTAACTAACAAGCACTCAAATGCTTGAAAATCTGCTTGGTACCAAAACATAGTCACTTGCAGGTGTCTAGTTCATCTTCCTAGTAGTCACTTCAAAGTTTTCTACTGCATTACAATTTAATAATTACACTTTATATAATATATTCAACTGACCTCTCATTTATGCTGCGGTCTAAAGACCTCGAAATGGCTTCCTGGAGGTCAGGGTCATCAGAGTGGTATTCCTCCTCAAAAAGGTCGAGGTACGTACTACAAAATACAATAGCATTATTTTAAAACGTACATCGTTAAGATACAAGTACATGATATAACATGGACAGTTGCACAAGAGTAAGATCTACTTGATGGTCTAATAATGCAAATAGACAGTGCATTACAAGAGAATAGGGAATTACAGTGTCAAGTACAGTAAATCTATTCTAAAACAAAATTGCAACGTAAGTAAGGCCAATACTTATAAAGTCTAGACCATTAAAACTGTATGAATAGAGACCTAAACATTTAAAAAATGATAGACCTGTAGGATGTGCCTGATAAGCTACTGCCAGATGCACTGGGCTGGCTGGGACCATGAGACACACTGGAGAGTAAATGTGTGTCACCAATGGCACTGGCAGTTGGGCTGATCACCGAGCGATGGGTATGGCCACTGGAGATGGAAGAAATTCCGCTGGATGGGGTTACAGTCTCATGAGTAGTGGCAGGAGCACTAGTGGACATGGTCAGGGTATCAGCTGAGATGGAAAGTGCTTCAGTGGAGACATCCTGGGTGTCAACACACCAGACAAGTTGATCACCACTGAAGCTGGATGGGGCATCAACAACAGAGACAACTGGGACTGTGACTGTAAGAACATGGTAAAATAATAGATTAATATTTAAAATTTGACTAGCATATAACATATAACAAGTAACATATAAGAGTCAGCATCAGAACATATCCTGAAGTCATACAATGCATGAATTAAGCAGTAGACTAAAAGTTGCAATAGTCTTGTTTGATTTGTGTCTGACTTGACACCAACTTGCTCTGATGCCTTATACATGTGGGCAATGGTAGGCTCACGAGACCATAGTTTTAGAGCCTGGTGCTGCGGTTGCTCTGAACCAACTGCAAGAGCATTATTTATTCCTTTGTCACATTTCAATAGATTACTCCGTCATAATTTAAACAGTTGTACGCTGCATACAAACTTATATTGAAGTCTGATTACATTTGAATGTACCAGAATCAGATTTAACAGGATGTGAGTGTCGCTGTGACTTCCATGCATTGACTGAAGCCTGCTGACAAGAGTCTGAGAAGATTGCAAGTTTTTTGTCACACCCCCTTATCTAGTCCACCTTACAAGTAAGGCAAAGTCCATCGTGAACGAGCCTAATTTTGGTTTCTTACTTTGTGTTTTTGCTTTGGAGCTTTTGCTATCTAAACCTGTACCTGAACACTAACTGGGACCTGTGGCTACCTGCCTGCCTACCTGCACCTGTAAACCTTCTTTATCATTAAATAAGAAGTCGTATGCCCATTATCCTGCAGCTTATTTTGTAGATGCATGTAGATAAAAATATTTACCGTGTTTGTCAGTGTGGTCACAGATGTTTGTACCAATGTCTTCCTCAGAACATGCCTGTGAATTGTAGCAGATAAATACAACAAACTTTATGGATCCATTCAATAAATTAAATTCATAACAAAATGATGTAATAACAAACTTTGTTTGTCTGAGCATAGTATAACAGGGTTCTCCCCAGAGAATGGAAAAATGGTGCCGCGCCAGTATACTGGCTCAGCGCTGCTATACGCATTTTTAAATTTCTGGCATATTTTTCTGTTTTCCCATGATAATTTTGCTAAAGTCTACTGAAATCCATCAGGTTGGCAGGTACGCACTCAAATTTCAAGTGCCATGTTGTTTTTAATTTGAAATCTCATGGAGTTCCGTCTATCACAAGGCTTTACCTTCCCCGGGAAGGGGGCGCTATGAATTTCTGGGGAGAAACCTGGTATTAGTAACAGTATTTCAAAACAGCCAGCATACAATTCATAATTGCCATTATCATATAGACCACATTTCTTGAAATCTTGAACACAACTTACAGAATTTTTTTCCTCACTGAGAATGACCTTGTCAGGCCTGACATAAATGGATTTCTGATGGAACAGTTGTTTCAGAAGGTGTCCATTCAAAGTCTGATTAGAGCTGAGGGATGGCTCGACAAGTTTGTTGTGACAAGGCATAAGGATTTGTAACCTGAGTGAATGACATAAAAGCACACTGTACATGAAACTTGTTAAAGCTACACTACAGTACATGCAAATGTTTTAGTTTCAACACAGTTGTGCACAAACAAAAAATGTAGGCGACATTGTAAATTTTCCAATTAATCAGCTAAACTCAGTAACTTAGATAGCTGAATGCAACTTCATAAAGTAGTAGTAGTTGACAAAAAGCCAGAATTTTGTGTATTTTATAACATATTCGAGCCAGCTTGTAAAAAATGAGCAGCAGAAAGGAATGTAAAAAAACCCCAAAAAAAATCACAACAAAAAAACCCAAAAATAAACCTGTCAAATTATAGAATATAATGTAACTACTGCAAAAAATACCATTCTCAGTAGCAGCATCAATAGGTGACAAATGTGGCAAAAGAGATCATAAGCTTACCTGCATCCATTAACACTTGGCTGGAAGGCCATCATTATTGTCTGCATAACTTTGTCTGAATCCCAGTCACAGGAAAATTCCAAGGCAGACTTTACATGCCCGTTTTCAAAAAGCCAAGCTTTACTGTGACGCCTTGGCACATGTACAGAAGTGTGGTCTGGCAGGAGAATGACCTCTTTGGTGAAGCACTGACCCATACTGTTTAACTGTCCCTGAAACCTTGGAAAGATTAAACAAAATCAAATATAGTATAGTCCAATACATTACACATTGTTAAAGATGTACTTTATACACTATGCATTTCAATAAATGTATATTATACATTTATATACATTAAGCATGTACTGCATATTCACTAGGGGGGGCGTATGATTAAGCTAGTTAAAAAAAATAAATAAAATATATATATATATATGATTAAGGTAGTAGCATTTATGTCCCTCACATTGAATGACAGGGTTCTCTCCTTTAAATTTACAGACTTCTTTAAAATGACAATAGCAACAGCCTATGGTTCATACCTGGTATGTTGTTAATAATTATTGAAATTATGCGAATTTTGGCTCCAAAATATAAATTACGTTCTGAGGAGTTTTATTCAGTTTTACTCTCTCAATAAGTGTGGTCCGCCTAATGGTATAGATGACTACTAGACCACTTCAGCCACTTAACTAAAGTTAACAACTTGAAACATGATTCACCCATTGACCTAGTCGTGGTAAAATACCTACTTTTATAGAGAGTTTTCAGGCTATTTCTGACTACACAAAAACTCATACTCTTAACAATTCAAATTCTCAGTTCTATTCTTACCTCCTGTATCTTGAGCCCCTCTTAGATGGGCGAAGATTATACACAGGGGCCGAGGTGGAGGGCACCGGTGAGCTGTAATGTTGATAAACAGGCAGGGCCGGGCCTGGCTGGGCCGGGCCCGGCAGTGGCAGGGCCGGGCCCGTAACTGCATTCGGCCTTCCACGACCACGACGAAATAATGACTGCACTTCTTCATCTACTGACCGATGCTGAACACGGTTAGAATCGACCACTGCATTCTGTCCCGTAGTGCATGCATTCGCGAGGGTATTCATTATGTCTTCATTGTTCAAAATTGCAGACACAAGACTTCGTGCTGACTCCATGGTGTCACGAGTAAAAGCATCCACATGGGTTACTGTGATCACATTGAAGACACAAGATGGCGCTATCCTTTATTAAATATATTCAGACTTTTATTCTATATATTCAAACATCATTCAATATA
>JAQQZY010016706.1:0-12185 GCA_030068375.1 Ostorhinchus rueppellii | reverse complement strand
AGCGGTATTAGACGCCACAATAATAATAATAATAATAATAATAATAATAATAATAATAATAATAATAATAATAATAAAAATAAATAAATAAATAAAAATTAAATTTAAAAAAATTAATTAAAGGGTTCCACTATGTAATCATCCAGTCATTTTGTACACACACATTATGCAGAGTCAAGGTGAATTGTTATTTATGTATTTGTTTGTTTGTTTATTTAATGTTTGTTTGTTTGTTTTCTTGTGGAAACATTCTGTTAATTGTAAATAGTATTCGGTAAAATAAGTCTGTACTTCAGCCAGAACCCTTCTGGTTTATGGAACAACAGTTTTTGCTTGTTTTTTTAGAGTAATTAACAACCAAATAAACTACTATTACTGCAGCAGCTGAACGGTTCATTTTTTCAAACTGTCTGAACTATTAGAGTCCAAATACAGACAGAAATGACCAACAGACTAATAACAGTGGGTTTAATAAATACGAGCCTTTAAAGACGTGTGTGACAGATTTGTTCAGCACCACGGCGGCTGCTGCACCGGACCTGGCATGTGTCTGCATGTATAATGGATGAGCTGCTGACCTGACCTGAGGGTCGGGCTCGGGCTGACGGAGCAAAAGGTCAGGGTAAAGGAGGAGGGATCATCCCCACACTGGAAAAACACACTTCCTGCCCTGGTTCCTGCTGATCAGTGGAGCTCGATTGACTTGATTGTCTCAGATTAGTCACCTTGAAAAGCTGTGAAACATTAAAAATGATGTCATTGTTTGAGGAATGGGAAGTTCTATTCTTCAGTAAAGTTATGAAATACCTGTAGAATGACATTAGTGACTGTAGAAGAGTTGCACAATTAGATGAGTAAGACGGTGTGGGAATAAAGATGAGGGATGATGTGATGATGAGTTAAAGGCTCATATTTCTTAACTCTACTTTTCTGGAGCTCATGTTATAATTCAGTTCAATTTAGTTTTATTTGTAGAGCCTTATATCACAACAAGGTTGCCTCACAGGGCTTTACAGAATGAAACAAACAGCAGTCAAAAAAACAATAGACGAAGGAGACGGATGAATGTCCTGGGCATCCTCTGTCCTTAGACGCTCCTTCTCGGCAAAGACAAACTCCAAAAACCTGGTGGGAAAAGCAAAACCTGAGGAGAACCACAATGAAGGAGAGATCCACCATGAAAAAGGGCTGATATTTATATTCATACATGTGTTTGTTTTATTAGAGGTTTTCACATTTTGAGATTCAGGTGGGGTTGGTATGGGGGTCATTATCACTTTGGTGTGTGTGTGTGTGGGGGGGGGGGGGGATGCACAATGAAAATAAATCAAAAATTGATTTAAAAAAAAACGGGGTTCATATTTCTTAACTGCACTTTTCTTCATCTGTGCTTCATTTCTTTAAGTATACAGATTAGATTAGATTAGATTAGATTAGATTGGATCAACTTTTATTGATCCCGTAATCAGGAACAATAACGGTCCAGGCAGCAACAGAATAAAGTGTAAGATTAAAAGTGTATATGCATAACAATAGTGTGAAAACAAAGAACATAAAGTAAAAGATAAAAATAGTAGTAAAAAAAAAAAAAAAAAAAAAAAAACCCATACAGACTATGAAGATATATTTACAAAAATGTTAATTCCTGGGGGGGGGGGGGGGTTGTGTAACTTTTATTTGTGGATGGTCAATCAGAACAAAACATCGCATTTAAAAACATTTCACAATCATTAATTAAAAAACCAAGGCTGTCAGTTCACGCCCATGACATGATTTCACTCGTCTTCAGGAGTGTTTGGTTTGAATCTATGTGTCTGAGGTTAACCGAAATAACATGACAGTGTTTAGACGTGTTTCTTGTGCTGCGTCTGACGGGTCAATGCTAATTTGTGAACAGGATGGACAGAGCAGGGCCGGAGAGGCAGAGACAGCTGTGTGGTTAAAGTGCTGAGACCAGCTGTCAGAGGACCTGATCTGCACAAGCAGGCGTGTGCAGGAATCCAACAGAGCCACAACTGAGGCTGACTGTTACTGTGGCCGCTGGTCCACATAGATGCAGACGCACGCTTAAGACAGGCAAACAAAGCATGAAAAAACACACCAGTGACCTGAATTTGGAATTTGGTTCTATTCTGTGGTATTAGAGAAAGGGCACCTGATAATAGGTAGGCTACATGATTTATAAAGGTCCCATTTAGCATGTGGTTTGTATTTGTGACCCAGTTTAACAGTAACAGACTCTAGTGCATTTGTGATCGTACAGAGAAAGTGCTCGGACATAAATCGTGATGTACAGTCACTGTCATCTGACCCTGTGTGTTTGGCCTGCATGTCTGTAGCATGACCCAGAGGATTAAGGAGGGAGTGTGTGCTGAAGGCAGGGCTGTGCTCTGCTGGGCTCAGGGTGCTCCTCAGTGCTGACAGGCCTGCATCCCAACAGGTGCTGAGCGTGTTGGGCTCTGATGGTGAATGGGCTCTTTGTTCCAGAGGATTCACCCACAGAGAAAGGGCAGGGCCCCAGCACCCCTCCACAGCGCACATACGCTCCACACAGGCTTATCAGCTGAGGGTGTGGGTGGCTGTCAGAGGGGGGTGGGCGGTGGGGTTTGGGGGGTTGTTTTGTTAAGGGTCTGGTTTATTCCTGGAGTTAGTTGCACTTGCATCCCGTTTCTTTCATTTAGTTTCATTCAAATTCATCATTAAGGTAAAAACATATATCATTTTATCTACTGAAGGGATGAGTAAGATGAAGATAAGATAAGATAAAATAAGATAAGATAAGATAAGATAAGATAAGATAAGATAAGATAAGATAAGATAGGGTGAAGTAAGGTAAGATAAGAAGATAAGATAATTTGTCAAATGCACAGTTACACATAGTAGAATACACAGTGGCATGTATTCTGTACCTGCATGCAATAAAATAGAAAAAAAGACATGCAGTACATAAAATGAAAAAGTATGAATACATATAAATATAGATGTATTGCAGTGGCCGTTTTGCTGATGTGGATAAGGTGCATGTACAGTATTTTTATTGCAGTCCTGCTAAAGCGCAGTGTTGAGCAGCATTGGTGCTGTATCCAAACTTTATTTAATTTATAAAGTACTGCATGGATGATGTGCTTTTGCAGGCTAACCCAGGAATTAGCCTCGACCCAGTGCCCACAACCAAGAGTCAATGGGAGTTTGGCTCATCACAGAAAATTAATAATTTATGATACTCAGGGTTTAAATTCACCAAAATAATATTTTAATGCTCTAAACATATGCCATCACAATCTGATTTCATTCAATTATGCCTTCTAATATAAGACTGATTGATGAACGCCCCTACAGGCAGAAACTACACAAAGTACCAGATTACACAGGAACTACTGAGCCAATGTTTTGGGAAAAAAATAGTTTACCCCATAAAGACTTTTGTGTCAGTTCCAAAATAGTTTCTTCTCCACATTTGACTTTTCTTCAGTGATTTATCACCATTTATACTAATATTGTCTTCCGTATTTTGTGTTTTTTCAGTGTAAATCAGGAATTTTCCTGATCATGTAGATCAGTGATGTAGTGGTCCCTGGACAAGAGGGAATACTCTCAACATCTGGCTTCTTTTTTTCCCCAAAAAAGTCCAAAAAACAAAACAAAACCAGTTTTAGAAACTGTGACATGTCAGACTACTCTATTTAGTTAAAAATCAAGCAGTAGTATTTGTTCAGTATTATAAAATGATCATGACTTGATCTGGAGCAGTTTGTAGGTTTTACTGGTGACACAAGCAGCTGCAGGAATGGAAATGGATTCAACGTGAGGCAAACATAGGATAACGTTAGCCTTTCATAACGTTAGCATACTCACACAGTTTAACTACTGGTGACACCACCTCTTCTCCTCTAAATGTGCAGTCATATGAAAAGTGGTTGACTCATTCTGAAACCACCTTCAAACTTACCTCAGAATTACTCCATCAAGTGTTCCATCAAAGTAGGTTCTCTCAGTGTGTCACTCAGTAGACAGACCTTTCTTGTTCGGTTTTCCAATAATTGCATATCGTTCAATGAGACGTACAGTGACCTGTCAATCAACTGGGGTGGCACAGACACCTGAGGAGGTGTCCAATCAGGTTCCGGAGGTGGACAATACTAGTTAGCAATATTTTCCTTGGCATGACCCACCCTACTCTGCCTCTGATTGGCCCATCAGTCCTCATGCCTAAAGTTAACCAATCTAATCAGAGAATGTACCGAGTACTAGCCAATTAGAGGTAGATTAGAGTAGGGTGGGTCATGGTATCACCATCCTAGGATAAAATAAGGGCAGTTTGGCTCAGATACTGAATGGAGCATCAGGGGGATTTGGAAGAGGGTATACACAATGACTGAAGAATAAGTAGGTATAGTCTGTATACTGGTGTATACCCTGGACTACACCACTGATGTAGATGTTCATAAGAGCTCAGATTAAAGTTGAGGGCATAAAAACAGAGAAAAGCGAAGAAAAAGTGAGGATTTTTTTTTTTTTTTTGTTAAATCTGCCATGAACTGTACATAAACGTTTGGGTCTTTAAGGGTTAAAGGTGGACGTTTGGGTCTCTAAGGGTTAAAGGTGGATGTTTGGGTCTTTAAGGGTTGAAGGCTTGAACTAAAACATTGCAGGACATGTCGCCTTAAATATAAAAATACAGCTTTGATTCAACCTCTAAATATTCCTAAACAACTGTCTGTGCCGATAGGATGGAACAAGCACAGTTGTTCAAACAATAAACACGTGGCTTTTTTTTTAACAGGTGGACATGCTTGTAAAACCTGTCGTGCATTTTATAACACACATTTGTTCAGACATTAGTAATCTAAATGTATACATTGTGGGGTTGAAGAGACACCTCTTTATGTATGTATGTATGTATGTATGTAAATTCTTTGTGTGCAGCGACAGATCGGACCAAACCAAAGCGCGTTTACTGGAAACTCATCTCTGCTCAGTGGTTTTGGTTGTAGGCATGTTTCAATATTCACGGTTGGTTTCTTTAAGCTGCTATACTCCAGGAAATGACACTGAAGAGGAGTTTTTGCGTTAGTGTTTGTGGTTATCACATGTGGTTATTTGCTTTTACTGAGAAACAGACACTAAAGACTTTATGATCATACAAGAAAAGATTATATATGATACTGTACACGTCGCTCAGAAGCTGCAATAGTTTTAAAACCTCTGCATTTTCTTTTGTTTCAATTAAAATGTAGAAGAAAATTCACAACAAATGGGAGATTTTTTTCAGAGGCTGCATTTGCCTTTGTAATTCATTGTTCTGTGTTTGTAGTGACGAGATAGCCATGCAAGAGGAAGCTTTGAAAAAAAGTTGAGGATTTATCTCTGTAGGAAGCACAAATAGGAAGTGAAATTACAGACCAGAGGAAAACATCACTCATAACAAACAGCTCGACTTAATGCTTGTCTTTCACAATCTATGAATAACAAAAATGTGACTTGGCCAGGAAACATCTGTAAGGTTTTAATTTTAATCAGTGACACCATAAACATTTTAAAACTGATGATGAAAAATGTAGCAACACTTATTAAGAGGAAATGATGGCATTTAAACTAAAGTGCTAGTTTAATAAGTCTGACTCTACAGACAGACAGCGTGTTAATAAAGATCAACTAACAGGTAATGAACAGTTAAATAATCCATAATAATGTTTGTAATAAGTATTTAATAATGGTGTTCATGTTAACTATGGGGACAACTGAATTAATACATTTTTTAATAGTATGGATCGTACACAATTGACATGAAATTAAATTAATTAGCTGTTGCTTCATGCCATATATATTCATTAAGCAATTCATAAAAGTTAAGTATTAACAAATGTCAACAGGGGTCATTTTAATAGTTACTTAATGCATATTATTGTATCATCACTATTTTATCTAACGTTAACAGCATCTTTATAAACAATATTGGCGTTTCCATCTATGCAAAACTTTATCGACATTTACTAAATGTTGAAAAAACAGAAGTGTGTGATGTTGGTTTTTCCATTAAATCACAAATGCAATGATTTGTTTATTTTTTATCGCGAGATGACATGAGAAGTCATTCCATAAACATGGTGATGGACATAAATATGGGGTTGATTTATAGATATATTCACTATTATTATATATTACTCCTCCATCTCGTACTGAATTATAAAATGATTCAGTTTCCTGGTGTGTCCTCACATACTACACTACGTTTCTTTTAAAACTCTTCTTCTTCTCTTGTTGTAACATCCATCCACATCCGATTTTCATATGACTCCAGTTGTGGTAAAAGGTCTTTCTCTTCCAGTTTTGCATAATATACCAATTGCACTACACCCGAAAACTACCTCTTGCCAATGCAAAAACTTCTAATCGAAAAACAAGTTTTGGCAAAATTGTCATTTTTCCATTAGATAAATTATGATGCACAAGTTATATTCACACAATTTGAGGGTCAATGGAAAAGTGTCTAATTAAACGCCTACCTACGTTATGTTTGACCCTGATCTTCTTCTCTGTATTTCAGAGTGCTCTTGCCAAGGCTTTGTACGATAACACTGCAGAGTGTGCAGATGAGCTGGCCTTCAGAAAAGGAGACATCGTCATAGTGATGGATCAAAACGTGGCCGGTACCAGCGGCTGGTGGATGTGTTCTCTGTACGGACGCCACGGCCTGGCTCCTGCAAATCGACTGAAGATCTTACCACAGACATTTCCCGCTACAGGGCCCTCAAGCCATGCCAGAGACAAACCTAAAGTATCTGATGCTCAGAATGATGACAGCCAACAAAACATCTATCAGATCCCAAGTGTGCCCTGCCCTCACAGCAGTCCAGCTTATGAACGCATGGATATGATCTATAAGGTCCCATCCACTCCTTTGTCTGCATCGAGAAGTCCCATCCCCTCAGCACTTAAACACAGCCCAGAAGGAAATAAGGTAAAATTAGTTTTTTCTACAAGTATGATGGATGTTCGTCTGTGTTTCTGAGGTCAAAGCTGGTCGACTTCCTTGGGAAGTGTTAACATCTCATGATTACAGAAGTACACTGCTGCAGAAATGCAATGCTGTGAAACCCCTGCTGGCAAAAGAGCTTACAGATGGGGACCAGGGGCCTCTCCTTTGCGACAGGCATGCAGCACCGGCTTTTTATGGGCCTGTAAAAGACAAACAGACACAGACTTCAGACACTTTTAACTACAAACAGCAGCCTGTTTCACCAGGGACCCCAGAGAAACACAAGTGTCTGTAGGGGTGCCTGTACGGCAAAAAGTGGGGAGCAATATACCCATATGTTTGACATTTCCTCTCCTGCTCCATGGGAGTCCTGTTCCCTTCTGTAGTAACCACTGCCATTAGCCAGTAGCCTAAAACTCAGTGAGCAGCATGGTTTCCATTATAAAGCTGTGTTAATTGGCAAAGTAGGTACCTGCATAATGGGGTCCTCCGGCGTTCTCAGTGAGCTTCAGAGAGAACACTGTCCCCATAAATGCGTTGAAGCAGAGGTCAAGGAGGTAGATGCAGCTTTGATCAAAGGAGTGCGAGTGTTGCCTGGTGAAAACTGATATTACAACCTGTCTGTGGTTTGCAGGCTTTACCGTGCAGCTCAGCATACAGCCCAAAAGGGGACATTTACGACGTTCCAAGCCAAGCAAGAAGAGCCTCCCTTTTCACCGTAAGCTTCAACAGACAATATTTAGTAGAATTTCTGTATTCATTTTTAAGGCTAAAGCTATTTGGATTCAATCAACAGAGTTGGCATCCAGACCTCACAGTTCCTGTTATGTTCTTATTGCAGGTGTCGACCACTCCACAACATTCAGTCCGAAAACACTCACTTGTTCCAGTCTCGGAGCTGGAGAAACGATTTGACTCTCTGGAGAGTTTAAGGTGCAGCAGTCCAGGAGACGCTTATGTAAGTTTCAGACATTTAGTCAGTGGAGGGATTAACAAAGCAAGGAGAGCACAAGCTCAAAGTATTTGCAGGATTTCTATCTTGTTTTTCAGTGTTCTGTATGTGATATATGATGTCCATGGTCATATTTTTCAATATTTTACACTGGATAAAAATCAAATCCTCTTAAACTTCTTCAGGTTCTGTATTATGATGCATACTTTCAGACAGAAATGATATTATCCCACTCAGTTGAAGACATGAAAAGACAGCTGTAGTATTGATAACTTTGTTGTCAAACAGGTTTATGCAGTTCCACCAGCGTTGCCCCAGGACCCAAACTATGACATCCCTGTTCCCTCGGCCACTGAAGCCCAGAATAAAATGATCAGTGGATTCAGGACGCTACCCAGCCCTCGCAAACATGAGTGGATCTATGACGTGCCAGTGAGTCCTGACAAACAAAGCCCCCCTCAAAGTTTCCAGGAGGGTATTCCATCCAAGACTGTCTGCAGGAATCCCTGTGGCACTATTCCAACCCGACCCATCCAAACCACCTGTCCATCCCCTTCGCTTTATGATATACCAAAGCCCAGCTCCCTTGACACCCCAAGTCCTCCCAAACTCTTGCCAAGGATCCCAATTTATGACAGGCCTCCGACTCAAGAGGCTACAGAGGAAGAGTTGGTGTATGATGTTCCGCCCCATGAGGAACCCCTAACCAGAATCATCAGTGACACCCCTAATGATCATATTCCACTGGAGTGCAGGGTGGATTCCAGTAGTGCCCATGAACACACCAGCGCACGTCTGTATCGAATAAGGAACTTCCTTGCCTACACATCTTTACATGTCCGACCAGGAAGCCAAGAGTTGCTCGCACATGAGGACGATGAGCGAAGCCGAACATTGCGTCTCTCTGCAGCTGAAAATCAACGAATCAGTACGGCATCAAGTTCATCCACCAGCTCATGTGACTCGCTGCCCCTGAGCTCATCTTCTCCAGAGCCTTTACGAGAAGTGACTCTACGGCAGGACGAGGCCTGTCGCAGACTTCTGGATCTGCAGGAAACTGTTTGCAAAGCTGTGCCGCGCCTCATGGAGTTCGTCAGCAGTCACTGGAGAAGCAAAGAACATTTGGAGAAACATCTCGAGGAGATCAAACAAGCAGCAGGGGAAATTGCTTCCTCTCTCACATCCTTTCTGAACTTTGCTTTAGACGTAAAGGGAAACGCCCGTCGTTTGACCGACACCAACCTGCAGACCAGACTCTATAAGCAGCTTTCCATTATTGAGGACTCAGGTGTGATCCTACAGCAGACAGTGAGTGCGCTGAATGTGGCGGGTTGGCCTCTCAACACTTTATGTCAGGACTCAGGACAAGTCCAAATGCCCGACCAACTAGAGCGCTTCGTTATGGTGGCGCGTACTGTGCCAGAGGATGTCAAACGCCTCGTGTCCATTATCAACGCCAATGGAAAGCTTCTGTTCAAGGTTCCGCAGAAAGATCCAGAGCCTTTAAACACCACAAAGCAACCAGAAGTACAGAAAAGTCCCGAGACAACTGAGCATGAAAGGGATGAGGAGGAGGATGACAATGACTACGTGGAGCTACAGGTGAAGGCTCTGAGGCATCATCACTGACTGAACCTCACTCGTGTTAATTTTAGAGCATATCATAATAAAGGTGTGATTTTTTTTCCAGACTAAAACTGAGTTTGAAAAGCAACAAGAGGAAGTGCAGAAGGAACAAAAAGAAAATGCCACACCAGCGTCTGACGTTCCACAGGTGAGTGTATCTAATTTACATATTTTCTTTAAGAACTTAGTAGAACAAAAACTGCCATGGTAACATATTTAGATAATTGAATAAAATGCAGATACATTTTTAATGTGCATATGGTGGTGATCTTGTATTAAATAGAATATGTTTGACAAATAACTTACAATCACGAGCAAAGTGTGATGCATGTTTCACAACACACCATGCATCTAAAAGGAGTAGAGAATGTTTGGCAAGTATCAGCAATAAGCAAAGAAAACCAAAATTATGTGACCTTGTGAAGATGCAGAGGTTTGGTGACATTCATTACATCACAACCATCTTATCTGTGATTGGTTTATTCAGCACCTATTAGTCCCACCTTCATATTTGGATTCGAGCCTTGTAATCCCAGATGGATTTCACATTTAGGAAGACCGATGGATAACCAGACAAACTGAAATGAGCTCTGCATCATTTGATCTTCATAGTATCTGAATATAATCCTAAAAAGGTTCATTCTTTTCCTATTTTTGCAGAACACCACTGCCTCAAAGATGGGTTGTAATCTAAAATGTGCCGAATTAAAACCATATTGTTTATTGTTTAGTTTGTTTGTAGTACTTAATTCACCATCCTCTGTTAGGGAACGGTCGACCCTTTGTACACATTTGTTTATTTAAGTTTTGGCAGGAAATGAATTCCCCAGCTCTGACACACGGTCATTGTGACATTATTTTTTCTGTTCCTTCGCTGCTCAGGCTGATACAAAGCGTCATTCATCTGAATCCTCTGGTGGAAAAGATGAACATAGTCCTTCCTCCTTGTCCGAACACTGCAGACTGTACTTCGGCGCTCTGCAGAAGGCCATTGGAGGGTTTGTGGGAAGCCTTCAGGACGGACAGCCGCCGGAGAAGTTCATCTCCCAAAGTAAGCTGGTGATCATGGTGGGCCAGAGGCTGGTGGACACCCTGTGCAGGGAGGCCCAACGGGGAGGGTCCAGCCAGAGTCTCCTTTGTAAGAGCAACCACCTGTGTGCTCTCCTGAAGCAGCTGGCTGTGGCCACCAAGAAGGCAGCGCTGCACTTCCCGGACAAGCAAGCTGTGCACGAGGCTCAAGAATTCGCAAAGGAACTGGCCCAAAGAGCGCATCACTTTCGTTTATCACTTGACCTTTGAGAACACATGTATCAACATGACAAATCCTCTGAAAAGCAAAAAAAAGCCTCATTAGTCATCATTCATGTAGCCGTTTCCTGCATATTCAGTTTATATTCAGCAGCTTTTCAACTATTTTTATGCTTCACTTGCCAAAACAGTCTTGTTTCTGCTGAATGTTTTTATGCAGGTGTTGAGTAAAGATGTAAATAATGTGAGATAAAACGTCTGAGAAAAAGCAGCATGATTCAAATATGGATTTTTATTTGTACTAAAAAATCTAAAATCAATTGCACATCTGGGATACTGTACTCAAGTCAATTTTTAAAATGCAATTTAAGTATGAAGTGTAAACTATAATTACTATTATATATTTGCAGTATTTTATATTGCTATGTTTTTTTGTATTACGTTATTGTGTAAGGTATATACTCTCAGGGGTAATAGTAGAACCCCGTGTACTCATTGTGAATATGTTTGTAAATATTCTAAAAACTGTGGTATGCATTCCCAACTTTTGTTGACAAAAGTCTGAATACATGTTGGATTTTAATTGACATTAAAATTAAAAATTTTAAATTTTTATTTCATTGTCTGTTTCATGTGTAAATTGATAAATAATATCCTTATTTTCAGGCAGAAAGCTGTAAAATCTTAAACTCAAGGGACTTTTCACACATTTACACAGTTTATTGACTTGTTTCGAGTAAATGAAATCAAGTTTTAAACAATGAACAGTAGCTTTGAAACAGAAAATCATCAGGAAATCTGTCATCTGGGTTATATTTGCTGAGCACACAGGGTTATTTTAACAGCAGTACCAGTATAATTGTAATGGTTTAACTAATCCAATCCAAATTTATTTGTAAAACACTTAAATAGCAAACAAAAAAAAACAAAAACAAGATACAGTGGACTGAAGTGCTGTATAAAAGAACAAATAAAACCAGAACAAGTTATTGAAATTTATCAAATCTTTGCATGGCAGTGGGTCCAAAATGACTCTTGATATGATGCATGTTGTACTTCGTAATATAAACTGCTATTTCAAAATTTAAAAAAAATCCCACACACACACACACACACACCAAAAAAAAAAGCCAGCAAAAAAATTAAAATAATTAAGAACAAACTTAAAATAAATAAATAAATAAATACAAATAAAAGAATAAAATACAAGAATAGATTTAAAAGACATAAAATGCTGTATAATTTAAAACAATACAAGTAAGGACAATAAACCAATACCAAGGACCCAATAAAAACAATTGGTTACAACAACAACAACAACAACAACAACAACAACAACAACAACAATAATAATAATAATAATAATAATAATAATAATAA
>JAQQZY010016555.1:0-12198 GCA_030068375.1 Ostorhinchus rueppellii | reverse complement strand
AAATACTACATTTAAACATTTTTATTTTAAACTTAACCTTCCTCTGATAGGCAATAAACATTCAAGGAAAAGGAATGTCAACACACAATTATCAATAATGACATGCAAAGGTTAACAAAGCTAAAGTGTTATAAAAATATGTGCAAAGTGCTAAATGGAAACATAACAAAATCTGATATTATATATATATATATATTTTTTTTTTTTAATTTTATTTATTTATTTTTTTTTTACTGCAAGTTTAGTGCAAAAAAAGTTCACCCTCTGGTTTATAACATTTAATAAAATAAAAATATGCAGTTCTTTTATAAACAAGAAATCAAAGTAAAACTGAGGTAGACTCAGACACTTCATCTGTAACATCTGAACCATTCAAGTGTATTTTGAATGTTGGTTTTGTGCTAGAACACCAGCAGTCCAAAAAAACTCCCATACTGGTGAGTGACCTTTCCGTTCTTATCCACAATTTCCTTACTCGTTGTGGTACTCATCTTTCCTTTCTTGACTACCACGCTGTTTCTGGAAAATGAAACAGACCACGAGACAACAAGATGGTGCAACCAAACTCATGCTATTACATGATTGGCTATTAGTGTTGCAGCGAGCTCAAAGCAGCGCAAAGTGTGCCATTCATGCTCCTCAGCGGGGCAGCGCATTTACCTGCGAGCTCACCGGGGCGCGTGCATGCTTGTCTGTGTCGGCAATTGCTCCGCTGTGAGCGTGCCTCACAGGTGAATAAAATCTGCAGTCACAGTGTGATCAGGTTGTTCAGCTGTACATTCACACCAGGAGCAGATGGAACATGCTTTATGAAGAGAACGAGTAAAAGAAAGAAGAAACGAAACAGTACAAGGAAAAGGACTCTGGAATGACTGACATTTTTTCACCTGTGCTGTGTCTTAATGGAATAAAAAACAACATTAAGAGCACTGAGTTAAGTCCTCCATCTGAATCCCTTCCCTTTCTAGTCTGGGAAAGTTTGTACGTCAGCAACACTTGACAATTGGCTGTCACTCCACATATGTTTCTAGGCACCAGAAGATGAGTGCCTTTGCTCATGCAACCTAGCTTACTTCACAAGAAAGATTCAAAGCAGAGATAATGCCGGTTTCTTGAGGGGAAAAAAACCCTTCTGTTGAAACGTTCTATTGAATGCATTTTCTATTGATATCGAGCACATGTCTATTGAAATGTGTATCATTGTTTTATCGCCCAGCCCTATATAGAAATAGAGATTACCCATACATTTAATGCTGTCTAGTGAATAACATTATGCCTGTGTCTTTTTTTCTTTGATAGGATCTTGGCTTTCTCAGAGTCTCCGATTACAGCGGTGCATGTTAGCATCGATGGAGACCCCGTTGGACGGGGGCACTCTGCTGGGGGCCCCCTATTTGTGCTTCTGTGGGATCCATCTCTCTACCTCACAGGGCTGCATACCATCAGAGTTAAAGTGGAGGTCTGAACAGCATTCATTTATCTTACACTACAATGAAAAATGTTGTGACTGTGGCTTGTAAATATTTCATTGGACTGGATGAACTGGCTGTTTTGTTTACATGAATTGAATTTGGATTTATTAAGTGGACGCTGTTACCGTGACGTTACTGTCATTTGTTTCTGTTTAAGAGATGAACAAGTTATCACCTGTTGTTTTGTTTTTTTTTTTTTTTTGTTTTTTTTTCATGTTTGAGTCAGGACTCGGCAGGCCGGTCGACAGTGCGTGAGCATCACTTTACTCTGGAGAACAACTTGACTCCCAGCTTTGGCTTTGTGCAGTCCTTCATCCTCCTCACAGACCACTACATCCTGGGCCGAGTGGCCTTCATTTGTACGATGCTGCTGAATGTCGGTGTGCTGATGGCTTTTCGGTTTCTCCATTTTTCCTCTGGAAGAGGTAAGGACACTGCAAAAGAAATTATACACATCAAAATGTTTATGTTACTGTACCTTAGTTTAAGAATTAATTATGTTTCCTGTTTTTCTGTCTTTAGGGCTGCTCTCTCAAGCGTGTATGTCTCTCCATTTGGTCAGCAAAGTGAACACCTTTTACTACTCTCTGCTGCTGTTCAACCTGTGTACAGCTTTAGGTGGGTCAACTGCTGTTCTTACACACACACATCTATCCATCTATCCATCCATCCATGTCCTGTTCAGCAATTTAGCCTCCAATATAAATGTATAACAGTTATAACAATAGTAATAACAATTTTAACGAGCCTTCGATCAATTCCCCCTATTAGTTGCATTTAATTATTTTATTGCTGTAGGGATGCTACCTGATGGGAGAGTAGGACAAGGTTATACACAAACATTGATACAGAAACAAACAACAGGCAAAAACAAAACAGCAATGACAACAATAGAAGAACATTAGTGAATCTGAAGAACCGAATAGTCCGAAATCACACATTACTGTTATTTTGCCAAATTATGTGAAGTTAAGGCAATGGCTACTACCACAGTACTGTGGCACAAAATATCAGTTTGTGTATTGCTACAGACCAATCAAATATTAGCATTTGTACTAGAGCCAATCAGGGATGCTGTTATGTACATGAACTCATTAGCCTCTTGTGGCCACAGTCCTGATATATGGCATATACTTCAGTGCATTCTTTTGTGCTGTGTTTTTTTTTATATTTGATAAAACCCTGATGTGCTGTGTGTTCAGGCCCCTGGTTTATAGGAGAGATGATTGATGGCCACAGTGGCGCCTGCTTCGCCTTTGGGGTGATCATTGATGGACACTTCCTAGAAGGCAGCCTCACGTATGTGGTTGGAGTCGTGCAAGTAAGACAATGTTACTAAATTATTTAAGACATTTTCCTGTACACCTACAGATCTGGAAAAAAAAATAAGATGCCACTGTTTTTTTGTATTGCTAAGTATGTGTTTGAGTGAAATTAGTATATTTAGTATATTCAGACATTTACCAACAATGTTTCTCCCAAATTCTCAATGCGCATAGTGTCATTAAGAGCATTTATTTGTGTTTTTAGACCTTGAGTAACACAGAAATTAAGTTTCTGTTCATTTTTAAACAAATTTGTGGTGTTCCTCACACAAAGATTAAAGCAGATGCCATCAGACGCTCTAAGAAAATCAGTAAGGAAGTCCAATATCTGACTTGAAGGAAAAAAATGTAGTTGTTGGAGCTAAGGCTGTTTCATAAACATCAATCAAATTCACAATCAGATGAGGACATCATGTAGTCAAGATAATGACATGTACATGTTATTCATAAGCAGCACAAGATGTCTTGAGTTAAACATATTTTGTCATGTTAGGTTGTCCTGTTTTTTAAAAAAAAATATATATATATATCATGTTCCCCATCTATGTTTATCATGTGTGTTACTTATTGTCATGTAAGAGCTAATGAATATTAATCTTCTACTAATCTTCCTGTTTAGATTTAGCCATTCATACCCAAATAAAAATAAGGTTTTCGTCACTGGTATGAACATTCCTACCCTCAAAATGGGCAATTTTTTTTTTTTTTTAATATTTGTACATTTCCAAAAAACCTGTCCTCTTGTATCTTAAAGCTTAGCCTGACTGTGATCCAGCCCTGGACCAGGTTAGTTCTCCAGCAGTTTATTGCTGGAGAAACCGAGCTTGAACTATGTTAAATTTGCTTTATGGAACTGAAATGACTGAGAAAGGGACAGACTTTACCAAATTAGCCTGGCTTTTATTTTTTTCTGTCATTAAACAAGCACCAGCTCTGCTTTGTTTGTATATATTTCCATCTAGATCATATATCTAAAATGTTTATTTGCATTTTTAATCATTTTAAGCATACTTTTTCTGTAAGCATTTCTCTCTGTGCATGTGCTTATGGAACTGACATCATTTCCCACCAGTGATGGTAAAGGCTTTATTATTCTGACTAAGGTTGGAGATTTATGTTAATCACATTTAACCAAACTCATTTCCTCTGTACTTCCTCTGTGCCAGCTGCTCTTCTTCAACATGCCCCTCACCTGTTACCTCTGCTGGAGCCTCCACCACCGTTGCCGTGGCAACACCTTCCGATCCCACTTCCTGCGGCCAGGCTGCCGCTGGCGAACTCTGGGTGTTCACGTGTTCATGCTGCTGCTGCTTACCTGGCAGGCCCACTCCTGTTACTTTCTGCTGGAGACCTATGGCCCCATGGCCTTCCTCTTGTCTCCGGTTCGCACATGGGCGCTGGGCTTCAGCCTGCTATTGGTCTACCGGGCCTGGACGGGTCCCGCCCCTCTCGTCCGTGACAACAGCAAGACCAACACTCCCTCTTGACAGTAATTGCACTGTAACACCCCAATCTCCCTGAGCCTGACTCACAGATATATTTTGCTGTCTCTATCCACCCTGAAAGCCTCAATTTCCCCCACACAGCAGCCCCTTCCTTTGTTTTTCTTCCTTCCAAAGCCACTTCACAGTACATCACTCACTATCCTGTTTCTAGATAGTATTGTTTACTTAATATGCATGTTATTGTAAAACACCAGTGAGAACATTTCTGGCCATATTTATAGCAATGTATACAGTGTATAAAAAATCAAAACCTTGGATACATTGAGGGTCAAATTGCCCATTTCAGCTATGTGAGGACTAGTCCAATATATGCTGCAGTTGACAGTATATAAACTGCTGTATTCTGCTGTGGTTTTAAGCTGACTCACTGACTTGAGCTTTAGCACTTTTTGGAAGTGTTGCCTTGGCTAAATGCCACTTCACCACTGCCAAAGGATGAATAAGAAAGATTTCTCCTTTTATTCTTCCCTCTGAAAACCATTTTCATTCACTAATGATGGCTGGATGTGCCAAACCAGACCACATGTTTACCATCTAACAACCAAGGTGTGCGTTTCATTCATATCAAAGCTTTCCTCATTTTTTTCTGGCTAGCAAAAGGGTATGTTCAGACTATGAAAGGGGCACAAATCAGATTATATTGTTCATATGAGACTTGGATCTGGGTTTTTGTGACCGGGAGAACAGCACAAATCACTCAATGTCTTTTTTTTTTTTTTGGAAACTTGTCCTAAATCTGAATCAGATTATTTGTTTCCATGTGAGTTTCATGTCCCTCTAGATGAATGTTTTGTCCCTGCTCTGCACTGGTGGGAGTTACTCTGTGAATACAAACATGGAAGACAGCTGCAGTGGAAGTAGACAGTGAGGACATAGTGAGTGCTTGGGCTGGACAATATATTAGTCTGGCTTGCCGGAGTCACTGCTGAAGTAAGGGTGACTATTTCTGTCGTTTTACTTCCCTCTATCTGTGTGTAATCGTATTGAAAGTCCCTGTTGCTACATGAAAGAGCAACAACCTTTGAGCTACAACTATACTCTGAAAATGCCAAGTTTTGACAAAGACACATGTCTTTTTATGTGCTCTTGTCTTTTTTTGTAGATATTTTGTCATTCTAGTACTATCACATGCTTCCTTATGCATATTCCACTGAAAGAACTGCTTTCCTAACACTGCTTTTCAAATTCACTAGCATCATAACATCTTACACTCAGCTCTGTGCAGATAAATTACTTTTACCCGTTTTCCAGAATGTTGGTAGAGAGTCAGACATATCAACAGCACTGGAACAGTCTGGTAGAGTTTCATACTGTCTTCCACTTACAGTTGTTGTAGATCATTCATTTATCAGACTGGGGTAGCTGATAAATGAATGATCTACAATAGCATTGGAACAGAGCAATTGAAGTGTAGAGATAAGTCTAGATATCTGAGATTAACAACATAGCTGAAAAATTGCTGAAAAAAGTTGTGGTGTAAGACTAAGAGCGATTTAAGAAGATCTGTTTGCAGAGACAAATATATCAATTCCTGTGTTTTTATTAAGTTAGAATGAGCTTTTATATCTGCAGACAACATCCTGTAGCTTCAAACATAGATTTCATAGGGGTGGCATCCATGGTTGAGTTGTATTCCTATCACTTAATAAAAACTCTGGGTGTTGACCAGAGTTTATATCCTCTAAACTAAAAAGGCCAGAATGTGAAGGAACATTGACTCTTAATGCCGTAGGTAAGAGTGGAGTTGAGGGTATTCAGTTGACTGCAATCTGCACCACTAAGTGTCACTAAATATCACACATTCAACCTATAAATTGTCTAAAAACATCAGCATAATTCATTTAATTAATCTGATATACTGTCCAGCTTTTTTAGAAGTCTTAAGATTTAGGATGGCAGGTCAACTTAGCAATGAAAGTGTAAATGCTGGCATTCGTGTTTAGTTCCTTACAATAATGTGCTGTGTGTGATGTCTTTGCGAAGGTATGGAATCTGATTTAACCTTGTTTTTCTTTTTGTTTTTTTTTAAAAAACAAAACAAACAAACAAAAAAACAAAAAAAACCCCAATGTGAACAGCCAGAGGGGAAAAAGTCAGATCTGAGCAATTAGTCTGAATTGAGCTCTAAGGCCTGCAGTATGGACGTACCCAAAGCGTGGTATTTCCTTTTGGAGGAGATTATGTAGGTAACACAACTCAGATCAGTGTTTCCCATCCTTTTTGAGCCACAGCACATATTTGACATTAGTAAAAACCCAAGGCACACCACCAAACAAAAATGTCACAAAAAGTATGTTTATTGAAATATAATGCAAATCTCGTCTCAATTTACTTACTCGGTGTGAAATCTGGGCCTTTTTATTTGAACTCAAAGCTGATATTCTTGCAAGAATTGAAGAAAGACGCACACAAATCTTTCTCAATATCTCCGAGTCTCTTTTTTTTGTGTTTATAGCAGTCATGCTTGAAAAGCCCACCTCACATAGATAGGTTGTGGAAAAAGGGAACAGAACTGAAATAGCTTTGTTTTACAGAATGGGGGGGGGCACATCAGGGCTGAGAAGGATGTGTTAACAACCCCTCGGACAGACCCCCGGCTTACAGATTGAGGTCCGTCGTATAATAGTATGGGAGGGATATCTCCTCTGTCCCAACCTGATACCCAGAGTTCACCAGTAACCTGCTGATCCACGCATCACAAGTGAGGGGGGCTTTATCAACAGAACGCAGTATCGGGGCTGGTTCACTTTCATTTTGTAAAGGGAACCAGGAGACTGTAGTTGTAGAGTGGATCACTGTGCGTGCATTTGCATGTATGTATATCACACTGCTGCTTAGAGTACCAGTCAGGTGAAATTGGATAATCTTCCATGGCACATTTATGTGCCATGAGACACTGGTTGGGAAACACTGACTTAGATGATGTTATTTTTAAAACATCCTTTTACGTGTAATGCAAGGAAGTCAATGAAGGAAATTACCAATCACCCTAGTTATGTAATTTGTGTACATGTGCTTTATGGATTGAAAGTGTTTTTAAAGTAAATTCCATTGCACATAAACTGCCACTTAACACTTCTCAGTATTCACATGGGAAAAAAAATCATATCAGAACCTTCCGATGCCAGTTTTCACTAAAAAGAGAAAAAAAAAAACAAAAAAACAACACAGAGAAGCCGACCACACATTTTCACTCTCCTCCAGATGAATAGAACCGAAAGCAGCTGTTTGTTTCTCAGGAACGCAAGCACTTGAACAATAGGCTGGGCCCAGTAGTACTTCAGGAAAACCATGTTTTTATACGCCATAGTAGCTCAGTGAACTAAAAACCATGTCATACAATCCAAGTGTGGTGGTTACACAACAAAATGAATGTGTTATAGATGTGGTGAAATGCAATGATGCTGTTTTTTTTATTTATTAATCTTGATTGTATTGTGTGATTTAGTTTTTTTCCTTCATGTTATATTGCTGCACTGGAAATGAGCATTCCTCACCAAGGAAGGCCTCATCTCTGTGATAATGAGCGTGGTTAGGGAGGTACGAGAGCATTCCCTGCAGTGGAAATGATTCTGACAGCTTTGTGTTTGTCTGTATCCTTTCCTTTTTTTGTAATGATGAGTGTTAAACTGTGTCATGAGAGCGCTGTTGTGCAATCTTTTTAGACAGTTGGAGCAGGTCCTTGGATTCCACCAAAACAAACGGATCAAAAAATGAAGAAATGCGAGAATCCTATTTCTTGATTTTATGTTTTTTTTAACAGCAGTGTTTTGGAAGATTTAGATCCCGTTATAATTTTTTCCCCCACAGCTCAGCCTGGGTGCAGAATAATTGCTTATTAGTGTGATAAAGTAAGCAGTTTATAGAACTTCTGCTGAACACTGAGCAAACTGAAAAAGGTGAACTGAGTTCAGCTACAGTCCCATGTCTTTCCGCTTTCCTTAGATCAATCTTTTTTACATGTGTTGGAGACCATTACCAAGTGTATAATTCTATTATAACTACTGGTATTAACAGAACCTCTTCAAAGCTGCCCAGTATTTTGCTGGTTCTGTAATCTGTCCACTGGGTGGCAGCATTGAATAGATTTCCAAAGTCATGAGAGCGACTGCTGCTATGAGCTTTTACTGTAACCTCCAAGTAAAGATGCATTTTTAACAAGAAAACACCAGAAACCTTGACTGACTGATCATTAATGAATCTGGTTATGATTGTTGTGTATTGTACACCTAACTGTCTGTCTGAAAGAAGAAGAAGAAAAGACATTGACTCCAGGCTGCATCTGTGAAAGGGAAACACTGAAATGAATCAATGATTTATACACCTGCCACACTTTTTTTCTTGTGAAAACAGAAATTAGAGCCAACCACTATTTTTATTTTGTTAATGGTTTATAGTGCTGTGGAATAAAAAATGTTCATTACAGTAAGTTGTGGGGTTTTTTTTTTCTATGTGTGGATTAAATTTAGATATTGAAATCTGAAAAGGCTGATTAAAATAGGATGTTATGTTGGAGTTGGGGAGTTGCAGCAAAAAATAATGTCATATAAACATTTACATATAAAGCAATATAGATTATTATGATAAATTCAAAGGGAAATTTTTAGTTCTGACAGAAAAATTAACCAGGTTGCTTGTGGTTTTAAATTTTGTACTTTTTTTCTTGTACAAGACGAAAATAAAAATTACACAAGACGTACCATAAAAGATGTAACAAAACAGTAGCAACATACATATGGGTAAAAAATAATACAAAAGATAAAGTAATGAAAATGTGAGGCGAAAATGGCAAATGATGCAACAAGACAAAGGGAGAAGATGTAAAAAGACAGTATTGAAAATAATGTAAAAGAAGAAAGACAAACACATTAAAGTAAAATGTGACAATTAGTTTGTCTGATTTCATGATTTAGTTTTTATTTCTTCATTTTCAAGGCAGTACAATATTGAAATAAGGAAAATGAGTGTGTTCTGCTTTTTCCTCAACACAAAAACATTACAACATATGGAATTAACAGTCTGCTGGTAGAACTTCAAAAATAATGACACTTTCAACATAGCGTTTCAGTTAAAGAATGCAAAAGTAATGAAAATGGCACTAGTGACATTAGTGGCAATCGTAATGCAGCATCATATCAGGATCAATATTATTGTTTTCACCCCAAAATACTTTTGGTGTTTAGTATATTTTAATATGTATAATCCACCACTGCAATATTACAGTATTTATTTATTTAACTGTTGCACTTCTCATAAAACTAACTTAATATCAACACGCATTAAATATCTTAACTCTGTTACAAGTATTTGTCTCAAGAACATGATTCTTCATTTGCAGTTTTACATGACTATCAACTATAATCAATGCAATATATCATCACAGTTCACTGAGTTAATATTAAATCCATCCAAAGGTTAATTTCCCCAGGTATCTGTAGGAAGATGTTTGGTGTTTTCTTCAGTCTGATATCTTTATTATTTGCTTCCCAATGTTTCCTCCTTTCATCATAGAGCAGAAAGCAACTGCAAGAAAAAGAAGAGGGATTTAAAGTTGGATTGAAACGTGCTTTGTGGCTTGAAACAGTTAAAAATAGAAATAGTTTTTAAAAGTGTATTCAGCAACAAAAGCAAATATAACTGTTCCAAAATTTAGTCCAAAAACAGCTCATTGTGCTTTTTCAACTATTTCTCAGGCTTGTTGGCAGATGAACTTTTATTGATGTCTTCTTTGTTTGTAATGTTAGCTACACTTTAGTCCTACCTAGTCGGTTATATATAACTTATGGTTTAACAATAGGCCTACGTGACAAGATTTCAAGAAGTTTATTGCCATTTGTGCATAATGCATAGGAACTTTTTGTGTGAGCACTCCCAGGATCAGATAAAACAAGGACATATACAACCATAAAATTCTATTTAAAAAACAAAAAAACAACAACTAAAAAGCTATGAGCATACAGACAATATATAACATAAAACCTTATGAGAACTGTTTAAAAATCCAGGAGACAATAAATAAAATAAATAGAAAAATACAGTAAAACAGAATAAAATACTATATACTGCAAGAAGGAAGAGGTAGTGTTTTGCACACATCCACATCCACATACACACATGTACATATACATGCACAACATACTGCACGTGCACTTTTATGTAATATTGGCCAACAGCCTAACTGTGGCCGGGAAGAAGCTGTTGAAGAATCATATTAGTATTAGACATTAGTGAATAGGTAACTAGACAGAGTTAGTTATTAGCTAATGATGGCAGGTTAATTAGTTTGGACTGCAGACTGAGTTTTTATGAGTACTTAGCTGTCTGTTAGCTACAACATAACTCTTGGGCTAAATGTGTTAGCAAAGTGTTGTGGATAGAAAACTATAATATAGTCAAATAACCACTGGCAGCTCGTCAATACAGGACGCTAGAGTGCCACCCCACCTGTCTCACATGAAGAAGAAGAATGCAATAGAAATTCACCTAAAATAATTTTACACAAATATTAATATTTAAATAAACGAGCTATATATGATACAACCCCCCGATAACCGTGTATAATCTGCATTCAAGCGGAGTTTAAAAATGTGTTTGCTCGTTTAGTGAACAGTCAAATGACGTAATTCCTGTTTGGGCTGCAAAAATCCGGAGGTTCTCCATTTATCTGTCTATTGTTATAAATGGTATGTGCACCGTAGCAAAAAATTGCACCTAAACACCACCCAGAGGAGTAAATGTCACATCCCAAAAAGTACCAAGACTTTTTTCAGAAATGCACTCGGTGAATAGGTCTGTAGGTAATACTGTAGACAAAGTTACAAATGGCAGGATGGCACAGTAGGTAGCACTAAAGCCAAAGATATAACATGTTGGGGTTCAAATCCTGGCTCAAATGATAACTTTGGTTTCTTTTAACTCTTACGTTGATTTTCCTTTTTTTTTTTTTTTTTGCCACGCCTTTGGTCTAAATGCACAGGTTATACTATCAGTGGAAAAGACGCTTATGCCCACATATGCAGCTGTTAATGGTATTTGGGCCAGAGGACTGGGATTTATCATGACTGTTTAGCTAAATCAAATCTCCCAGTGGCTGAATGTGTTAGCAAAGTGTGCAAGTTAGGTAAAGAAGCTTAAACACAGTCTGATAATGCCCTAATAACTTGGTTACAAACAACATACAGTTGAATACTATACATAGCTACATTACCGCTAGTCAGACAGATGTAAGTTAGAACCATTTAGTCAATAGTTACTAGGTACTTACTATGGGATGGATTGGATTTTTTTCACTTCAACTTTTATTGTTTTTTTCAACAAACAATAACGAAGCCAATGCTTTGACTGAATGACATTTATTTCTGAGTTTTGCAGAATTAATTATTTCCTAAATCTCCAATCTACTTAACCCTTTCATACATAGTGGTCACTACAGTGGACAGTCTTTCAGAGCTGTTCTCTTGTATATTCATGGGTTTTGTTGTTTTAGTTCCATATCAGCCAAAACAGTGGATGCATATGCATTAGCCCATACACTACACTATTACACACTATTTATACCATTACTATAACTTTGCTGTTCTTGATAAACCTGATCTACAGTAATATGTTTTAGTGTAAATCAATTGTTCGACTGTAATTAACAGTTTGTTTGTTTGTTTTTAACAAAGAGGTTTTTTTTTTTTTTTTTTACCTCCGCCAAGGAGGTTATGTTTTCATTGGTGCTGGTTTGTCTGTGTTTGTTTGTTAGCAAGACAACTTAAAAAGTTATGGACGGATTTTCATCAAATTTTCAGAGATTGTCAGAAATGGGGTATCCTAGAGATGATTAGATTTTGGTGGTGATCTGGATCACCGTCTGGATCCAGGAATTTTTTAAAGGTTTCTTTATCATTGGGA
>JAQQZY010016441.1:0-12207 GCA_030068375.1 Ostorhinchus rueppellii | reverse complement strand
CAGTCTTTTTCTTATGTGAGGAGAAGGAGATTATTTTTCCACGCATTACTGCCTTTCCTGCCTCCCAGAGAACACACATGTTCCAGGTAAATCGTTATTTTCTATGTATATAGACCATTCTCTTCAGGGTCTTTAAGTAATGATGTATTAAATCTCCAGTTCCTAGTTGGTGTTCTTATTAATGAGAGTGAGCGACACTGGTGCATGGTCACTAATGATAATGGGATGGATTTTGGTTTCAGTTATGATATTCATCACTGAGCAGCTGCTAGAAAAGAGTCTAATCTGGAATATGCGTGGTGGACCAAGGAGAAGAAGGTGTATTCTCTGACAGTGGGATGGTGAGAGTGCCAAGCATTACAAAGACCAAATCCTTCATGTATTGTTGAACCACTTCTGAAGATTGGTTCAGTCTATTGTTTCCAGTGGGACTCTGCCTGTCAACTCCTGGGTCTAAAACGGTGTTGAAGTACCCTCCAATAATTAATGTGCAGTCTGAGTAATCATAAAGTGATGTAAAGAAGGAGTGGAAAAAGGAGGGATCATCGACATTTGGTCCATACATACTTGCTATGCATAACTGGACATTTTGGATTGATAGTTTAACTATAATAAATCTTCCTTCTGGGTCTGTGACAGTGCTATCCAAGTTCAAGTGTAATCTTCTATTAATAAGAACTGCTACCGCTCTCTGTCTAGAATTGAAGCATGCTGAGTATACATGTGGAAACTGCGCTGTATGAAGTGTATCTATAGATGTGTGTGATAAGTGAGTTTCAAAACATCTTGCATGAAGCATAAACATCATTAACAGAGGATCAACTTACACTGTGGGACTCGTCACTTGTCATTGGAGTCTCCTTGCAGCAGCCTCGACGTTCGGCAAACTATCTGGCAACTTTTGGTCTGGGGGGAGGGAATGCACCGCTCTACAGTAATCTGAATGTAATTGTAGTCCCAGTTTTGGCCATAAAGTGCATTCTGCACCTTTAATAGTATTTCCATTAAATCCTCTCTTCTCTGACCACTGCTTAATAACTTTTTAATTTTTGTTACTCAATGTTTCCCTTCTGGTCATAAATGTTTATACTAGACATTTATCAGATCTTGCCATATCTAAATTTAAACTCTTAATCTAATCCTGCATTTGAATTTCCCAACACAGTAAGTTTTTAATCCATCTCAAGTTGACGAGGTAATTGGTAATACAGCAGGCTCTCTGTGAAAAACATTAGATCTAATTGCTTCACTAAAAAATAACATTATAAAACAAGGTGCTCCCTGGTTTAATTCTCTTACTCACATTTTAGAGAAGATAAAGTGAAGAACACCATTCAGCCTGGCAGGATAGTCTAAATAAATACACGCAGGCACTTCATTTGGCTAGAGCAGCTTATTACTAATCATTAATAGAGCAAAATAAAAACAATCACATGTTTCTGTTCAGTACTGAAGCCAGACTGAGAGAACCACAGTGGATTTAAATTTTCAATTCAATTTTATTTGTAGAGCCCTATATCACAAGGTTGCCTGACTTCATTATATTAAACAAACAAGAGTCAAATAAATAGTACATGAAGGAGATTGATTAATTTCCTGGGCATCCCCTGTCCTCCTTCTCAGCAAGGAAAAACCTAGCGCAAAATGAGAAATCTCAGGGAGAGCCACAATGAAGGAGAGAGTCACTCCAATGGACAGACAGGCTATAGATACACCAGGACTGATGGAAGTCCATTTATGGATGTGGTTCCAGTCTGTTATGATGCAGTGGGGTGGGGGTCCATCTAGTCTGAAGAGACAGGTGAGGGTGACGAGGTCCATCCAGTCACCTCAGATTCCAATGTCATTGAGCCCCAGGCGGCTACAACTGAAACAGTAACCACTCCCCCCTGGGGGGACATCGGGTGAATAGTGATGAACAGGCTAAGTGAACTAAATATTGTAAATTATATGAACAGACCAAAGTGGTACGTAGTCCCAGAAACTGACGATAAGACTCAGTGCTCTGTACTTCCCCCCACATTCTACTCCTAGGGCAGCTTAGACTGAACTGTGGGGTTCAGTCTGTTTTTAACTTGCCTGACCATAAGCTTTTTCAAAGAGGAATATTTTCAGTCTAATCTTACATATACAGACTATCAGCCTGTTTAATATTAGGTGGAAGCTACTTCCATAAGACAGGGGCTTGGTAACTAAAGGCTCTAGCTCCGACTGTAGTTTTACAGACCCTGAGGACTACCAGTAGACCTGTATTCTGAGACCAAAGTGTCCTGTTTGGATGGTACGACACCAGAGCATCTTCTAAGATATGAAGGGCCCATACCATTAATGGTCTTATATATAAGAAGGAGGATCTTAAACTTAATTCTAAACTCAACTGGAAGCCAGTGAAAGGCTCGTAGTATGGGGGTAATATGCTCTTGTTAAGTCTGAACTCTGAACAGAGACCCAACTGCAGAGAACCACTCAGAGGAGCAGGGTTAGGAAATAAATGCAGTTTATTAAGACAATCAGTGATACAATGAATATTATAATCTTGATTGTCGAATGGGGAAGATCCAAAGCTGTGGTCAGTGGTCATAAACCGGGAGGACAGGTTAACAGCAATGGTACCCAAAGGATTAATCAGGTTCTAATCAGAAAGACAGGCAAAGGGAGTTATATGCATCCTCAACCCATGACAATTGGTTACTCATGACGACGGATTCCTGGAGATCAGGCAACGAAGGGTGGTCTCAAGCTCCTGGTTCGGTCTCTCTGTTTGTCCATTGGTTTGGAGATTGTAACCTGAGGAGAGACCAACAGAAGAACCAAGGAGGGAACAGAACTCCTTCCAGAACCAGGCCACAAACTGAGGGCCGTGGTCTGAAACAATATCGAGGGAAGCCATGGAGACATATCACATGGTTCAGCAAGGCCTCTGCAGTCTCTTTAGCAGACGGGAGCTTAGGCATAGGTACAAAATGCTCGATCTTAGAAAACCTGTCAACAATAGTCAAAACCGTTGTGTTACCTTGGGAAGGGGGTAATCCAGTAATGAAATCCAAGGAAATATCTGACCACGGTCTTTGGGGAATTTGCAGAGGGTGCAGATGTCTGGTAGAGGGCCAGTGGGAGGTCTTAGAAGTTGCACAGACGGGACAGGCAGCCACATATTCAGCTACATCCTCCTCCACCAGAACTGTTGTCGCTATAAAAACAAAGTGCGCCAAACCCCCGGATCACATGCCAATCTAGAAGCATGGCCCCAGTGGATAACTCGCGATCTGAGTGAGGCAGGAACAAACAGCTTGTTAGGGGAAACATTATCATGTACTTGGCAGTTCTGAAGAGGACAGACCACCTGCTGTTCAATTCCGCAGGTAAGGGCAACAACCACACAGGTACTGGGGAGGATAGGCTCAGGAGGAGACATGTCAACCTCCGGCGAAAAAATCCGGGAGAGAGCATCAGGTTTTCTATTTTTCGATCCAGGCCTGTAGGACAAGGTAAAATGGAAACAAGTGAAAAACAGAGCCCATCTGACTGACGGAATTTAACCTCTTGGCTGTCCGTAAGCATTCTAAATTCTTGGGGTCCGTCCACACCAAAAAGGGCTGCTCAGCTCCATCCAACCAATGCTGGCCACCTCGATGGCCAGCAGTTCTGTTTCTGATGTCATAATTCTTTTCAGAAGGGGACAGTTAGAGAGAAAGGCACATGGATGAAGTTTTTTATCAGAGGTTGAACGTTGTGACAACACCGCTCCTACCCCCACATCAGATGCTTCCACCTCCAAAACAAACTGAAGAACTTAAGAAGGGTCTGGTATGGTCAACACTGGGGCTGAGGTGAAGACTTTCTTCAGGTGCCAGAAAGCTTTGTCTGCTTTCTCATTCCAACTGAAATGGATCTTAGAACGTGAGGACATGCAGGGGACAGGCAACAACACTGAAGTTTCTAATGAACTTACGATAAAAGTTGGCGAATCCAAGGAATCTCTGGACATCCTTCCCTGACGTTGGAGTGGGCCAATCCTGGACAGTGCTGACCTTTTCCAGATCCATTTGAACCCTTTCTTCTAAAATGATGAACCCCAGAAAAAATGAGAATATCATCCAGAAAAAACAAAAAAAACAAACACACATTGAACATCTCTCATTATTGACTAATGCATGAAAAACTGCTGGGGGGTTAGTGAGGCCAAATGGCATTACCAAATACTCATAATGACCCCTAGGAGTACTGAAGGCCGTTTTCCATTTATCTCCCTCTCTGATTCGTACCAGGTGATATGCGTTGCGGAGCTCAAGCTTTGTGAAGATCTTTGCACCACTGAGGAGCTCAAAAGCTGATGACATGAGAGGAAGAGGATACCTGTTTCTGATGGTGATCTCATTAAGACCTCGGTAATCGATACATGGATAGAGGGTCTTATCCTTCTTATCAACATAAAAGAATCCAGCACCAGCAGGAGAGGAAGACCGTTTAATTAGGCCAGCAGCCAAAGATTCGTCCACAAATTTCTGCATGGCCTTGGTTTCAGGTCCAGACAGGGAGTAGAGTCTTCCTTCAGGGGGGCTGGTGCCAGGGCATAGCTCAATAGCACAATTATAGGGTCTGTATGGAGGAAGAGCAGAAGCATGGGCTTTGCTGAACACTTGTTTTAGTTCATAATAGCAGGATGGCACCTTGTTTAGGGCAGGAAAATCCGCTTCACTACAGGTGGTGTTTTGAACTGCAGTAGGAGCGACGGTCACTCTAGAAGCTGGACAGGACATTCTCTCATTTTCATAGTGGTTAGTACATTCCGAACCCCAGCCTGTAATCTCACCAGTTCTCCAATTGAACTGGGGATTACGAGTAACAACCAGGGTGACGTAAAATGAGAGGATGAACTGAGGAGTAATAAACGTGAAAACTGATCTTCTCTCTGTGATTGCCAGGGAAACAGAGAAAAATAGGCTGAGTGCGATGCATTACCTGAGTGCGATACATTACCTTGCAGATGGTTCTTCCATCAAGGGCGCAGGCCTCCAATGGATGGGATATCCAGAGAAGACGCAGGCCAAGACGGTCTGCTAATTTTATATCCATAAAATTAGCATCTGAGCCTCAATCAGCCAGGACCGTCTGATTCAGAGACATGGAGGGAGAGACTAGGCGGAACCACCTGCTGGCGACGAGGGATCAAAAAGAGTCAGTCTATGGCTCAACAGTACCCTCTTCTTTACTGTTGAGCCCTGTTTTTTTAATGGACACTTCGCCACTAAGTGTCCTAGCCCTCCCGCAGTACAGACATCTCCCCTCCTGCATGCAACGTTGACGTTCCTCCTGGGAGAGTCTGGTGCGGCCAAGCTGCATGGGTTCCTCCTCTAGAGCAGCAGGTTGAGATTTTACCTGTATAGGATCACTCCTTCTCAAAGGCACAGAACAGCCTGCCAAAAAACTCTGTTTATCTGAAACCAAGATTGGATTACTTATGATTTCGTCTAGGGATTCACAGCCTTGGCCCAGTCTCAGTTTTCGACCTATGGAGACAGAGTCCATTCAAAAAAGCTGGAATAAGAGCCTGATCACTCCAACCAGAATCCGCCACGAGTGACGTGAACTCACTGACTTACTTTCTGACAGAGCCTTTGCCTTGCTTCACTCTCATCAACAAAAGACCCACTTGTTGACTTCGTACCGGGTGATTGTACACTCGTTTTAATTCAGACTCCAGGGAATCAAAAAAAAAATTGTACAACAGAATTTTGCTCATACAAAGCATTGAACTAACTCAGGGGTGGACCCTCCAACAAATTAGCCACATAAGCTATCTTAGCTGTCTCATTACGAAACCAAGAAGATTCAGGGTCTCCAGAAAACTTTGTGGGTGCCAGGACATGGGGCTCAGGAGTAGCAGAAACAGGGTTAGGAGGAGGAGCAGGAACTGTGGTAATCATGTCGTCCAGTCAGGAGGAAATCTTGTTCACACTTTCAACCAAAGACTTCAACATCTGTTCATGATTACCCAGGAACTGACCTTGTTTGGTAACTTCTTCTGTAACCCTCTCCATCTCTGCTGGGTCCATTTTTGACCAGTTCATGCTGTTAAGTCTGAACTCTGAACAGAGACCCCACTGCAGAGAACCACTCAGAGGAGCAGGGTTAGGAGATAAATGCAGTTTATTAAGACAATCAATGATACAATGGATATTATAATCTTGATTGTTGAATGGGGAAGATCCAAAGCCATGGTCAGTAGTCTGGTCAGTGGTCATAAACCAGGAGGACAGGTTAACAGCAATGGTACCCAAAGGATTAATCAGGTTCTACTCAGAAAGACAGGCAAAGGTCAATAAAACAGGAAGGCAGAGAGTGCAAACAATCAGAGGAGGAGTCAGGCTGAGGCAAATACTGTTTGAGAAGTGTAATCCAAAATCCAGGATCCATCCACACAGGCATAGGTACAGGTTAGGGTTTTATCAGGCTCAGAGGTTCAAAAACACAGGCAATGGGTCAAAAGGGCTCAGGCAAAAACAGGCCGGAGGTTAGACAGAAAAAGGTCAAACACGGGAAGAAAAGACAGGACAAGATGCTGGTTGATAAACACACTGCGGTAGTTTACGGACTGGCACTGGGACAGACAAATACCAAGGCTTATATACACAAAAGGGGAGGAAGGACAATTAGACACAGCTGGGCACAGGTGGAGTAATCATGAGAGCAGGAAAACACGAGGAACAGGAAGTAAAGACGGAAGACATGACACAGGAGGGAAACTTAACAAAATAAAACATGGAAATGGCAAGACAAACATAAAACAGACTAACGTCTGGCACCAGACGTGACAGTTCTCTTCTATTAGTGTTAATATTCATGCCACTGTGTTTTGAACCAGTTGAAAGCTTTTTAGTGAACTTTTAGGACATGCTGCAAGTAGGGAGTTACAGTAATCTAATCTAGACGTGACAAATGCGTTAATTAATTTTTCAGCATAAGTTTTAGACAGAATATTCCTAATTTTGGTTATGTTGCGCAGGTGGAATAAAGCTGTTCTGCAGGTTTGGTTAATGGCCTTTAAATGAGAGATCTGGGTCAAATAGAACGCCTAAGTTTTTAACTGTAGTGCTGGAGGCTACACTTATATTGTCCAGGGTGAGTATAAGACTAATGGCTTCCAGCTCCTGGTAACAGTGCTCAAGAACTTTTACATCTGCACCACCCAGAACATCCTGTGCGGGAGCATCACCACCTGGATGGGAAGCTGCACCAAACAGGACTTCTCGGCCTTCAAAAGGGTGGTCCGTTCAGCTGAGTGGAACATTAGATCCACCCTCCCCAACCTCCAGGACATTTACATCCAGAGATCCAGGTCTAGAAGATCCTGAAGCAGCCTAGCCACCCTGGAAACTCTCTATTCTCTGTTACCATCTGGCAAATGCTATCGCTGCATAGAGATTGCAACTGAGAGGATGAAAAAGAGTTTCTTCCCTAAGACCATTTGTTTGCTCAACTCTGAGCTTTGAACTGGACATTATACTATTCATTGGCACTTTTTTTCTATTTTTAAATAAATGCACCTATAGTATAAACAGTGTTCCTTCTGCTTATTTGATTTATTAATGTATATATATTTCTGAACGTTACTTTTCTATTGTACTTTCATTTTAAAATTGAATCTTTGATTTTTTAAAAATTGAAACTGGATGCAGGTACAAAACACATTTCACTGCGCACTGCACTGTGTAGAATTTTGGAGGTGACAAAGCTCATCATATCTCATCTTATCTATTTGGTCAGTTAAGGAGTGTCTTACATTTTTAGGGCCTATTATAACGACCTCTCTTTTCTCAGGGTTCAGGAAAAGATAATTAGTGGTTATCCAGGTCGTTATGTCTCGGATGCAGGCACTTAGTTTATCCATTAGCCTGGTTTGATCAGGTTTAAACGATAAATACAGTTGCATGTCGTCTGCATAAGTCAAAATTAATGCCATGTTTTCTAATGTTACCTAAAGGCAGCATATACTTGTGTCTATAAAGGTTTAATAGACCTTTGTGCTACTTTTTACATAGCTGACCATTACATCCCTCTACAACAACTGGAACAATCAATTGGCTCAATCAGTTACTTGTAGTAGTATTGTTAACAGTTATGGACATTTGTTCTAGCTATTGGTAATTATACTAGCACCAGCTGATCCATCTTTTGACAGTTCAACTTCAGTTTGCTGTGTATCCATCTGTCTCACCCTATGTCCTGCCTTCTCCCCCAGTTTCTCTTTTTCTCCTCCACCATCTCTTTTACCCCAGCTGGTCAAGGCAGACAACCATCCTCCAGGGGTCATGGTCTGCTTGAGGTTTCTGCCTCTTAAAAAAAAACACATCACACACACCTTTCCTTACTACTGTCACCAGTCATAAGTGTTTGCTCCTGGAGGATTCTGTAAAATCAAATTTTATAGCGCCAAATCATAACAAAAGTTATCCCATGACACTTTACATATAGTGCCGGTCAAAACCAGACTCTCAAGCTGATTTACAGAAACCCAACTGAATCCTCCAGGAGCAAACGCTTGTGAATAGTGACAGTGGTGAGGAAAAACTTTTTTAACAGGCAGAAACCTTAAGCAGACCTTGACTCCTGGAGGATGATGGTCTGCCTTGACCAGTTGGGGTAAAAGAGAGAGGGTAAATGTGTTGGTGCTGAGTATAGGGCCCTTTAAAAACCCATAAAAACAAGATTAAACCAACAAAGGACACAGATGAGTCTGATAAAAGGACAAAGATGTGAAATTCCCCAAAACACAAGTTTGAAACAACAGTAAAGAATGTTTGAAAAAAATACTAAACTGAATGCAATGGGGAAAATACATTTATCACAAGAGATATACAATATTTGTCAATAAAAAAAACAAAAACAGAACAGAACACACAATGGCAAAACGCTAACAAAACCCCAAGAAAAACAGCAGTAGGTTAGCCAAACAGGAAATGGATAAAAGGTTAAAAAGGCTCACCTTCATGACACTAGGCTACACTACATTACAAAAGGTCCCACTTACCACCCTTAATGGACAACAGGAACTGCACTGGAACCAGCACTACAAGAAAAACAGTCCATGTACTTTATGGCCATCCGTTTTCCAGATTAATATGGGTAAACGAAAAACCATCCGATTTCCATTTGGATGAAGGTAAACGAAAAACGAGCTGTGTCCTGTTTTTCATTTGGAAATAGAAACTCAAAAAAAAAAAAAAAAAAAAAACGGAAAATGAGCCTATATCTGATTTTCTACTGTGGGCTTATTTCACACAAGTCGGGAAATGAAATACAAACGTCATTCCCTTTCATGTCAGATTAATCTAAAAAAAAGTATCCCCCCACTAACTTAAGGTAGGAGAGTGGAATCTAGTCCATGTTCAGATTAAACTAACATGACCCGTTCTACTAAAAAAAAAAGTATATGGGTGATGGTGTATCACTTCTCCATATTTACGTGTGATATCCTGTTACATCACAAAAACAAAACACCATCTTGCTGCATACCTTTGTAGGTGCGAAGGGAAATGTACATTAAAAACCACACCATATAAAATTGTTTTATTAATACAGTTAAGGAAATTTGGCCTCATTTACAACAGTATTTTAGGAGCGCAGCATTCAGCTTTATGGACCTTAGATTTCGAGCCAGTGTGGTCTGGATTTCACAACATAATGTATAGCCTACGTGGTACATTATAACATTGCAAAATCATAGGAGGGTATAGACATCATCAATTTAGTGCACTAAACAAGAGATAGCATCCCAAACAGTATGAGAGTCAAACTGAACTATAAGACCAGCCACACCATAGCCAGAGGCAACAGGTAGAATAAAACAAAAGCAGACAACTGTAACGCAAGCATTTAGTAAAGGCAGTCTATGAGAAGAGTAGCAAGTACTGTATGTTCCACATTGATCCTATTTTGGAGGGTTTGGATTATTATTCTTCTCATTTTGGATTTCTTCATTTATCCAAGAGCGCCCGATACACTGATTAACTACCAGCTGAAAAAACAGAACAAGCCTGTTCTAGAAGCCTGGAGGAATATTTAAAACGGACATTTCTTAATTGATATTTTTTTCTGTATGTTTTTTCCCCCTTTTTTTTCCCCCTTTTCATGTTTATTGACAGCTACTTCAAAAACCAAGTGCAGTCTAGTTTTTATGTTCAAGAGTGCACTTGTGCACAGTGTTTTTGTTTACATTTGAATGTGTTTATGTTCTTGGCACATGTTGGCAAAGTTGCACAAATGAAATTAAAAAATATTCTGGAAGGTTCTTTGGGCTAAACATTTTTTTTTCCTTTTAAGGCTGTGTTTTACATGAGTAAATTGTTTGGTTGTACTGTTCAGAAACTTGCAAATTCGTCTCAAATATCAGTGTAGATAATCGTGATAAAACTGAGACAGTGATTTCATTATTTTTTAAAATCCTGATATGATATTTTGGCTATATCACCCACCCCTAGTGTCAGATAGCACAAACAACTTCAGCCCCCACTTTGTCAGCTTGGCCTTCATATATATCTTTACGCTGAGTCTGGCCTTGGTCCCAACTATCCTCTCATCAACTGCAAGGCAGTGTTTTGGATAATATATGGATTTGCAGTTCATGCGTACCTTTTCCATGAGTGGTCTGACCCAGTGGAGATGGTCTTAATCCTCTGTGCCCTTTCATCATTTTCTTCACATTCTTGTGGATCAGTCATATGAAGATTTGATAAGATGGCCATGAACTGGTCTCATACTATGATGATGGCAGGGAATGTGTTATGACCCAGGGTCATAATTTATGCTTATATGTGTATATGTGTTCTATAGTGTTGTATTTTACCCACAGTCCTGCAAGGTTGCTGTGCCTTTTTGTGTCCCATGCAGGAGGAAGCTGATTGGTGGCACCAAATTAACCTGCCTTTAAAAATGGCCCTGGATGCAACAGCTCAGTCTCTCTCTCTCTGGTCTTTGCCCAGCTCCCAACAGAGATCCTATGTGTTCCTGGTGTCCAGCAATGGTGTTTATTTGTTGTGTAGATTTGTCTTGTATGTATGTAAATAGTAAATATACCACTCAGTCCTAATTTCTGATAGGGGAGGGTGACTCATTTGTTCTGACATTTTTCTCCTCTTTTTAGTTAAGGCAGTTTAGGTTAATTTATTGTATTTTTTTATTTCTTGAATTTATTTTTGAGTAGGAAATTTTGTTTGACTTGATTGTTTTGTTTGTTGTTTTGGCGGAGCCCTCCCTGAAACTTTTTCTTGAGTTATTTAAAATAAATATATTTTGGACTGTAGTTTTCTGGTCTGGCATTGTGCTTGGGAGTTGGGAGAGGACAAAGGAAGCGTATTATGTGCATCCTGGTTGACCCCTAGTCCAGGTCGTAACAAATGCCACATGGAAAGTTGTGTTTTGACACCAAAATCTGGCATTCTGGGGAGATCCAGCACTGACATATAGAGCAGCCCACCAGTAAACTTCTGCATTTCAACAGAAATAATCTCAGTCCAACTTAACTTTTTTCCCTTTCTCCAGGTTTTTGACTGCATTGTTGTTTGTGTATTCGTACAGTAAGTTGAAAACTGCAGCATCAAAAAGGTATGGAAAAATTTCACCTGGAGATGGGCTTCCCATATTGAGTGTGGGCTGAACACCTGGGGCATGTTTTGGGTTGAATTTCAGTGGTTGTGAGATTCCATCTCTGATGTAGAGAGTGGCTTCAGTCTCTGCCTGCAACAACAGGCTTCTTCCTCTGCCCCTTTGAACGTGACTTCAGGTGGACACATGAAAATAATAATACGTATGTATAATGTAATATGTATTAGACAAACAAAACTAAGTAACATCACACAATTGGTGAAAAAAAGAGTCACTGAACATCAGCATATGCGGTCTTGTTTTGAAGAGTGTCATGTATACTCTTATGCACACAAAGTAAAACATACTACAAACTTACACATTTTCCACACTGTTCATACTCTATTAAAAAAACACACACCACACAATATAAGTGTCAATTTACACATACAATAAAATAAAACATGTAAAAACCAGATAGAGAAAAGTAGAGCACTTTCTTCATTGAGAAATTCAACTAGGAAATGTCATATGTCTCTTGGTTCTAGGTTCTGTCCTCTGGTAAATGGGTTGGTGTTTCTTTAAGTCTGCTCTGTTCTTTCCTTGCTGTCTCTGACCTTTCAC
>JAQQZY010016403.1:0-12210 GCA_030068375.1 Ostorhinchus rueppellii | reverse complement strand
ACAGGTCCATCTTCAACCCTATTTCTGAGTAATGACACCAGAAAGGTGGTTTGGAGTGCTGGCCCTTTAAATGCACAGGAGACACTTCAGGCCCCGCCCCCTCCAGTTGTTGACCGTGTGTTCTGTCCCATTCAGCGACTTGTGTTTGTTAAGACAACCAACTGAACATTTAAGATAATTGGATCAAAGTTTGGACATATTTTCAGTTTTTACTACAATTGCTGCTGATGACAAGCAATTATGGCGTACTGAAGAAGTGTTTGTTAGAAGCGTGGACCTTATATGTGCAAATGTCTTGACATAAGTTATTAAATGTAACAACTTAAGCAGGTCTTAAAACAGGTTGTAGAAATCCATTCACTTTTTGCCAAAATGAATGTACAGATAGTTTTGCAGCAGCTGGAACATTCAAATTCAAACTGAACTGTTATAGGGTCCAAATACGCAAATGCATGAACCAAAGACTAATAAAAGTGGCTTTAGATAAATACGACCCCTTTAATCTTTATATTCAAATGTTCACATTTAACTAATCCTCCAAGTAATGCATTATGTACAAAACTATATTTAATCAATAAGCAACCACTGTAATAAATGCTGTGTAGTTTAATAACCCACATGCTGGGTTGAAGGCTGTTGGGTCAGTTTGACCTATTATTGGGTTAAAAGGACCGACTGTGTAGGTTGGACACGTGGACAGAAATAAATACTAGTCCTTCTTTTCATATTTACCTCTGCCAAGGAGGTTATGTTTACCTCCGCCAAGAAGGTTATGTTTTACTGTGCGTTTCATTGTTACCATCCGAATTCGTTTGTTAGCAACATAACTCAAAAAGTTATGGACGGATTTTGATGACATTTTCAGGGTATGTCCACTCTGGGTCAAGGAAGAGATGATTAAATTTTGGAGCCATTTTGAATCACCGTCTGGATCCAGGAAGTTTTTAAAGGATTCTTTATCATTGTGAGATATGACATGAGGTCATTCATCACCATCTAGTGGACGAAAGTACTAACACTACCTTAAAAAAGTACAAACACTACCTTAAAAAAAATACAAAAAGTACCTTTAAAAAAAAATACAAACACTGTCTTGGCGGAGGTCTGCGTTCTCCGAGTGCTTTTCTAGTTATTTTTTAAATTAAATATATTATAATAAATATAAATAAACAACTTCCTATCCTCTAGAATCAAATGAAGGAAGGCAACTAAAATGGTAAATATATATAGATGGTGTTGAAATTGTGCCACCATTTACACATATTACTTCTTCAGTAGAAATTTTAACTTTGAGTCCTCAAATTGTACTTTTTACAGGTACTTGTCATATTTTGCGTCAGAGAAGTAGATTATAGATAATGATGCCACCACCTGCTGAAAATGGCACCAGTATACAATGAACACATGCCCAGTGATTGAACAGAACATGTCGAGTCATTGAATCCAAGTTAAACCCATCTGAAAACAATATTAAAACTGAAATCTCTGCAAATCTACAAAACCAGGCATCAAAGGATTTCAGAGAGATTCCTTTTAAATGGTGAATGATTTTTTTTTAATGTGTTTACTCATGTATGTGTTTTTATGTCTATTTTTAGATACTTTTTCTATTTTTTTTTTTTTAAATCCTATTTCTTACCTTATTTGTTGGGATACATTTTGTTTCTTGCACTACATTGAATGTAAGACAATAAATGAACCTTGATTCCTACCTTGACACAAACCTGATATCCTAGTAATAGCAGAAAGCGCATAGAAAATGCCTGTGTTTACCTACCCAGTTGGCCTGTGATGTTTTTTTATAGCAAAGAGCACCAAAGAGTAAAGATCTTTGAAAAGATCAAACATTGGTGAGTTCATTTCCCCTCTGATGGAGCCCAACCTGCTGCTGTTGCAGAGGTTTCTGGTTTTTACCGTGCCAGCAGCAGTTTCAGCCAGGTGATCAATGTCAGTCAGTCTGGAGGACATATACTAATATGTACACTACCGTTCAAAAGTTATGGGTCACTTAGAAATGTCCTTATTTTTGAAAGAAAAGCATTATTTTTTTCAATGAAGATAACGTTAAACTAATCAGAAATACACTCTATACATTGCTAATGTGGTAAATGACTATTCTAGCTGCAAATGTCTGGTTTTTGGTGAAATATCTACATAAGTGTATAGAAGTCCATTTCCAGCAACTATCACTCCAGTGTTCTAATGGTGCAATGTGTTTTCTCATTGCATCAGAAGGCTAATGGATGATTAGAAAACCTTTGTGCAGTCATATTAGCACAGCTGAAAACAGTTTAGCTGGTTAAAGAAGCTATAAAACTGACCTTCCTTTGAGCAGGTTGAGTATCTGGAGCATCACATTTGTGGGGTCGATTAAATGCTCAAAATGGCCAGAAAAAGAGAACTTTCTTGTGAAACTTGACAGTCTATTCTTGTTCTTAGAAATGAAGGCTATTCCATGCGAGAAATTGCCAAGAAACTGAAGATTTCTTACAACGGTGTCTACTACTCCCTTCAGAAAACAGCACAAACAGGCTCTAACCAGGGTAGAAAGAGAAGTGGGAGGCCCCGCTATACAACTGAGCAAGAAGATAAGTACATTAGAGTCTCAAGTTTGAGAAATAGATGCCTCACAGGTCCTCAACTGGCAGCTTCATTAAATAGTACCCACAAAACGCCAAGTGAAGAGGTGACGCCGGGCTGCTGGCCTTCAGGGCAGAGTGGCAAAGAAAAAGCCATATCTGAGACTGGCCAATAAAAGAAAAAGATTAATATGGGTAGAAGAACACAGACATTAGACAGAGGAAGATTGGAAAAAAGTGTTATGGACGGATGAATCGAAGTTTGAGGTGTTTGGATCACACAGAAGAACATTTGTGAGATGCAGAACAACTGAAAAGATGCTAGAAGAATGCCTGATGGCCTCTGTTAAGCATGGTGGGGGTAACATGATGGTGTGTGGTTGCTTTGGTGGTGGTAAGGTGGGAGATTTGTACAGGGTAAAAGGGATTTTGAGTAAGGAAGGCAATCACTCCATTTTGCAACGCCATGCCATACCCTGTGGACAGCGCTTGATTGGAGCCAATTTCATCCTACAACAGGACAATGACCCAAAGCACACCTCCAAGTTGTGCAAGAACTATTCAGAGAAGAAGCAGACAGCTGGTATTCTATCTGTAATGGAGTGGCCAGCGCAGTCACCAGATCTAAACCCCATTGAGCTGTTGTGGGAGCATCCTAACCATATGGTACTCAAGAAGTGCCAATCCAGCCAATCCAACGTGTGGGAGATGCTTCTAGAAGCGTGGGGTGCAATTTCTCCAGATTACCTCAACAAATTAACAGCCAAAGGTCTGCAATGCTGTAACTGCTGCAAATGGAGGATTCTTTGACGAAAGCAATGTTTGAAGGAAATAATTATTTCAAATACAAATCATTATTTCTAACCATCTCAATGTCTTGACTATATTTTCTATTCATTTTACAACTCATGGTGGTAAATAAAAGTATGACTTTTCATGGAAAACACAAAATTTGTCTGGGTAACCCCAAACTTTTGAACGGTAGTGTATGTTTTCAAAAAAGACCAATCTATGCTAAGTTTGACATATATTAAACACATTTCTAATTTAGCAAAGAAAAAGAGGCTACATGAAGGCATGTAACGGCATTTGCACTGATGTTTTTGTACACCTACTGAACGTCCCCCATGTGGCCAGCATGAAATCTTAGTAATCTGAGTATGGTATGGAATATTTGGTACGAAGTATTGCCACGTTGAAGTTATAATATCACAGTGAGGTTGACCTTTTTGTATGTAATGTTGAGTTGAGTAGTGAGGTTTTATATATGATGTACAGATTGGGTGGCACTTTTAATTTCATTGTGTTTGTTGCACTGACAACAAGCCTATTCTATTCTATTCTATTCTATTCTATTCTATTCTATTCTATTCTATTCTATTCTATTCTATGTTTTGAATATAAGATCTCATCTTCATTTTGTCTCATTTTATACTTGTGTGAGGACTGAGTTGTATTTTTTTTAAGTCACAGTTACCTGGACCTTTACATAAAAAAAATCTAATCCGTTCAGCCTTGAGTCCATGGGAAAGTTTCTACCAAATCTGAAGCCATTTGCATATGATGTTCCTCTGAGATCTGATAGATGGACTGGCTATTGCTACTGGCTATTTCAGTGCATAATTTATTTTGAGGAATCCCTGTAAGTAGTGTCATGTACAGATGTATTTTTTTGAGGAGTAGCACCCTGACAGTTAGCAACACACTTAAGCTCCATTTGTACAGGACAAGTGTCACTTGGTGACCTCTGATAATATGTACTAATTGAGATCAACTATGACCTAAATCGGTCTTCCACTGGAAATGACCTACCCTGTGTCGATAAACACAAGAGCTGCTACAATAACAACCCCATACGCATAGACATCTCCACAGTTTGCTAAAAAAAATTTTGTTTGAGATGCATAGTTTTTGGTAGTGAGCTGTGCAGCTGCGGCTTGCACAGGCATTTTTCAAGAAACACAAAAAATAACAGGCAAAAAAACAGTGCACAGCTTGGCCAAAGCCGTACTAAACATCTATATAATTGTGTCTCACGTTGTCAGTTTCTACTTTTGGCTAAATCCATCTCTTTTTTTTTTTTTTTTTCTCGATAAAATACAGTGAGAAATCGTCTCAAGTACACAAATAGCAACTGACTTCCGGTTCTACATTTTGCCTAGAAACACGTGATCTGACTGGTCATTTGAGGTAGCATTTGAAAGGAGGCCTCTGATTGGCCTGAAATTCGATCCCAGGGATACCCCCACCCCGGTGCGCTGCTGGTCAGCAGCCCGGAATACAAGTGCACGCCCTAATTTTTTTTTTTTTTTTGCACACACAAAACTCTGATTTCTGCCTAAAACTATTCTGTGATGCGTATTTATTCAGACTATATCCTTGTTGAGGATAATGGATTAATCGCTGGTGATTATATATTAAGGACTTAAAAGTGTTCTGGGTGCATATTGATGTCATGGTATAGCATCTATTCACTGAAATGGCAAACTTAAACCAGAAAACTAACATGACCAATGATGATGAGATGAATGACAGAATAACAGCTATAATAAGGAACATTTTATGTTTTTCAACAGATATCAGTAGGTGGTGAATGACTAACAATTAGACTTGGCCAGTTCTGTGTGAATGCACTGCACAAGAATGAGGAATAAGTCAAAGGTCTAAATTCCTACTGTAGCTCATACAGTTTGTGCTATAACGGTACAAATATGCCATAGCAGCCATGACAACTTTTCCCCGAGTGAGCTGTCCATCCATCTGGTCTGCTTCTTCAGCCAGATGGAGTTCTCGGTCAACAGATTAAACGCTAAAAGAATCTAAACATTGTGCTGGCAATGGCAGGTAGACATTTGTAGCCATGGTTGGATTTTCAGTTTAATGTGTTATTAGATTTATATGTGGTGGGTCAGTAGGAGAGTGGCTTACATTCTCCTGATTGCTCACTCTCTGCACACATCGACGACCACATCCACAAATGTGTAGAATTGCTTATCAGGGAGTTCGAATAATGACTACTGAATTGTTAATGACAAAACAAAGCTCCATCTAAATTGCATCAGTCTGGAGGGCAGATCAAGTAAGAAAGAAAGGGTAAATGATGTGAGACCCAGTGTGTGTAAAGTAATTTTAAGCAGGACAGATCCAACAGTAGAGCAGGCGTGTCAAAAATACTGGAACATAAGGGTTCAGACAGGCCTCTGGACTTAAAGGAGAGGGTTTTCTTTAATTGCTTATGGATAATTTATGAAGAGAACTATCAGCAGAAGTTGGTACTATTAATGGTCAGTGGAGTTCCAAGGGTAAATAATTGCTTAATCATCATCAACTCAATTTTTAGTAACCAACTATTGGCTCATTTTCTTAGTTTGATGATCTGATATAGATTTATGTCCAAGATATAACTTCCTGAGAACCAAGAAAGTAAAAGTTTTGGCTTTTTTACATTAAACAATTTTCCTGATTGGAAGCTTTTCAAAATTCTTTTTTTTTTATTTTTTTTTTAGGGAATGTCTTTTGCAGTGGACAGTGTTTTTTGTTTTCTTAAATAAAGCTGTGAAACTCTTGTCCCCTACAGAGGACAAAAATGCATTGCTTGGTCTCAAGAGGATAAAGGAAGAAATTCAGGCATGAAAAATCACTTTTACGGTCAGAAATTTCAGGGGAAGGTGTTTGGATGATTAATCAGCTGTGCTATATACATCTATACACCTGGAATTAACACAGCCAATAGTTCAGGTCCTTTCTTTGGATAATTACTGCAGTGATTAATAGGTTTCAGTTAATGAGTCCTTTAACTGATGCAATGAGGAGCTTCTCATCTTTTAAACAACCATCAGTTTGTAGAGAGAATAAAGACTGGATTGTGTTTTAATGTTCAGTGTGGTCTGATGAGTCCAGATTGACCCTGTTCCAGAGTGATGGATGAAGTGATTACCCATCATGCCTAGTGCCTACAGTGTATGTTGATATATTTCCATAAAATGAGGGAAATAAATGTTGCCAAAGGTTACTGAAACAATGTTGTGATTAATAGTGGCATAATCTAAAGGCGGTCCACTCAAATATTAGAGTGTGGGACTTTTTTTGGGGGGGTGGGTATAAAGGCAGATGGATGACACAATACCACCCTGAGGGCAGAGATAAACTTTTAACTGCACATCATATGCACATGATCATTGCCTGGTTCATCTGTTTGGAGACTCTGTTGAGCAGAAAGATTCAAAACTCATACATAACATGTTCTCATTCCCTACTCATCTACTGACACTTGTTCAGGGACTCACTTTTCAGCCCATATGGCATTATTTTCTGGCATTTGGCTTGTCCAAAAGATGACACTAATGAATCGAAACAACTTGATTGGAGCTAGAAAATGGGTTAGGTTTAGTAAAGTGGGTGGAGGAAGGGCTAAAATAAGAAAAACAAAGAGGAAATGCAACTGTAAATAAAGCAGCTGTCTGCAAAATTAGGGATCTCCATGGCCTTCCCCAACTGTCTCCATTTAAGCTTTTGCATTTTGAACATTCTCAACTGGACTGTATTAATTTGCACTTTGTTTGTAAGATTTAATTTTTTTTATTGGATTACTCTTGAAACTTGGCACTAAAGAAGTATCCAGTCTGTTGAAAACTGATACAAAGGAGCAACAACTGAGTGCCAACATGTGACTAACTGCAACATGCTCTAGTAGTCGAATGATTACTTTAACGGTGAACTGCTCCAGCTCACCCTGTGAGTGTTTTGATTTATAATCAGCAAACATCCTGGCAGACCTTCAAACATACTGATTGTGTTTCTCATCAGCAGTTTTTTGGATTTGATTTGGAAGCATGATATCCAGAATATGTTGAGGCTGCTGTCTTTTTGTCCTTCAGTAATCACAGAAATAATAAGACAGAAAGCTTCACTGTCTGAAGGTTCATAGGAAGCAAGCTTGAAAGGGAAGGTCTATACCCGGGTTCTAGAAAGGAGAGTCTGGCCAATGCACATACCATGGATTAAGACGGACAATATGGTTTGCATGTGGCTCTTGTTCTCATTGAGGGATGGACTCCACCAAGGCTGCCTTTTGTCACTAATTCTCTTCATAATTTTCATGAATAAAATCATCAGTATTGGGTCAAATCAGCGTGCTTGCACAGGTGTTGAAAGTCTTCAAAAGTATGGCATTTTGAAATGCTTTTTTCCAGACCTCAAAAAGTTTGGAGTTTTGTGTGAAAGTCTTAATAAAATATGGAAAAAAGGTTTTTCTCATTGTCAAATTTTAGAGTCTGCTCAAAGGCACATAATTTTGTAAGATAAGGAATACAGGAAGAAAACATATTTGTTAGTTTCAGTTTATTTTGAAGATGTAACCAAACAAAGTAATCCTACTTTAGTCTTTAGAAATAAAACAGATTTACAAGAAAACACGAAAAACTTATACTTCTCACATGAAAACAAAATATGACTTTATTCGCTTATTTGAACAGGAGTGGGAGGAAGTATAACATAACAGAAAAACTTTATGATTTCACTAAGCGGTCGGTACTGAAATGATTCTAGTGAAATGTGGTTGTGTGATGTCCATGCACGTTTGTGATTTTTGTATGTTTTGAAAATATTTCTGTCAGTAAAACATAATTTACTGCAAATATTAAGCATTCATTCATTCATACATTTATTAAAATGAACTTCTCTACTAGACACAACAGGTACGGTCTCAACCAAAAAGGTATGCACAAGTACAAAAGTACATAAAGTCAAGGTCTGGGGGAATATAATAGCAGTTTTGAAAATGTGCTTGGAAAAAGTCTCGGATTTCTTATTTGGATAAAAAGCAAGCACCCTGAAAACAAGAAAATTAATTTCACGCAGGAACGAGCAGGAAGTTTTAATGATCTAAAAGTTAAACTCACACATTGGTTCTAAGGCATAAACTGTGTTATATTTCCTCTTATCCAGTGATTTAGCTGAAAAATATATTCTGTTCTTAGACCTAATATGCAAATTTTGCCGTGCTACATGAGGTGGTGGCTGTTGTAAACTATTGATGCCACAGAGTCACGATACTGGTTGTTAACTCCTATCGTTTCTATATTTAAAAATACACTCAACCAATAATTCAGCTTAAATGTCAAAGTGGGTTCACAGCTGTAAGCTCTAAAATCTTATTCATGGGTTTGTGGGAAGTCCACTTAGGATTTAGTGCAGATTTTAAACAGTACAGTGAGCATTTAACTAGTAGTTATTACAGAGGTTCAATGGCTCATCGACCTCCACAGTCCAGAGTCCTTTTATCATTATATTCAAGTGCGGACTGTACAAGTTAAATACTTTCAGAAGCATAACATGCCAAGCAGAAGAGAAGGAGAGGGTGTTAAAAACCAACCAAAGCATTTGTCATGTAACAGGCTTTTCACTCAGCTGTAGCACTTAAATCTGGAGCACAGAAGTAGTTTTTTGGAGGTCGTTAGCAAAATAAAAATTTGTGGTGATCTGGAATTAGTTTGTGAAGTTATATTCCAAGCACATAGAACCATCAGATAACACAGAACCATACAACATGGTCAAACAAAATTTGTCTGCGCTAGAACCTGCCTTGACTCGCATATGAACTTAAGTGACATCCCATTCTTAATAAATAGGGATTAATATGACATTGTTCTTACCTCCAAAGGCGTTACAGAGGTGGGATCAAATGAGCCACCATTTCACTTACAAATAAGGTGAAATGTTCCCAGAACAGAAGTGCTGTGTTAAAGGGGCGATGCACATTTTGGTAATGATTGTGTTATTTGAGCAACAAGAGATCCAGTCCACTGACTCCTTTTAAAAAAAAATTGTCTATCAAAAACTGCAATGTTTTTGACTTGTGAAACAATCTGAATTTTAACATTGGTCTGTGGGGATTTACTCACTTTAAGAGCTGACCTCAATTGGCCGTTTAAGAAACTGCAGGTTTTGGCACTTATTTATTTATGATCACATTGTTCAGCCCTGAAGATAGACACTGTGTTAAATCATCACCATGAGGCTCTCCAGACCTCCTCTTGTGTTGGAAACAACCCGTTTAATTTTTTATTCTATTCATTCAGACTGTATGATGGATTTAGGTGTCATATTCAGGACAACATTTGAAGTGATACTTCTGTCAAACTTTATTTAGTTGGGCTTTTCTGCCCCAGAGCAAACATCTGACTCATAAAGGAAGCCACTTTGTCCAGAATATTCTGACATTCTGAAATCACACTTGTGAGTTTTTGCTGGCATGAAAGCATTACGTGAGTCTCCCATGAGAAGCACGATGATATCAACAACAGCATGGCATTCTTCAGGATGTACAAGTACACAAAGAAAGTGTTTGTACATTTTGGCCTAATGGAAGCTGACATGTATCTTTGCATCATGAGACACTTTGAGATCTGGAGAGTAAATAAGTGTCAACAATTTCAACAATTTCAATGGATCTTGAGTCACTGCATCTGCTTTATCTCTATTTTCCAATAGGCTTGTATATTTGGTGTCTGCACTAACCTCATGACAGTTTTTTTATAGTCATGGTCATCGAACTTTCCAACCCTCTGCACAATGTCGAAGTTTGTTCTGCAATTTCCTTTAGCATTTTGTTTGTTATGAAATTTTTAATTGCATACATAGTGTCTGGTCTTCCTCAACACATTCATAACATTCAGTAGCTGGAGCTGTGGCGTCCTTTTCACTTTGCTCCTTCTGACTCCCTTGCTATTATGTGTTGTGTTGTAGTTTTGCCCTCAAATTCAGTCCTACACTTTCATCTCCCAAGTCTTCCTCATCATTACTCCCTGAGATTCCCTCAGTGCACATCACACTAAGAGTCCATTCCTCTTCATCATTACCTCAGTCATCCTCTTACTGCTCCGTGTCACTTGAGTCACCATCCTTCTTCCATCCATCTATGTGCCACACTGTACATTTTGCCATCTAATACACACCAAAACAAATTATTATTATTTTTTTGTCCGAATTAGTGACTTTTTGTGAAAATTTAACAGCAAAAACACAATTATTGGACATTGCAACTTCCAAGTAGCCCAATCCAAGTAATGTTTATCATGATCATGATCCAGCAAGTTGAATATAAAATGAAATGCAATATAGGCCTTAAATATCTTTAATTTATCTACCCTTGTCATTTCAACCTTTAATTAGTTTGCAATGGATGCAATTAACAGTAGCTGATTAATTTACAGCTAAATTATGTCGCTGTATCTATTGTGTGCTAGCGATGTATTGATTACTGGTATAACGATAAACCATGGTAAAATTCCTGACTATTAGTAGTATTGTTTAATAGAGACACACTGATACTGGTATCGGCCCCGATACTTAACAAATGTACCCGTACTCGTCAAACAGTTGCGGATACCATGCACCGATACCACCAATGTCCGTCCGAAAAAAAAAAGTCCCTCCGAGAACGCACAAACAGGAGACGCTGCAGAATTCACAGCCCCATATGTTCCAGTGAGTTGTTTCTATCGGCCCCCAACCAAATACATAATCACAACTGCCAGTAGTTTTATTGCCAGTAGTATTTATTATCAGGGTTAGTTATCTAGTGTTACTTTCTATAATATTTTTCTTCTTTCTCTTTCTCAAGCACATTGAATGACAGTTGTGTACGATGTATTTAAAAATTACTAGGCCTATTGATATTATTTCACAAATGATTAATTAGATGGCCTATTTCAACAAATATTCACCTTGTTACTAGATAATTTTCAATCAAAACCCAAAACAGCCCTGAATAGCCTAAATATGAAGTATCTGTATCTGCAAGTACTGAAATGATTGTACTCGCACTCACATCGGTTTTCAAAAAAGTGGTATCGGTGCACCCCTACTGTTTAAATTGTAATTATCATAATAACCAGATTTGATTACCACACATTGAAAACTCATGGTGCTGAGCATTCCCTGGAGAAGCAGTACCATTCCAGGCGCACATGGCGGTTTGCAAAGTTTGGAGAGAGAAGAGAGAGAGAAGATAGATGGAAGATCGATATCACACAGGTGATAATGAAATCCAAGTGAATCCAAGTTCTGATGAGTGTTCTATCTGGATAAGTTATTTTGATAGTCATATAAATTTAACTCTTAGAAAATATAGAATAGGCCTTGTGCTTTCCATAAACATCTGAGCATGCTCAGTGCACCCTCCACCGCCTGTGGAATGGGGGTAAAACACAACGCAGTCAGTGAGACCAATTTGCTATAAAAATACACAGTTGTTTTTTGTTTTGTTTTTTAAAATCTTTCTTACATAATTTTCCTTGCCATTTTTGTTTGTCAGTTGTTGCAACATTGTGGAAATTTTCTTTTATTATTATTGTTTTTTTCTTTGTTTTTACCACGTTTGACTGAGTTTAACCAAGTGTCAAACAGCAGCTGGACTGATTTAGGAAAAAAAAGAACCCCAAAACAAAAACTACTGGGCCAAAGTTAAAATACTTGTTTTTCAGGGATCATTGGTCACTTCTAACCTGATTGCCACCTTCATAAGTCCTTCATAAGCCTAGCTCTGCTGAAGTGGGGTTGTCATTCAAAAACATTCGCCCTGATTGGAGAAACCACTTGCCTTGTCATTTTGAATGCCGTCCTACTTCAA
>JAQQZY010016394.1:0-12212 GCA_030068375.1 Ostorhinchus rueppellii | reverse complement strand
GACAAAAATTTAAACACCAATCCATAAACAAATCTTTCAATAATGTAATTACCCCCCCCCCCCCCCCCCCAGCTTTCATTCAGAACACTTCCCCCTCCCTAGCCACCTCGCCTGGCTCCCTGTGGTGACGCTGAGGTGTTCCTGGGCGGGTGGAGACACATTATCCCTGCAGCGTGTCCTGGGTCAACCCCAGGGAGATGTCTACAATGAAACCTGACCAGATTCCAGACCAGCATGGAGGCCCAGGCACTCAGTCTGTCTGGAAGGGAGAGCCCACTCCCACCCCATCTTCTGGCGCAAACCCATTTTCCCACTTGAATCTGCAAATTCATTATTTGGTCATTACCCAAACCCATTAATTGGTCCAGGTTTTCAGTCCCACTTTCACCTTTTAAATACGACAGCTTTAGTGTAGAACAGCTGATCTGCTAGGAAGACAGAAACCTGCTCATTTGGTGCAGAGGACCTAAACTCAGATCCAGTTTTATTCTGTCCATGTGGTCCTGGTGGTTTTGTCCTGTCCATGTGGTCCTGGTGGTTTTGTCCTGGCCACGTGATCCTGGTGGTTGTGCTCAGTCCAAACTTCTCCCCTATGATCCTGGACTCAGAACAAGTGGTTCTCGTTTGTTCAGGCCAAAAGACACTGGCTTTAGTGGAGGAACTGCTTCACCAGGGCAGGAAAGGTCTTGGGACACCACAGGTTCAAGAATATCACACAGAACCTGGGTCACTGGGAAATTCTGGATCCACAACTAGTTGGTGAATTCCTGATGCCCAATTGTGTCCCATAAATCCAGCGTGTGTGTCCATAAATCTGTCTTTTTCCTTGGGCTGATTCCCTTCTTCTGTAGTTGACGACAGTCAGTACAATAGCAGTAGATGAACCGACACTACAGTGGCAACACCGTGGAGGTTTGGATCCAACTGAGTCCAACATGTGCCTTAAACCAGCATCTGAACACAACTAGACATGACTGGACCAGATAGAACACATGTGGACAGAGGGGACTGACCTAGAATCACACATCAGAAGGAAGCACTGGAATGGAAACACCTACAAGTACATACTGGACTGTGTCTAAACTTTACTGTGTCTAAACTGGACCCTAACCCTTTGATTTAAACTGTCCTTAAACCCAGGTAGACACAGAGACCAATGGGTGAGGATGTAATTCCCCAGTGGGCCAGACCTATAAATGCCCTAGTTTTCTGTACTGATTACTCCAACATGTGCTCTAATCTTTACTCCAATGAAACTTAGAGAAGAGATTTTCGATGATGGAAGACAAAATTCTATGCTACAAAAGACCATCAGGACCCCCACTGTTGTTTCTACTGTCAGTGGATGTGGATCCGTTTGAATATATCCCATGCACAAACTACCATAGAGTTCCAAGGACAGACTTGGGACCGTTGTACCCTCAACGCAGCAGGAAAAAGTACCAGCAGGACTGGTATACATCACATTTCCTTTAGAAGATGTAATCAGGCGACTTTTGATGGCAGCTCAGTCAGATTGTGGTAAACTGTAAACAGAGCTCTCTCATCTGTACACATTTTGGTGGCATTTGCAATGTGAGACAACGACCTGAAATGTGAGCCTACAGGAGCACGATCTTCACGTTAGCGACACCCTGAACACAGTGTCATCAGGATGAGGCCTGGTCAGTACTTATATGGGCGTATCAGAGATAGAATCCATGGAGTAGAACATCAGGGGCTGTAATTGTTGGTGGAACAACGATGGTTGTGTGCTGTTCTGTGGGCAGTTGGTATGTTATCTGGTTCTACTCCAGCTCCACACCTGTAGATGGGATGGTGACAGTGAATGGTTGTCCATTTGTAGATATTAGCCCTGTGATGGACTCTTAGGAGCTGGGATAGGCTCTGGCTCCTCTGGAGGACACATGGTTTGAGACATGATGTTATTATATCTGAACAACGTCTTTCTGGAAGTGTCAGCAGAAATCCAATGTACTTTCCTGTGCCTCTTCTCTGCCCTCTGCTTCTTTGCATTATCCAGGAAACCACATTTTCTAATTTCTTGAGGTAACACTAATTATCTAAGCAGATTGGCTGAACATCTTCATTAAGCCTGTGTCTAATTGAGGTGGTTAATTAGTGGTCACAGCTGCAATCCAAACCAGCACAGAAGAGGAGAGAGGGATCAGAAAATGAAGGAGGGGAAAAGGAGGGAAATGATTACCTCTGCAGTAAATGTTCTCTGACCTTAATTGCTAATCCAAAGGGACATTAAAGGGTGGAGCTTCACGGTGACAACAGTGTGATTTGGGGTGATTGCACTGTTGTTTTCTTTGGTTTGGATTTCCTTTTAGGAAGTAGGAGTGTCCAGCAGGCATGGTGTTTACATTCCCACAATGCACTTCACCACAAAATTTCTGAAAAGGCTTGAGTGTCATTTGGGTTTGTTCTGTAAACAAGCGGACTGCGCTTATGATAGAGTCATCTGTGAAGGTGTTCAGCATGAGGGAAGTGATTCAGGTGCATACACAGGCAGATGAATGGATTAGAGAGAATTAGGATATAACTGGAGTTGGACACATTTGAACAAACATCTGGGATCAAAGTCAGACTTTAAGGGGATTCCTCCAGCATCTCCTCCAGCCAGCAATGCAAAAAAAATAATGTGTGTATTGTATGTCATCCAAACATGGCACAACTGAACTGCACCAAGTTCCATGGACTGTGACACAATGGTTATACCTTCTGTAGGTTCTGTTCTATAATGCTAACCCTCTGTAGATTCTGTTCTACGACAATGACCCTCTATAGGTTGTGTTCTATGACATTAACCCTCTATACCAAGGGTATTCAATTAAAAATTACTGAGGTCCCCTATGTCCACAGTTTCATATGGTTTCAACAGTATTTAGTGTCAATTTTCAGTGCAGGAAATGTTTAACAGAGTGTGCAGCTAGTTCTGTTAGCACAAGTAAAAGTAGTCTCAGGCAAATATACTTAAGGCCTTCATTTCAGATAAAAGAAAAAAAACACAAACCTCAGAATGAAATCAATACAAAAGTTCAAACAGAGGTGAATAAGCTCTGCTTCTCTTTAGCTCCAACAGGTTAATAACAGATGTGTAAGGGTTTTTCTTCTAATTTCTGCGTTTGTAGGATAGAGACAGAATTACTTCCACCTACTGTTTGGACCCTGGAACACCCACCCCTACTCAGGCACGATCCGCGGTATGTGCATTTGAACGCAACATCTCCGGCAAATGAGTGAACGTGTCTTAGTACAGTACAAACTGGAGTACACTGTGTGAAAGTGCCCAAAAGAACAACGGTTTTCTGCATCAACTTTCCTTGTTGTGGACTGAGACAGGTCGTCATCACTGTCTCTTCCTCTGTCCTCTGGTGCACATGCTGCGTACAGTAAACAAGCGATTTGATTGCCTGCTCTGAGTGAAGCTACTGTCCTATTAACTGGAGTAGCAGTACCCACCATCTCTAGCCGCCATAGTAAAAAAAAACTTAATGAAAATGATCTATTTTCATGAGAGAGATTGGTCACAGGTATAGACAGACTATCACTGGCATCGGGCCCGGACCAAGGTCCTCTGTTGGGTGATGCCTGCTCTATAGGTTCTGTTCTCTGATGCTAACCCATACAGCAGGTGGCTCATCCCTCTTTGCGACTTTACTCTTCAGTTTTACTGGAAAAGGCAAGACAGTAGCTGTAAAAGGCTACAGGATGATAGGCAGGTTTTGTCATGTGGGATGGCATTTGTGTGTGTGTGTGTAGGTGTGTATCTTCCTTGTGGCCTTATCTATGGCTGACTTGGGTCATGCCCACGTGTGTGGCTCTGAGGTCGGTGAAGCACTGAGCTGATGGAGGTCACAGGCTGCCTCTCCACGCTGCCATGTCCAACCATGTGTCATTTTACATTACTGTGACAGCATCACCCACATGTCCCCATTTGTTGTTGTGTGTGTGTGTGTGTGTTCACTTTAAAAGGGCTAGTTAGTCAAGCGCACACAATGTGACAGGGCTGAGGAAAAGCCTTGCTTCGTGCTCCCCGACTCTGACATAAAGAGGTTGTAGTGAAGAAGCATTAGCTCTGATGCTCAACTATTCACTCATGCAGAAACCATTTCCAAATGCCCCTGAGAACCAAAGAAACATGCTTTATAAACTCCAGCAAGAGTGCTCTACTCTATATTGAAGCTACAAAATATACACAAGCTCAGTTACCCATGTCATGAGAACACCTGTTCCCAGATGTGGGACAGAAGAGTGTCCCCGTGTGTCCTGGTCGTCTGCACGTCTATCTGTTAGCTGTGGAACCTCCAGCATCCTGGAGCTCCACTTCTCAATCTGATTAAACCCTGATGCGGTAACATTATTACCCATGGGCTTGCATGCAATACAAGGTATGGTGCTATTATTATTATTATTATTATTATTATTGCAAAAATGTGTAGCCTGGTCGTGAAAGTTACGCTATGACTTGGATTTTTTTTTAAATTGCAAAAAACATCCCAAATTTGTCCATCTGAAATGAAAAGGGCAATTTTAGCCATGATTGAATCTAGTTACACTACCAATATGAAAAAAGTGCGGCCCGGTACAAAGAATGGGTGTGTCACGTTTGGTACTGATATCATGTACAGTTTTCTCACACACTGCAATCAACCAAACCACATACACACACACGGAACAGAATGCTGGCAGCTGATTGGATGGAACCCTCTACACTTAACTTTTAAAACCCTACAAACACTTCTTCATAACTATCAAATTTCTGGGAATCCAGCAGTAATTTATACATCATATTGTTGGAAAAACTCTTTTCTTTCAAACATTATTCAAGTTCTAATCTTAAAAAGTTAAATTTTTGATCAACAGGCCTCTAAGCACAAAGAGTGCAGATTTTTCTCTCATTCACTCCCATTTTGGTGTTGGGGTTAGGGTTGGGGTTGGAGTTAGGGTTGGGGTTAGAGTTGAGGTTGCGGTTAGGTTAAGGCCCAATCCCAATTCACCCCTTACCCCTACCCCTTGGTTGTCACCCTTGGCACTACCCCTTGAAATGGAGCTGCAAGGGGTAGGGGTTGAAACATTCCCCTATGAAATGGGACAACACATCATGACCTGTTATTGTCATCAGTGCTCATCACCTATTAACAGATGCGAAAACCTTTTCTAAAAAACTTCCCCATGCCATCAGCAGCTGTAACTGTCTGTATTCCATGGGCTTTGGTCATCTATTTATGCCTATCAAGTATAAGCCGCAGAAATGCAATATATAATACAATGAAACGGCATTAAACGGTCAATCAAATTATTAAGTTGTTGACAAAGAAAGTACTTACATTTGTGTGTTTCTTTCATCACTGCTACACGTATTGGCTGTGTTTACTTCTGTCTTGCTAATAATCTGAACAGAGTTATGTAAAACTCCTACCCCTTCGTTTGTAGTGTGGTCCTGGAAAATCTCCGTTTTGACTTAGCCCTTCCCCTCTGTCTAATGGAGAATCAGGACAATACTACCCCTTTACATGAGCGTGTAAAATGGAGGGGTAGGGGTAAGGGTTGAATTGGGATTCAGCCTTAGGGTTGGGGTTGGATTCAGTTCAGACTTTTCCTTTTCCTTTCTTGGTATATTTCATTCTCATTTTCAGTTGAATAACCTCTCAGCTGACATGTCTGTTTCTGCACAGGAAATCTGACACTGTGGCAACACGGCCCTATTATTTATTTGTTGCTAGGTAGCCCACTTCATTGATGATTCTATGATTCTGGGCATAGCAACATGATTGGCCATTGGGAGGCCATTGTATTCAAAATGACTAACACCCCCCAAAATATTGGTCTCATCAACTTGACCAAAAATACATAATTATGACAAACTGCTGCAGTGTGTGACGCCACTTCCCTTTTATCATATACACTGGCCGGCCAAAAAAAAAAAAGTCACACATGCAATATTTGACTGGCAAAAAATATGTCACAGTGAATGTCTCCTGAAATCAAAACCAGAGGTGGTGGGCAGTGTATATATAGAGTTAGAGTTAGGCTTAACTTTAACCCTTACTCTAACCCTAACCTTCAGATCCAGAACAGAACCCTCAGGTAGAGGACCCGATCGCAGGTGGGCCAGAACACAGTTTTTTAATATACAGCTCTAAATGTATTTACCTGATATATATCCATATTAAATACACTATTAAAGCACGATTAGAACAGCAATTTGTCCAACATGTATGAGACAAATATTATCAAAAAAGTAAAATAAATGAATACAAATAAGTGTGCTGAAATATTGTGGTGTGTACTACTCTTATGTGGTTATAGAGTGGAACTACAGGAATATGGTGAAATAGTCCAAATTGGGACTAGTTAGCACTCTTCTGTAAGTAACTACTTCAAACATCATAGATTTAAGTCATTTGCAGGTTGAGTAGGTGGATATGGTGTATATTTACACAATCTGATGATTTCACATTAATAATCCAGTCAATTCATTCTTAAATCCAAGTGTAAGTTTTTGCTAAATATGAAAAACAAAAAAATCTCTCAAAAATCCCTCAAGGTAATGGAGTCCTAAGGGAGAAGTTTTGTTAGTTCCTTCACTACCAGATTACCTCTGAGATGATCTTTAATGTCTTGTCCTTATACTAGCAAATTATGGCACCACCTGAAAAGATTTGAAATAAGAAAATTATAAAAAAATAAATCCTGAATAATAAAAACTATTATTATAATTATTGTATTGTAAGAAAAGTTACTCATCCAATCATATCAAAGTTGTAAATATTAGAAAAGCATTTATTGATGTCATAGACCTGATACTTTGGTTCATGGCGATTAACATGACATACGACTGTAAACTTAAGCTAATCAGCCATTTTGTTTAATCAATGATGAAACAGTGGAGACTGTGATCTGGAGTCTTTAGTTAAAAGACCTTTGGTTAAGTCTCTGTTCATCTAAGTATACACTTGTACCAAACTTCTGAACAATCTGTCACATCATTCCTGTTTGAAAAGTAATGAGAGCCAACTGACCGACTAATATACCACGGACACATCAGAGAAACTATAGCATCAGCAACAGAGCACACTGTATAATAGCATTCTGTGTTCAAGGTAACTGAACCACACCAAAGTAAATATTAAGTGAACCACAAACATCTTAGTCCTGAGACCTTCTAAGACCATTAGTGCACACAGTGTGTCTGGTCAAATGCATTCAGTGTGTGGATAATAGACTCTCATCTACCCAGTAATAGGAATAATTCAGCATCATTTGTAACAGAATTGTTGCTAAGCAACAAAAAGACCCAGCATCAAACCACCGCAGTAAAAAGGATCCAGAAGGACTGGAGTGGAGGTGTCATTTGTCTGCAAATTGGTCTCAATTGTGCCAAATGTTGAAGTGGTCCACAATGGGACCTCCTCCTGACACTGGTACGTCCTCCTGTGCACACTAGGACCTCCTCCTGTGCACACTGGGACCTCCTCCTGTGCACACTGGGACCTCCGGGGGTCTATCTGTCTTGTGTCATGCCAGTGTGGGCGACCCGAACATTCCCTCTGTTCACACACCTAGTGCTGGCCCCTGCTGGCTGCCCAGGGTTACTGACTGATGAACAGACTTATCATCAGGCTGATGATGCACCAGTGACTCCCCCCTCCTCACCGAAGCATCATAGTCTAGTCAGGAATTGCTTTGTATACACAAGCAGATACTGCTTTTGTTGCCAAGCAACACAGACCAAGTGTCCAAGGTTGTTCTGGGTTTTTCACACTAAGAAACTCCTGAAATGTAGCGACACATGCAATTGCTGTTTATCCACGACCAGCTACAACACATGACAGTAATGTGTTGACGATACGCCGTTACGACTGAAACTCTGCTTCACCATCAATGAACTGAGGAACAACACAACATCAATGATAAACACAGAAGGAGACTTAAGTCATACACTAGTATCTGACTGGACTCAGATCTTGGATTAATGAGTGGAGAGTCAGACCGCTGCATAGTTTGGACTCTGTGGTTAAGATCTGGATTCTTTGGTTCAGGTCTGGACTCAGTGGTTCAGGTCCGGACTCTGTGGATCTGGTCTGAACTTTGTGGTTCAGGTCAGGTCTCTGGCTCAGATCAGGACCCCATGGATCTGGTCTGTACTCTGTGGTTCGAGTCTGAACTCTGGTTCAGGTCTGGACTCTGTGGTTATGGGTTTGAGTCAAATTCAGGTCTCGACTCAGTAGTTCTGATCTGGACTGTGTGGTTCTGGTGTAACTTCATTCTTTGGGTCCATAACGTTGCTGAATCTAGACCTGAACCAACAGTAGAAACTCCAGATCCAGATCATAACACTGCCCACACAGGCTCGGACTTTAGGCACTAGGCATGATGGGTAATCACTTCATCCTCGTCTGTGATGCGCTTGTACCTTGGGACCAGCATCACTGGGGACTTGTCAGACCACGTAACTTTCTTCCAAAGCCAGTCCAGTCCTTTTGCTCCTTTTGGATCCGTTTTTGGACCATTGTTCCAGTGCTTTCAGCTTCACACCTGTTCAGTCCAATCCTTGAAGTTCCGTTTACACTGGGCATGTGCAAATATTCTTACTTCCACTATTAAACATAGCTTCTTCTTCTGCTGTTGTTGTTGTATCATGTGATTTCACCAAACGTTGTTCCAATTTGTAATAATGCGTTAGACAGCTCCTTAACTACGGTTAGATGTTAGGGTTTCACCAACCTCCATCTGTACTCACTCACTCACTCACTCACTCACTCACTCACTCACTCACTCACTCACTCACTCACTCACTCACTCACTCACTCACTCCATATAGATGATTTGGTGTGAAAGGAGTGTCACTGAATGTCGTGAAAGTTGAATTCTTTTCAACTCAAAGCTGCGGTAGAACAGCTGATGATGTAAGTTTTTGGAATGTTCCAAATCCCCATTGGTTTATAATGGGACACATTCCAAAGTGTTTCACTGGAAAACATTTGAACATATTGATATAATTACCATTGATAATAGATAGAAAGTAATATCTGGGCTTTCATTTGGGAACATGACCTTGAGTGACCTTGAAAGGTCAAACGTATGTCAACTAATGTCTTTAGATATGCCGTTGGACTACAGGAACCTGTTTTTCACAAGTCATATGTTAACCCTAATCCTAACACCTAATACCTAACCCTTAACTCTAACCCTTTCATTAACTCACTCAACATCCCCATTAGAGACTTTGCATAAAACCATAAATGCCCTGCAGCAGTACATCCATGTACTGCATCTTCTTGACACATCTGACCATGTGCAAACTCACCTCCATCCTGTTATCATATAAAAAACGATCAGAGCGTGTTGGACTGTCCAACATTCATCCCATCAGCTCTTCACATGCAGTAGATCAGTGTTCCTTCCATCTGCCTTTTCTTCTGGAGCTGGATGGTGGAGCTTTCCTTTTTTCTTAATGCACCCCAACTCCATCCGCTGGAGCAGTGAAGCCTGAGTGCACAAAATACTTTAAGCCCTGGAGTGCAACTTTTATTGATTCTGTTTCTCCAGAGCTTCCCTTTTAAAGCTGCATTGAACAAATGGAGGTAGACATGCACTGGTTCTTTTCCAAATATCAGACTATTTTTGGGGCTCACAGGTCATGTGAATATGCTCCTACTGTCTGTGTCCTCCTGTGGACATGTTTGGTAAGCCTCGGTGGTCTTCAGATATGGAGATCGAAACATGTAGCAGAAAGAGCATCTTTACATCAGCAGACTTTTTTCAGTCTTTGGCTTTTTAGATGCAGCGTCAACATCAAACGTACCGCAGTGAGGATGAAGGGAAAGAGGAGCACTTTTTCCACACAAAAACATGTTTCACATAGACTTTGTGATCAAATCCATCTACCAACTGAAACATTGTATTCCATTTGGTAGAAACATTTGAGCGTTTTTCCACAATGTCAGCTTTCATGTACAAAGGTGACCTCATCACACTCTGCTTTTTAAACACGTTTCCTTAGTGAGCAAAACTGATGATCAAATATATCTATCGATAGAGGTAATAACATATTTGATTTGTATAACGTAGGAAAACCGCTTCTCCAGATCCTCCACAGTCAGAGGTGATGTCCATGATGGACGTCAGCTTGGACAACATCCTGCTCTGTCCCACCTGCTCTACGGTGTCCAGTATCCATCCAGGACAGAGCTGGACCTCCTGACCAGTCTGGGGGTGGCGTGGTTCTGGAGGTAGAGCGGGTTGTCCAGTAACTGAAGGGTTGACGGTTCCAATCCCACTCTGTCCTAGTCATTTGCTGTTGTGTCCTTGGGTAAGACACAATGTCCAAAGTAACTCGAATGGCATATGACTCTAAAATGACCCAGTCCTATACATTGAGGGGTGCAAAATCTGTTGATCTGACTGACCAGCTGGACATGCTGCTTAAGGCCAGGCACTAGTCTGACTAAAACATAGAATGTTGCAGTTGAGGACCGGTTAGTGTCGTAGTCAGGACCAGTCCAGTCCAGACACACAGCAAGGGAGTTTGCCCCCCCTGGTTTTATAACTGTTTTTCCAACCAAACAACCAACCGTATTGTTCCTCCTGAATCCGGGTTTGTCTCTGGATTGGACTGTCCTCTCCAGTACTCTGACATTGACCTCCTGGGGAGGCTGAGGGGTGTGATCCCCTTTAGCTGGTGTTTCCCAATAACACAATTAGTCATTGGAGCTACATAGCAGACAGATGACTTTAAAGTTCAAATATAGTACGTATGCATGTGAGACGAGTGTTCAACCCTCAAACACTGGCATTAAGAGCTGTCTCAAGCCTTTTTTTTTTTTTTTAATCTTTCTGAACGGTAACAGTGGCTGTTAGTAGTAAACATGTTTGAATCATTTGATCATGCATATGCCATCAGCTGTTTCAGAATTAACTTTAGATACTGGGTCATGCTTGTGCCGTTGCTGTGCCAGCGCTGCAGTCACAGTCTGTAACGGCGTTTGTGTGACATCACAGTGAACCTTCATGCTCGGCTCAGCTGCTGTTTCTAGAGCAGCCTCACGGGGCTTTCTTTCAGCATAACGTTCCACAGTGACACATCTGTCTGAACAGCCTCAAACGCTGGTGATGCAGACTGAGCAGGAGGAGGCGAGGGAGTGTGGGCTGTTAGGCAGAGCTGCTGCCTTCACCCGGAGCCAAGCCCATGGACCAGGCAGCCGTCCTCCTGCTCGCTCTGTTCGGCTCCCGTCGCATCCTTCACTCACTCCAATCCCTCTGGTGAGTCAACAAGCTGTGGACTGGACTGCTGTTGGGTTTTACCATGTGTGGAGTGTGTGTATGTTTGTTCGTTTTTCATTGAGGCATATGCTGAGAGGCTGTGTATTGGCAGAGAGGAGAGATGGAGATGGCGTTGCAAGATACACACGAAGCGTTGCCAAGGCATTCTGTCAAATATGAGTGAAATGAAAGAGCAGGTCCACAGTGGGTGTGTGCTGTTGGTATCTCTGTGTTCTGAGGCATTTGGAGGTGGAATTTGCCAACAGCAACAGTGTCATTATTGTGGCTTCATGGCATTGTCAATGGACAGGATATGGCGTATTAAGTCAGGAACATATCCGTTGGTCTCAGACCAGGTCCTTGTATTTTGTCTTTCTTTGTAAACTATCAATAGATAACTTCTAAATATAGAACTGTAATAGAAACGTAGAGATGAAGGTTCATCTGTTTTGAGCATGAAGCTGTTCGAGACACATCCACCTGAATGCCTGGAGCCTGATGGTGACCTTCTCATCAGCTGTACAATGGTGGAGTACTGATCTGCGACAATTACACACATCCGTAAAACAGCAAGGCATGAAATGAAGCATCGCTGTCACTTTGACAGGTGAATGTTCTGCTTGTCCATTTTAATTTCCATCAGATAATAAACATTAAGTCACAGTTGGACAAGACAAGAGTAAACAGCAGAATTCAAAGTGAAAGTTCCAGTATCAACAGGAGCATGTGTACAATGTGTACAATGGAAATTGCCCATGATACCCAGCCCATATATATATAAATATATAAATAAATAAATAAAAAAAAAAAAAATTAAAAAAAAATATATAAATATATATATGTGTGTGTGTGTGTGTGTGTGTGCCTTGCGAAAGTATTCGGCCCCCTTGAACCTTGCAACCTTTCGCCACATTTCAGGCTTCAAACATAAAGATATG
>JAQQZY010016322.1:0-12215 GCA_030068375.1 Ostorhinchus rueppellii | reverse complement strand
ACTTAAGTATGATGTTTAAAGAACACTTCAACTTTTACTCAAGTCAGTTTTTTTGATATAGCACTTGTACTTCTACTGCACTCCTCTACTCCGGTACTTTATACATCTCTGAAAAAATGTAAATTTCACAAGTTCCCAGCATTTTATGTGGCAGAGACAGACAATGACATAGTGAGTGTTGATATTGATACAGCAATTGTACAATGACCTCAGTGGCCACAGTTACTTATTATCTCCTGCCAAATCTGTAATAACCCATGCAATTAAAGGAATAAGGAATGTTGCCATATTCTATGACAGACAGCCAAATTGCAAGTTAATCCTCTTATACACATTAAAAGGACTGCTGTAGAATGACAGTATAAACAATTGTTTAGAAAAAAAAAGGGAATTAGCTGCAGCCCCGGATTCCACAGACTTGCTCAAGAACTGGCAGCCGATTCTAGTTACAATAGGCCATCACTAAATTATCAAGACACCCAGCCGTCAGTTTTTCCCTGCTGAGGTTCACAATGAGCCATGATGACTAAAGTGCACCGCCCTATTAGATTTCTCACTGGGTTAATTTCAAGAAGCCGTAACGTCAGCGGGTCTGTTAGACCTGGATACACACATCTGTGAGTGATGATGATTATGACTGTTAGCTCATGCTGCTGCTTGCCAGCTGGGTTTGTTCTGCTTCGAAGATCTGTGAGTCATGCCATTAGAGTTTTAAGTGTGCCAGGTGGAACAGGGAGAGTGCTGCATCATTAGTATCAGACAGTAGGTTTGATAGACTTCGCATCTGCTGTAAACAATCTTCACTTCAAGCCATTAAATCAGCTGGAGTTGGTGATAATGCTGGGAAGTGCAAAAGACAGAGGTGTGCACAAATATGTGTATGCACGTGTGAATGTGTGTCAGTGCTCAATAATGAAATGCAGAATTTGGCAACATTGCAGCTGCCACTGAGAATGCTCAATAAAACAGACGAATATCGCTGCTGGATAACAAAAAAAAAAAAAAAAAAAAAAGAAATCTGGTTTTAATTAACAGCTCACACGAATTCTTCTTTGACTGGCAGTAACCTTACTAACCTAAAACAGATTGAATAAGACATTCTGCCTTATGCTAAAGCAGCAAAAGAACCACAGTTTTTACTATATTTAAATAGTGTTACTAATCCAGACCCAAAACTGATGTTGCACACATACACACAAAAATGACACACAAATACTGACTTGTTCTGTGAGTATATTATAATGTAAACACAGACTTTGACATAAAGAACTACAATGTTTTTTTTATTGTGGTGCTTGGTATTTCAACAGCCAAGTTGTCTCCTTTTTTAAATGATGATAATAACATTTTTCACTGACCACTCAAATAAATTCACACGACTCCCTGTGGGAAAGACGAGAAGGGTCTCTTGAACTAAGTGTGCCAGTTTTACAACTGTTTAGAAAAAACCTCTACCTTATTTCCTTTTTCCCCTTCAATTGCAGCTTTCTTCTCCAGCTTTATACTTAAGATGAATACTCGTCACATAAGGATTTGCACCGCTAACCTCAACAGGTTCCAATAACAGCTAAATTGTAGGTCTGCAACTTTCAAACTATTCAACCTGCAGGGATCCTGACAGGCCTTGTAAGTCAGATTGTCCTGCAAAAGTTAAAGACAGAATGTTCATTAACTTGGGTCAGTTTGAAGGTGAATTGATTTAACAGCATCAGTGAAATATTGCATCCTGGCCTCAGACCTCTCTTGCCCCCTAACCCTTTCCTTAACTGACCCCCCACCCCCCAGAAGAGCTCAGAATTCCAGGAAAAGTTGGAGTGAAGTTCTGGCTTCCATAAATCACACTTCCACTCCCCAGCCGCTCCCTGCAGAGCAGTAGGGGAGAAACATCATCCCCTTCCCTTTCCCCGACCCTCTTCATCCCCACCCCTTCCCTTGGCTGTTTTAAAGCAGTGTAACAGAGCAGTTGAAAACTTCCTTACCATTTTCCTCACTATACTCAACAGGTCTCTTATTGTGCACTCAGATCTTTACAGCCCTGTCTGTCGCACCACAGTGGCGTCAAAGTCATGCTGCTTCAATCAGTCTCCCTGCCTTATATACCTGTTCCTCTTTCTGCTTGTGGTCATGGTGTAAACCCTTTATGGCCTGCAATTTAACACTACTGGTGCCTGTCAAGACTGCTATCTGTACTTGCGGGGAGCACAGTGGCAGACCAAAAAAAAAAAAAAACTTTTGAAAGGGGAATCGCTAGGGGGATGCTCATGTTGCTCATGTTGCAAAAAATCTAGCTGACAAGGAAAGAGCTGAAAAATTTATACATGGAAAATGTTCCATGACACAACACACTCTAATGGAAAAAAGTGTTACATAAGCCGAGTTTTATAATTCTAGTGGAAAGTCTTTTTATTGATCGGGCTGTGATTATGCCTAAAAGGAGCGTGTGACTGCTGCTGCACTATAGCCCAACCCATGTGAGTGATAGACCTGTCTCTGCATGCCCATTAGACACAGGCGAGCTGATTATTACACAGGGATATGTTCACATATGACTGACATAGCCAGGGGTTTGTAGGAGAGTCAAGCCAAAGGCTCTGACAGGAACTCTCGACACAGCTCTCATAAATAGCACATAAACAGAGAACATCCGTAAACAGTTTAGAAGACCCGATTGGACTTTGTTCCAAAAGGGTGGGTGGGAAGAAAAGATGTAAAAAGAGAATGGGGATAAGAAGGGTGAAGGAGTGAGGCACTGCAGCTGATATTCCCTCTATAGCAACCCGGCTGGGAGGAGCAACATCAGGCTGCCTCTGTTCTCCTTAGGGACGTTCTGCCTGTACAAACAAACCGACCCCGGGCCTCTGGTCTAATGGGAACCAGACCTGCTCAAGGACCACATCTCCTACCCTCCTCTTCTTCTCTCTCCCCCCTCTGTATGACCAGCGCTTCGCCGACACACACTCCAGCTGAAGGACGCACTTCAATTATCCCAAACAGACCTGAAAATATTCCCTATTGCTTCTTCCAGTTTTCCCACACAGCCATGGTTCATGACGTCCCTCATTTCTACATCACTGCTGACCTTCTTGACCCCAAAGCGACTAGTCTCCAGTGACCTGTACTTATCTCCACAGACACACTTTCTCACATTCACATGCTTTCTCTATCACTCCGTCCCACTTTCTTTACATCTGGAAGTACACGTCTACACACAGTGTTGTGGAATAATATGTTTGATGTAGCCCAGTTGCATAATTTAATTACAAAACACATATAGTTCTGATCAGTTACTGTTGCTAAGAAAAAAAAAGTCTACAAGTATATAAGTTACAAATCAGTGTGACATCTGAATGTACTGTTTTTGGTAAAAAAGCTTATATGTAGAATATAACAACGGACCACATGAAGGCTGTCACATTGTCATGCTAGGATTATTTTACCACTATCACTATTACCACACAGTGTAAGATAAATATTTACATAAATAGGTTTTTCAGCTACAGTTTAAAATCACATGTCCGTGTATATTACCTTTCTGTGATGAAGTTATTTAGAATTAAAATTAAATTTCAACAGGATAACTAATCTCTAGGCTTTTACATTTTAAAGTAACTCTTCCAAAAGTGCCCACAAATTCATTCCATTCTACTGACCCTCTGCTTGAATGAAATTTTGTCTTAAAGTAGTCTAAAGCTAGGTACCTTTCTAACTTAGTAACCACGTAATTAGATAATCTCCAAAGGATCCCTAAAGAATTTCTAATCTTTGAATGCTCTATATTGACCCACCGGGTGCTGAGTGAGTTCAGTTCATCCTTGGCTACAAAGTCTGAATGTTCTCATTGTGAGGGTTCAGAGTTTATCAGTGAATGTCCTCCCAGCCTCACTGCTGTCTCTCTCTGAATGTTCTGTTTCACTAAAGTATGAATATTGGCTCCGAGTCAGATAGAGTGGAGAAAAGGCTCTTAAAACACATAGAGCCTCCACATTGACGGCATGTCTGACACAGAGAAAGCTGATTGTGATACAGACTGGTGACAGTGGGCCTCACAGGCATGTAGTCGTGTTTAAATTGCGTCACGTTATCACTGCATTCTTCCTCTTCTGAATAAGTCTAAGATAAAAATACATGTTAGCGCTTCCTTCTGTTTCTCTTCTTAATACATAGCTACAGCGCAGAAGTGCATACACACATGAATACTGTTTTCAAGGCCAAAAGAGCTCATTATTTGTGTGTGTTAAAATCAGTGAACAAGTCACTGACGCCAAGAGCCTGGAAGTACAGCAGATTTATTGAGGAGAATGGACTGTGTCTGATGAGTTGGAACACATTCACAAACACTGGATATGACTGTTCAGCTCTGTGTCTCGCCTACACATCTGGGCACAAACCCGTCAATGTTCCCTTGGGGAAAGATCTGTGATGAGCTGAGTTGAGTTGCTGCCCAGTTCGCAGTTATTTTACATTCAGCAACCCCGCCCCACCCCACATCCTACCTAGAATTTTTGCCCGGTCTTGTGAGCTCCTCTGGGCATCTCCGTCTTTCTATTTCTACATGAAATTGCTGTGGGCTTTCTGGCAGATCTAGCATCTTTGTGCCGTGCAAACCGGGAGTGGCCAATCGCAGACACAATTCTCTGGAAGTGAAGTGAAGAGAATTTTTTCTGTAAACTCAGCACAAACCCAGACCTGCACATAACAAACGTGTTGCAACTCACTCATTTCTGGCTCCACACAAGAGGTACACTTCGGAGTGGGAGGTGTGCATGGGAGGTGAGGGAAAATGTGTTTGGTCACACTGAAAGTCTATAATCTGCACATGCTTTTTCGAGCATGCATTGGGGAGCGTGTGTTTGCATTATAGCCCCAGGTTACATTTAATTGGTGCACCATTGATTCAGTGTGAACATGTACTCACATGCCACAGTTTTTATGGATGAAGCGGAAATGGATCAATAATGTAGCACAACAAACAAAAACATCCAGCAGAGGCACAGCATGATGAGAAACACATTTTTTTGTATATTATTTTATTTTTTTACCTTTTCTTCTTTTTACCTTTACCAGTGTTTTGCTGTTTAAACTGGGATTAATCCATATTATTATGTGGCTTGGCCTGTTACAGTCTCATTAACAGCTACTTAAATCTTGCAACATAACCACAGAAAAATAACATGTAGTATGCAAGACTTGATAAGACAAAATGGGTGTGTCCAGTCAGGAGTCAATTCAATTTATATTCCCACTGATGTCATTTGTTGAGGCACCAGAAGTTTAGCAGGAAGGGAATGACAAAAAGTCAGGGTCATCGATCCACTTCAGTGAAAAAGCCACCAGTCACTTTGTTTGTCCCTGATGTTTCAAATTAATGATTATTCGCAGTTTTACAACTACAAAGGAAGTCTTTGTCTATTATTGGTCATTTACACACTACGTCTTTGTTTATTAAGGTACAAATATACACAGTGTGCTCATTTTTGTCATTTGTTAAAAGCTCCTTCCTCTTCTCTCCTTTCTTTTCTAATTTCATCTCTTCCTCCACATTGTTCCACTGCCACGTTGCAACCATAGCTGGGGAAGTAAAGACACCTGGATTGAGCTAGTTTTCCACTGAGAATGTTCCTCTTCCAGGGTTGTGGACCATAAAAATACTTATGGTCATGAGAATGACAATAATGATGTGGCATGGTTTGATAGTGAGAATCGAGGACGGATGGGGACTCCACACCCCCATGGCCCCACAAAACTCTCCCGTCATCTTGAATCCAAAACGCAGATATGTGTGGGATTACTCTCACAGGAGGAACATGAACCCTCTGACTTCCTGCCTGCTGATGAGGTCACTAGTCTCAATGGGAGTGTCTGTAAAATGCCTGCTCAATAACAGCAGACTGACAGCAGGGTATGAATACAGAGGGAGGATGGACAAAAAAGGAGGGAACGGTACATGTACCAGGGGTAGGAGTAGACGACAGGTTGATATGGGGGTGGAAGAGGAGGAGAGGGGAGAAAAGACTGTCCAGTGTTTGTCTCCAGAGGTCCTGAGGCAGTTGGCGGAGGACAGCATGTGTTCATGTCATGGAGAGGACTCAGCTCTCTCTTAAAAAAATACACAAAAGAGGGGTGGGGGTGTGAAAACTACACAGCCAGGAAAATCTCACAAAGTGGCTCAGAATATTCCCCCCAAATCCAGTTTTTCATTAATTGCATATGTGTCAGTTTGTAATTGCTATCTGAGGCTGTGTGTAAAACTAAAAAAAAAACCTTTTTATATTAATCTGTGGGTTCAGAAAGTCATACATATGCCAAAAAACTCAGTTTAAGCCTAAGGCCAGCCTCATTTGTGACCAGCAAAATGAAAACTTCAAGCAGCCAGATGATTTTCTGTTCAACTTTTCTAATTCTGTCACTTAAAAGTAACTGTGCACAAAAGGGAAGAAATCTATTAATAGTATAAAGAACATCTGACTGGTGATATCACATGCTGTACCCTGTTAGCAGGCCTGCTTTCATTGGCTTCTGGTTGATGTCAAAGCGCTCTTGATTAAAGAGCAGATTACTTGAAGGTTAGGTTGTTGAGGTAACAGTTCAGACAGCAGGTCTTAAAGCACAATTTGGATTTTTGGGTGAAATCTGATTTTTTTGTGTGTGTGTTTGTTCATATTACACATTAAATGCAACTTCAATCAGTTTTGAGTATGAACTGAATGTGACCCTGAAGTGACCCACATGTGCTAAAGAGGTCCTGACCTAATACGTGACCACGCAGACACGTGATTATGGAAGTAAATCTGTTTTTCCTGCAGCTCTTCTTTCTGGAATGTAGAGTTGTGATGTTTGTTGCATTTCAATGATGTAAAGGTTGGATAAATGCGACCTGGCCGTTCAGACTGAAGTCGCATTGCAAAATATCAGATACATATCCGATTTAGGGCCACGTATGAAAGTGGCCTGGGTTGGAGGTGACCGTGCATTCTCCATCAGGACCCCTCGACTTTGGAACGGCCTGCCCGAGGAGATAAGGCATGCAGAATCAGTGACATCTTTTAAATCACTTCTTAAAACACATTTTTATAGACTTGCTTTTATGTGATGTTATCACCTTGGAATGTTGAACATTAATTTTACCCTGTTTTAACTATTTATTTATACATATTGTTTTAGGTATTTCTCTGATTGTGTTACCCTTGTTTTAGTATCTTTGTTTACGTCTTTCATCCTGCTGTTGTGTTCTTTTTACTATGTATGTAAAGCACTTTGCAAACCCAGTTTTTACAGGTGCTATATAAATAAAGTTATTATTATTATTGTTATTATTATTATTATTATTATTATTATTATTATTATTATTATTATTATTATTATTTGTGCTGTTCAACTATCTTTAACAGATCACATAGAGGTCACATATGAGCAAAAAAATCCGATTTGGGTCACATTTGCCTGAAGTCTGAACGTAGCCGTATGTTTTCTATCGGGAACAGGATGTGAAGGCGAACCAAGAGGAGCACCTGGTGCACTCTGCCCAAGGCTGCAGCCCAATAGGTAGGGGTTTAAGGAAGGAAGGGAGGGGCAGGGCCATGATGATGATGATCACACATACAAAGCCATCTTGTTTTCGGCCAGGCTCAAATGGAGCTGCTCGGTTGCCAAGAGTCCATAGCTCAACATCCTGCCGCCTAGTGAAAGACCTAGTCTTCAAACGAGGTGCATTAACAAAGAGCCATAGAGACTGTGTGCTGTGCTGCACACATTTGCACCCATACACCAGCCCTCAAACACACAAAGAGGGTTTACTGTATTTTACTATCTCTTAATCTCAGTTTTACTCCCCATTACCAACCTTAGTCTTATTCTTTCAAAACAATACAATTAAGTCATCTTCTGTAAAACATGCACACAGCATGGTCAAAATACACACTCAGTCTCTCGTCATCGTCTCCCTGTGCTTCACCCTCAGGCAGCAACACCATAATGCCTTCCAGATGTTGAGATACTCTATTCTCCAGCCCTACCAAGCTTTGGAAGTCAGTACCCCTCTCTCATGGTGTTTATGGTGCCCAGGAGGCCTTGGATGGGGGATGGGGTGGAAAGGGGGGTCACAAGATCTTTCAAACTCCTACTGAGCATATAAAAAGACTCTGGCATCTTTTCCCTTTCACAGGATAATCAGTGATCTGTCTTTTTTTTTTTTTTTTTGCGCTTATTGACAGGGTTTCAGTATGGGTGTGGTTTAAAAAGACACCCTGGTAACATGTAAGAAAAGAAGGTGCGCTCACAAACAACATAACAAAGTATGCAGCAGCTGCTCTCTATCCAGATGGGTCATGGTTTTAGATACTATTAGGTTTCATTTGTCTCCATCTTTGGGTTGGCCCTGTAGGTATCTTGTATCAGCTGCTCCTTATCATCCTAAAGCTCTGTCTCCTTTCTCATTGCTAAGTCTATCTCTATCTAGACATCTAGCACACAAAATCAATAAGTACTCTCAAGAGCTATCTTGAGTTACCATCTTTCCTCCTTTCCCTCACCAAAAACCTACTAAATGATCTTGTGTCACAGTATCAGATTCATGTTCCTTACAATGTTCCAAGCTGTGCTCTATTAATGTCTAAAAGGCCGATCCATAAGGCCCTATCTGTTTCTCAGTATGGACCCTAACACACTATGGGATGCAGTAAACACTTACATTCCCTCAGGCCCTGCTTTTTTTTTTTTTTTTTAACATGCTAAGTATCTTTACAGCAAAGGAACTCATCTGGCTGTAATACAAAATATACCCTAAAGTATTTATTCAGGCTCATTTGCTAGTAAGTGTTGTGTGGCTGGATGATGAAATGCAGTTCTCAGTGACTCAGGACGCCTTTTAATGATGTTTTCTGGATGTTTCTGTTGATTTGGCATCACAAGGCAGAGACTATTCAACATGTACTAGCGTAGCTGGGGCAAAGGGACACCACACTAGACGACACAACAACATTTTAGCTGGCCAGTGGATTCAATGGGTCCCCAGGCCATGACACGGCTTCAGACGCAGAGGACAGACTGAACTTGGGGAAAGGAGAAAAAAGCTCTGGGCCGAGGAGCTCTGTGAGAAAGTGTCCATCTGCAGCACATGTTGGAAACAGCCCAAAGCAAACAAGTTAAAATTAAACCACAGAAAGACAGCCAATCTCAGTGTTTAAAGTTCTTACAAATAAAGGATTACCGTGTTACCATTTCAAAGGTCTGAGAAATTGTCAGTTTTGTGGTTTATCTCACCACAATACAACCAATAATCTCTGTAACAGCTACTCCACTGGCTGGCCCACCTAAAGGACCTGAGGTAAGAGTGCTGCAGGACAGCAGATGAAGGAAAAGTCTGGAATTATATTTAATGCTTCATCTGCTAATTCTAGCAAATCTATTGATTTTAAATACTTTTTTTTTTTTAGGAGAAAACATTTAAATTTTTTGAAAACTGGTGTGAACAATGTGGCATTAACTTCTTGTATAAATAAATTAAACTGTTAATTTTTTTATAGCCTGGCATCATTTTAACCATTTCACGCATGAATTATGAGAACCTTACTTAAAATGTTTTTGACTGAGGGTTTTTATTCCTCTTAATGCATGAAAAAACAAAAACAATGCAATTGATTTTTTTGAATGAACCTATTTTTCAAAAAGTTACAAAGATGTCCACTCAACTGGACACCATGTGTTTAATTTTCAAAGCAAAGAAACATGTATGTAAAACACAATAACAGAAAGTGATATACTGTGTGAAAACTATGAAATAAAAACATTTTTCATGCAGCTAATCTGATGTTTTCTCACATTTTATCATAGTTATTATTCACTTCATCGAGAAATTATATGCAAACAAAAAAAAATATGATTTGCTCTCAAACATGTTACTGCAGATCAGGATTGTCAAGAACAGAAAAGTTACAGTAAAGGTATGAATATTAGTGTATGGAATGGTGCCAAAGTCCACTGAGTCAGCTGATATGCAACCAAAACAACAAAACCCATGAATATACAAGAGAACAGCTGTAGATTAACTGTTCACTGTTGTGACCACTGAGCATGAAGAGGTTAAAGGTCACTCTTTGCAGCAGATATGATCTATAACTCTATACTTTACTACTTATAGAGAAGTATTCATTTTATCATATTATAGATTGTCTAATAGTACATAGTTTGTTGAGTGATAAAAGTATCAGGCAATTAAAAAAAGGCCAAAATGCATCAAACATAATTGCTCAGAGTTTCGTTGATGTGTCATTGATCATTATCTGAATCACATTTCCTGTTAAGTGTGAGTTAAAAACTTCAGTTGTAAATATTCCAACTGCTGTGATTTCAAGAAGGTGTCATAATCTCTTCGGTGGTTTCCAAAGAAAAAAAGACACTCACTTATCCATCACTAATAATGATTAAATCTGAATAACTGGGAGTCCATGTTTCAAAGCAGTTAGTTTTGACCTTGCTAATTAGATTTTTCCAGAAGCTTTGTTATGGTGTCAGAGTGAATGCATGCGGTCGCTGTGGTTGCAACTGCTGAGGTTTCCCAAATCCATGTGATACCTTAGTGTTTGCAGCTGCCCCCTCCTCCACCTTCACCATGACGCTGCCAGACTCACAAATCTCCCATATTTGTATGATGAAAAAAAAAAAAGTGTGTGAGTGCCAGATCTGTGGTGCTTCATTTGTACTATACTGCTATCTAGTGGTAACCAATAGAAATCATTTGCATTTAGTGTCATATGTTATTAAAATTATTGCACAAAGAAGGAAAACATTGTGTCACCTGAAATACTTAAAGTTTAAGCCACATTATAAATCTCACATCTGTGTCTCAAGTAAGGATTTTTGGAAATGAATACCAGCACACTGTGATTTACTTTCATTTTCCTCAGCTAGCACACGAGGGAGCCAAAGGTCGGTGTCGATGCTCAAGGGAAGAGGCTCCTGCAGCTTCTGGACTGAAGTACATCCTGTGCCAGAAGATACATCACTGACATATGGTTTTATTTCTCTTTCATTCAAGTTCACGAGCAGATGTCAGCAGGTTTGAAGAATGCCGTGCAAGGGAATGAATGACTTTTCACCCAGATGATGTAAGAGTGTTTGCTGTTCAACTGGAAACGCACATACGGTTTATTACTTTGAAGATGGATGGCATCATTTTCACAGTCTCATACAGCCAAATTTATCAGCTTTTTTTTGGATGCACATAAAAGGGACCTTATGGAGAAAACAATACAAAATCTCCTGATCTAATCAATACGTACAGTGTGTCATCTGGAAGAAGTTGCTGAGCTTGTTATGAGAATAATATTATAGTAAGAGTTGATTGTGAAAACATAGTCTGTTTTTCTATTCACCAAAAAGTCATAATTTCAAGATACATACTTAACAAAATGAGCCTCACTTTAGTCATACTGTTTGTATAATGGTTTTTAAGAGATAATGAATTCAGGTGGAGTCTTTGGCTCCCCTTTTTACTGACTCAGTGGAATATATCAGATTTTTTTTTTTTTTTTTTAAATATACTGGACTTTCTGTATCTACACAGAATTATTTCCCCCTATTCCCTCTTTGAATGTGATATGCACTAAATGAGTAAAAACACCAGGACACTTACAGCTTGTCGATTTGAAATGTTATATGATAAAAAATGTTGATGTCAGTTGTTGTCAATAATCATGACATTAAATATAAAATCTCTCTCTTTTTTTTAATCTAAAGGCTGAGTTTTCTTTTTTGAGTGACATGATGAAGAAAGCAAGAAGTTATTTGCAGTCTAAATAATCAATTATGGTCAGAACATGACAAGTTCTTCAGAAGAGTAGAAGTCAAACATTCAAAAACTGAGTAGAATTTAATTATATTATGTAAAAACTTATTCAGACCCATTTTGTAAACACAGATGACATTGTAAAAAAAAATAAAAATTAACTCTGAAGACAAAGTAAAAGCAATTATTGAAATGACATTCATCCAAATTTGAATTTTATTATTTTTTTTTTTTTTACATTTTTCGTTATTGTTTTGAATCACAGCTTTCTGTTGGAATTTAGTGATTTCCAGTACTTTTACCCATGTATTTTTAAATATATATACATTATTTATGTTATAATTTAGCCCTGTGACGAACTGGCGACTTGTCCAGGGTGTACCCCGCCTTCGCCCTAAGTAGCTGGGATAGGCTCCATGTGACCCCCGTGACC
>JAQQZY010016286.1:0-12219 GCA_030068375.1 Ostorhinchus rueppellii | reverse complement strand
ATGTTAGAGTGATAGAGAAAACCACTGTGGTACCCCATGGTGTGGAAAACAGAAAGTTCACACAAAGAAAAGAAGAGCAATTATTGCACGGCTTTGACATATGAATGTTGTGCACTCGATATTTTTGCGATATATTGTACAGCCCTACTAGTCATCACTTACTTTGCAGCCCCCGGTGAGAAACTGTCACAGAAGCAAAAAGTAAGCATGGGGAAGTGCAAATGTGATAATGCCTGGTTGGAAAAAAGATCATTCGGGACCTGCTCGACATGAGAGGAGGGGAACATATTTGAAGGCTGCTGCACCATCTGCAAGAAATCAGTTCACCTCGGAACAATGGGAATCAAGGCGTTGGAGTAAATCAACACATTTTCCTATTTCATTGAACTTGTTGAAACCTGTAGGACTCATGCCTCACAGCGATAAGGTCCTGGGTTCGATTCCAACACCAATCGATGGGCGGGACCTTTCTGTGTGGAGTTTTCATGTTCTCCCCGAGTCTGTGTGAGTTCTCTCCGGGTACTCTGGCTCCTCCCACCATCCAAAGACATGCACTGATAGGTTAATTGGTTAATCTAAATTGGCCATAGGTAGGGCTGTGTAATTAATGGAATTTTGATCACGATTTAAATTTTGTTGTCAAACGATCTTGAAACTCATATAATCAAGTTGAAACGATGTATTCTCCGTTTTTCTTTACACAATTTCTGAGACGCGCAGAGAGAGAGAGAGAGAGAGAGAGAGAGAGAGAGAGAGAGAGAGAGAGAGAGAGAGAGAGAGAGAGAGAGAGAGAGATGATAAATGGATAAATGAAACCTTTAGGAACCCTGTAATAATAAAACCCTCAAATCTTTGTCTTTCTACCCACTTTAAAGGTACTCTAACTGAATGCTATGATGAACTGGGGAACCGCTACCAGCTGCCCGTCTACTGCCTGGCTCCACCCGTCAATCTCATCTCAGAGCGGAGTGACGAAGACCCCAGTGACAGCCCCGAGCCCCCTGTAGCCCCCAAAAAGGAATTCCAGCTCAAGGTACAACAGTCTAGCAGTGTTGTTTCTTATTTCACCAGTAGCTCAGTCCTTGTAAATAATTAATCTACACCAGCCCACGTGAAAGGCAACACAAACATCTCTACGTGTTACTTTTTCAGCTGTTGTTTGTTCTTCGCTACTGTTTTATTCTCCAAAATCTAGGCTGTACAACCATCTCATCCCAATATTCCGTCGATGGTGACACGTCCTGTCTCACCATATGATCGTGACCAGGATGAAGTCCACAGGGAATAACAGGCTGAACAGTAAACACGAGCAGGGCTGAGTTAACCTTATGAAACTGAAATGATCACAAATAAGATGGAGATTCTACCCAGAGGGAGGGGTTTCAGACCTCCACCCCCACCATCACCACAGAACTCGGACTGAATGAATTTGCATAAGCCCAATGGATTGTTTTCCAAAGTGACTGGAATTCTGGACCCAGTAGGAGTCAAGCTGGTGGATGTGTCACCCACCCCCACACCCACCCCCACACCCACACACACACGGCTCTTCCCACTATAAATAACAGAAGATCTACACACAAGGGCTTGTAAATTAATGCTAAATAGTTAGCTACCACACAGAGACAGACAGGCAAAACAAAAGGTTCTCCTTTGACAATGACAGTGCTCTACAAGTCAAATGCTTCCAGAATAAAAGCAGTGAAATTTTACCATGTGCGAGTCACTGATAAAGAAAAATCAAGTCAAAGTTTCCAAGATAAAGTCTTTGGTTAAAATGTAAAATTCAAGAATTAGCAACGGAATGGGTTTGACTCCAGAGGAATATTAGTTTCAGAGCTACACATCTACTTCAAAACACTGTCTGCACATGGCAGTACATTCACTTTACAGGTTCTGTCTCGTCAAAGATTTAAAAAACCTGTTGTATAAATATACATGTGTAATAATACTTCATCATATACCTTGAAAACATCAGCAAACCAGCACTTTACTCATTTGTTTTCCAGTTAATCTTAAACCATAAAATCCTACTTTCCTTCATTCACATAATCATAACAACGACACTGATCGACAATTTTATTTTATTCATGAGTATGAGTTATTTATTTATTTATTTGTGAGAAATGAAATGTGCTAAATGTTATTATTGAAATATGTCACATTTAGCGCATTTCATCTCTGAAGCAGATAATTTCTCAGAAAAAATAAATAAAATAAAATTGTAGATCAGTGTAGTTGTTATGATTACATGAATGAAGGAAAGTTCAGTTTTTTTATGGTTTGTGCGATCAAATCAAGCATGTAATAAAATGAGACACAGAAGCTACAAAATTTGGTTTCCAACACAAAACAAAACCAAATAAGGGCCTGAAATAAATATGTTCATATAAAAATAAGCGATAGCAGCAAAATAAGACTTATCGGTTAAATTTATAAAATATAAGTTGTAAACAAAACACCCCATGCCACATATACAAGAATATGTTTATATAAAAGATTCCCAAGTGTCGACATAAATGATCACAAATGTTACTGCAAAGAGTCTGATTTGTGACTTGTAATATTAGACACTATACGAGACAAACAATACTGAGCAAAAGTCTTAGGCCGACATGAGGTTTGTTGGTTTAGTAAAGTTCTAATGTCCACACGTGCATTTGTCAGTTTCTGTATTTAGGTCTAATCTGGATAAATGTAAATATGTCAATAGTGACCTTAAACAATCAGTCAATGGAGATAAAGAGTGCTAAAAACATACAATTGCAGTCTTTTTTTGCCAAATCAATCATATAGTTCAGAAAAATACTAATTAACAGTTTTCATTCCCCACTGGGAAAATTACATTTCAGAATTTTACTGCCAATACTCAGCCCCTAGCAGGTGCTGACAGGAGAATTCACCGACTTAAGCCTGTTTTTAATGATTGGAGGGTGGAGGAACATTCTAGCTGTGAGGCTAAATTGGTTGAGTGGGCTTTTTAAACATTACTTGGTGCCGTTTCCATGTTTAACACACAGATTGTAATAATTTCTGGTTTTTTAGATCCATTATCACTACCATGGTATCACATTATGGTCCTTTCTAATTCACTAGAGTGTCAGTCAGTTTTGTTTTTAATTGGGGGGAATTCTGCCTGGACAGAAATAATGGTGGAAATTGTGTATGGGACCGTCTCCTCTGGTGTATCATTAAAAACATCTGTTACATTTTGATCACCAAATCTGTGTCCTCTTCAGTGCAGAGGTAAGAAACTAACTACTCCTCAACAGGAAACGGCAGATATAAAAGGGTTTCTGCATTTTACTAATTGATTATGAAGATCGGTTTGAATCACAAAATCTTTTTTTTTTTTAAACTTAGCCTTAATCACAAGTGTTGATGTCTTTTTTTTTTTTTCAACAACTGTATTTATTTGTTGTTGTTTTTTGTTGTTTTTGCAACAAATAGTACCTAATAAATAATACAGTAGATACGCCTCCAATGCTCTGATGTCATGTCGATGTCGTATTTAACATGTTGTGGTGTGTAGACCGTCCCTTCATGTCCTCTGTCCTTGCCTGGAGGCTGTGAAGCTGCTGTCACGGTTTGTCCTTGAACGTCACGTCGGTGCAGTTTCTGTTGCTCCGTGCGTCAGTTGTTCACTTGCTGTTGCCGTCTGTGTTCCCCCGCAGGTGCGACTGTCGACGGGTAAGGACCTGCGCCTCAGCGCCAGCATGGCCGACACCATCGGGCAGCTGAAGAAGCAGCTGCAGGCTCAGGAGGACATCGACATCACCCATCAGCGCTGGTTCTTCTCTGGCAAGCTGCTCACAGACAAGACACGGCTACAAGACACTAAGATCCAGAAAGACTTTGTCATCCAGGTCATCGTCAACCCGCAGGCCCTCAGAGCACCCAAACCGTCACCTACCAACACCACCACCACCTCCTCGGAATAACCCAGGACACACAGTCCCAGAGGATCCTCCACATGCTGGATAACTTTCATGAAAACACCTACTGTTATTAAAGTAGGTTAATGCGTGCCGGTACAGAAACACGAGGGAGAAACTTTGAAGTGCTGCTTTCAATCTGAAACCCATGTCACGTTGTTTTTGTCCGGCCTGCTGCTCGGTTCTTGAAGGGATCCAAGGAACCACACTAACTCTGGAGATCCTCTCATCTATGAACAGTCACATCTAAGTGGAAGTCACTTTTGCTGATGTGCAGCAGATTCAAGCCCATGTCAAAGGTGCACACCACCCTGCACATGCACAGACGCTGCCTCTGGCCTTTTGTCTGCACTCATGTCAAATAAGTGCCAATTCAAGACTAAACAGAGGTGTTTTATTTTTGACAGTAATGCCTGTGGACTTGAGAGAGATTGAGGCAATGAATCTCTAAAACGAAAAACACTTCTTCTTTCTTTCATTGAGGAAACAATGTAAACTGAGCTTTTTTGCACAATTGAAGATTATAACTATACTTTTGTGGTAGTTTGTGTGCCTTCTTTGAGACGAAACAAAAAAAGGTTAACGTCCTGAAAGATGCTAGTTTTATCGCTAGGCTAATCCTTCTGTATTTTTTTAGATTGAGGGACTTTTTTGATCAGTCAGAGCTAAATCTGCATTTTTTAATGATTTAATCTGTCTGGCAGAGAAAGCATCACATGTGAGAGCTGAGCAATGTGTGTGCGTGTGTGGATGTTTGTGTGTGTTTGGGCAAAAGGAATTTAACTCACTTGATGCATTTCAGTAGCTCACAGAGACAAGACTGTTTCCCTAGCGACAAGTTGGTCGACAATAATCATATTGTTTAGTGAACGTAAAAGCCCCTTGTGCACAATACGATTTAACATGTGATGAATGTAAACTCCTCATAGATGTTTGATTTCCTGCACCAGCATACAGATTTATATTAACATACTTGCTGCCTGTCAGGAGTATATTGTCTACAGATTATATAAAGGGCCTTCAATATTTGACATTATGGGATAATGATCTGAAACTCTAAGCAGACAGTTGCAACTAGAGCTGGGCAATAGAGGCAAAAAAAGTCATGGGTTAATATTGATTTGTTTGGACTGAAGCAAAAGTTGAATAATTCATATGTTAAAAGAAAATTTAAAAAATAAAATAAAATCACAAAGAAAATACAACAAGGCGAAGGTGATGCAACAGACGCAACATGACGAAAGCAACAGAAAATGACACGGCACGACAAGAATGATGCAACAAAATGAAAGCACAAGGCAAAAGATGGGAATAAGATTAAAGAAGACACGACAAGACAAAAGCATTGAGATCCATGAAGCACAAACAAAAATGGCCACAAGGGGCCGACGTGAAAGACAAAAGAGACAGAAAAGACAAATAAATCTTCTGATAGTGATTGTTTCATTGCCCAGCTGTAGCTGCAACAAAGCTTTTACAGATTCCTCTGCAGATTCTCAGTGGTGGTGGCAGTAAAAGTATCATGTTCAATGTGTTGAACATGATACTTGTTTTAATGTTTTAATCACATGGAGAAGGGGTGGCCACAGAACCGAATCAAACCTTCCACTAGTAAAACAAAGAAAAGCAGGTACATGCATGTTTTTTTTGTCGCAAACACAGTTGACAGAATACTTAGTCCACTCCGACAACAGTAAACCAGGACATGTGGTACATGTCTTTATTTTCTGTGCTTTTTTTGTTAGAATTTCTGTCCAGTCAGTAACTGTTGTGGGTGAAGATGAGCCCGTGGTTCAGTCACCTTCCACAGCGTTGTAATAATCCCTGGAATTTTTACAACAAGAGGGGAGAATAAACCTGTGCAAAAAAAACAAAAACTTTTTTTTTTTTTTTTTTTTAATTTTAAAGCCAATTGCTGTGGAATTGAAAAGCTGTGGAATGACCAGATATAACCATTATTTAGATTTTTGACCATTGGAATGTCTGCCTCATGATTCAGACAGTTTTGATGTTGATTTTTGTCAAAAACTCTGGAAATTTTGGATGGAGGTGTTCTATTGCTACTGTATTTGGTATCATCTTAAAGGAAATTTGATCATCTTTCATTAGGGATGCACCGATACTTCACTAATATACTCGTACTCGTCAAACAGTTGCCAATACCATGCACCGATACCACCAACACCACAACACAAAAAAAAAGTCCCTCTGAGAATGCACAAACAGGAGACACTGCAGAATTCACAGCCCCACATGTTCCAGTGAGTTGTTTCTATCGACCCCCAACCAAATAAATAATCAGAAATGCCAGTTTTATTTTAGTTCGATTTTTATTATCAGCAAAACATGAGTATCAACTGAACGTTTTTCAGCTTTCAAAAAACAAGGGACCACTTTAATGGGTTTCCCATCTTAATTAAACTTAATTAAACAAATTAGTAATTAGATGCCCTATTTCAACAAATATTCACCTTGTTACAAGCTAATTTTCAATCAAAACCCAAAACAGCCCTGAATAGCCTAAACATGGAGTATCGGTATCAGAAGTACTCAGTATCGGCAAGTACTGAAATGATTGTACTCGTACTCGTATTGGTTTCCAAAAAAGTGGTATCTGTGCACCCCTTTCTTTCATGTGGTACCACTCATAATGCTCTATGGTTCATTCTAGTTAAGTTATAAGGCAAAATAGAACACCTCCATCCCAAATTTCCAGAGGTTTTGACAAAAATCAACATCCAAACTGTATGGCTCATGAGGCAGGTATTCCCATGGTCAAAAATCTCAAGAATGGTTATATCTGGTCATTCCACAGCTTGGAGAATGGGAATCACAGAAATTGGTTTTAAAATAACAAAAAAGTTTTTTTTGTTTGTTTTTTGAACAGGTCTAGGGGAGAAGCACAGATATGAAAACAGCCTCCGTGTCATTTGAACAGTCAGATATAGAATGAGAAGTTCAGTGGAACGATGGTCTGTTTTAGGAATTAAGCCTTTTTTTTTTTTTTTTCAGATGAATTCTTAGATTTCTCGTCCCCTGTTAAACATACCAGTCTAGTGCCTGATTTGCTTGTTTGTTTCTCAGCTGCTGTCAAATATTTGTGAGTTTGAAACCGAACTGAGCCACACCTTAACCACATCAACTACGTGTTATTTCCAGGACTTGTTTTTTTGCTTTCCCTTTATTAAAGAGGTTCTTCTGGGGATCTTTCTTAATCGTATGCAAACTTGAATAAGCGTTTTTCTCTGTATGTGCAATACAATAGACCTAAACCTCATATGGTTGTGTGTTGTTCCTTACCTTTGTCATAAAACACCGTCTTTGAATATTGTCAATTCCTCAGACTCCAGGTACAAGTGTCAGATAATCACCCTCCTGTCAACATATGTTCATGTTTGTCACTTTGCTGTGTATTCGAAGCTTCTGCCTTAACCGTTCAGATCGGTTCTCGTCTTTCACAGAGGAAATATCAACATATTAAAAAAAAAAAATGCCTACACAACTCCTCTCTGTCAGTGTCCATTTAGCGTTCTGTCCTGTGGTGTCTCAGCTGTGGACATCACTGAGGCCCTGGCGGTGGAAAAACCTCTGCTGTCAACTGGATCGATGGCGGGTCTGGTTACGGTGTCTTGGCTGATGTGAGTCACCGGCGGCTGTTTGTCCTGAGTTTCACCTCATTCTAACCCTGAACTGCATGTTAAGCAGGAGCCGAGTCTACATATCAGCAATTTACCGTAAAATAAAGGGAGCTTTTAATTATGTCACTGCTTTAACAGGGTTCTCATTAGGTCCTTAAAGTGTTGAATTTACAAATTTTCATTTAATACCTAAAAAAATGGTTTTAAATTTGATATGATGGCTCTTAAGTTATATTGCCATAATCTTGTTGTTTTTCAATGTGTTAAATGTCCAAGTTGCAAAGAAAGTAATGTGAGTCGACTCAGTTTCAACCTGACAATTTATATTGAAACGAGAAAAGCACTCTGACAACGCAGACCTCCACCAAGGCAGCTCAGTGTCGTTATGCCCTATCTCCCAATGATAAAGAAACCTTTAAAAAGCAAAATATCATTGTTAACAGAAGAAAAACTGAGCATCTTTAGACTTGTAGGATCCCTGTTTAAGAAAATAGCAGAAAAAAAACTAACATTTAGATATCTCCAGCCAAAACTGAGATCACTTTTTATTATACACATATTGATTCAAGGGAAAGGCATTAAAAGTAGGAAACGGCAGCATTTAGTTGCCTGGTTTGACTGAAAAGCGCAGCAAAAAAATGTCATTCTAAAACTGTTCATATCAGGTGATAATGTGGGAGTATAATGTTTTGGGTGAAAGTTAAAGAAATCCAATAGTTACATGTTTTTTTTATTATTATTATTTGGAAATGACACAGGGTGAAAATGGCGGCAATGAGACAAAACAGACACAGTAAGGGGAAAAAAATTAAAAAACAAAACAGAATGAAACAAAATCACATTAAAGATAATACAGGGAGATGCGACAAGATGGAAAACGACATAAAGATGATGATGATGTAAAAAAATTAAAAAAAAAAAAAACAAGACATAAGCTGAAAACAATCTAAGATGTAGCAAGATTGGAAAAAAAGGTGAAGCGAGACAAAAGAAAAAATGCAACCAAAACACCTGCTTTTATGAATGACTGATTATTTTGCTCATTTAACCTTTTTTATCTGAAATGACACGAAGAAAATAACCATAATAGTTAATATATGTTAAGATTGGCTCATTCTTTTACTGCCCAGCTCAACATTTGGCTTTTTTTATGTGCAGGTTTCCTTTAAAGCCAATAAACTTCCTTCATTCCCCACGTCGTTGCATACTGTCGGTGCTGTGCAACATGAGGTGGATGATGTTTATTCAATGATAATGTCAGTTTTCTCACTTTAACTGAATCTGGAGAAATGACTGGAAGTGTGTTCACTGAGGTCTGAACGCATTCAACTCATTTCACCTCAAGGTCCTTCCTATTATGTTCTATTTATTTTCTATTTTCTGTCATTTCCTTACTGTGTCCAGTTCTATGAACTGAATAAATGGATTGAATTAAATATTAAATCCTCATCACTTAACTGATAAAAACCCAAACGACCAAAACCATCTATTTATTTATTTATTCATTTATTTTACTTTATTTTTTTTTTATCATTTTAATACAAGACACGGAACAAACAAAAACAGAAATGGTCACAGGTACATTCAAACATTTGCATACTGTTCACTGTCCCCAGTCCCGTTTTTTCCGGTTCTTCACACCTTTGTGCTGTTGTAGGCGGAGCTTGTATGTCAATATTTCCATTCAATGCATCTGGTTGACAATCTTTATCACCATGGAGACAGAGGGAGGGTCCTTTTGAAGCCAATGTTTGGTGATGGCTTTTTTGGATCATAACCATCTATTGATCTACAATATTTCATCCCTGTTGATCCACTAAACCTATCAATACAAGTCAATAATTGGTGTAAAATCCAGTTCTTCATCTTTTCATGATCATCAGATATGAGCCATTTGGATGATCAGAGGCTCCGTAGTTACCGTGGCAACACCGTCATGTTCTACAACACTGATTCACCAGTAAAACCCATAGAGTTGGATGGACACACTGGGTTTATATTCAGTTCGTGAGAGATTTTATTGTAAAATGTGACTTTTTCTTTATTTTTACTGTTTTGTTAAATTTACTCTGAGCTTTAATGAACATCTATATGATGAGCTAATTAGATATAAGGCAAAATACATGATTTACACCCCAAAAAATGCAAAATAGAGAGGTTAATATTACAATAAATGGTAACAAATCACTTAAGAAAGGATAGAGAAAAATTCATTTGTTCAAAAAAAATTTTAAAAAGTTTTTATGATTGCTTTTTGCTTTGTTTGTTTCAGTTTTTATTATTACTATGTTTTAATATTCTCTGCAAAGTGTCCTTGAGTGACCTGAAAGGTGCTTTTACATAAAATGTATTATTATTATTATTATTATTATTATTATTATTATTATTATTGTTATTATTATTATTATTATTATTATTATTATTATTATTATTATTTGGAAACTGCCAGAAAAGTAACATCAGGTCTTAATGGTTAAAAAAGAAAAAAAAAATCTATTCATTCTTTCCTGTCCTTCTTGTTGGAGGTGAATGGTTTAATGTTTGGAGGTAGATTAAAAGCAGCCTTTAATATAATTTAGGAAACTGACTTCTAACCTGTTGGCTTCCTGCTGTGTTAATGCGACCACTAGATGGTGCCGTGTTCCTGACAAAGTCCAGAGGGAACCCAGGAGGCCTGGCTGAGGACATAAAACACAGCTTTGTTTGTTTCTGCCTCTGACAAATGTGGGCAAAGAATGAGATGATTTACAGATTGTGTGTTTGAACGAGGCTTTTTACAGAAAATCAGCAAAGAAATGAAGTTTTTCCAGCTCTCAAAGACGGAACTGTGCGTTTTATCTGCACCAGAGGGGGTTCAGAAGGGGCTTTTACTGTCCAGAGGCTTAGACGAGCTTATGGAATTGTTGTTTTGTAATAAAATGGCCCTGTGTGTGTGTGTGTGTGTGTGTGTGTGTTTTCCAAGATCAAGTTTGCTTCAAAAACAACAGACAGAATGGCTTCCCAGTGTCTAACAAAGCAACATTTGTGACATTCTGTGTCAGAGAAAAAACACTTCCCATTATTGTTTTACTGCTTCATATTTTATAGAAACTAACATCATTTTTGGGACATTGGGGGGGATTTTCAAGCTCTCTATGTGTCTCTTTCTCTCCTGCCTCTGAAAATTCAGTCAACACAAGGTCTCCGGAGGGTTTGCGGTGCACCGGGCCTGGAAAAAGCCCCTATTGACGGTGGAATTTCACAGGGAGAGCTGTGTTTGTGGTCAGTCGCCCAGTCAGCCTGTTCTAAAGTCTGACAGACCCAAGGTGACCCTCCAGCCACGGCGTTTGGACACAACATGAACATCCACGAGGTCATAATAACATCATCCTGGGACTGGATTTGAATGGAACTGTACTTTATAGCCAGAATGTTTCATAAAACATCATCATAATGTGCACTTTTTTTGCCTCATTTTCCCATCGCTGCTTTACAGGAGGCAGAAAAAACCCACAGCAGACAATTTAAATACTAATCCTTCCCACTGAGCTGAAAAATTACATGATTATTCAACAAATCAATCCTGAAGTTCACCAACTGGCACAGAGAATTCCAAGCTTTGTCAAAGTTGAACCCTTTCATGCATACTGGTCACTCCAGTGGACAGTTATTCTACAGATGTTCTATTATATATCCATGGGTTTTATTGTTTTAGTTTCATTTCAGCAACATAATGGATGCTTTTGCGTCATCCCATACACTGCATCTGATAACTTGCTGTTCTTGATAAACCTGATCTAACATGTTTGAGTGGAAATCAATTCCTTGTTATTGTTATTAACAGGAAAAGGTTTTTGTTGGGGGGGGGGGGTTTCTTCTTCTTTTTTTTTTTTTTTTTTCATATTATCTCAATGAAATGAGGAATGACTAATATCCTCCTGACTACCAGGGGAAAAAATTGTCACATTACATTGTAAGGTAAAGCGCCACCCCTTTAAGCCCTACATGCCCCCTGTAGAGAGCAAAAGGAGTTAATGGGGGGGTATTCAGGTTTACCAATGTCCACCACAGATGATAAATTTGAACAACTGATAGCCAGCAGGATATTAGAGTATGTTAAAATGTGAGAAAATATCAAATTAGCAGACTTAAAATCTTTTTATTTATTTTATTTATTTCATAATTTTCACAAGTATATCTGCAAATGCATGTGTCTTTGCTTCAAAAATCAAACCCATAATGTCCAGCTCAGTGCACATTTTTGCAACTCCATGAAAAATAGCCTCATAGAAAATGTAATCCCATTGTTTTCTTTAATACCTAAAGAGGAATAAAATCTCTCAAGGAAAGAATCTTGATTAAGGTTCTCATAATTCATTGCATGAAAGCATTAATTAAAAAAGAAAAGAAAAGAGACATATATGGCATATATTACTGGTTTGTTGCAGTACTGAAGTGGCTCATTCTAAACCCATTAAGACCCAAATATCCACCATCTACTGATCTAAAAGGTTTAATAACTTCAAAACCACTAATTCTATCAATGTGTTGAAATAATTGGTGTAAAATACAGTTTGTCATGTATTCATAATAGGTTAATGGGCTAATCTAAATTGCCCATAGGTGTGAATGTGACAGTGATTGTTCGTCTCTATATGTCAGCCCTG